>CM077802.1:1092228-1164728 GCA_039737535.1 Lagodon rhomboides
TCAAGATCTTCTTCACTGTTTGGAGACAGAGATCCCTGAGCGTGTTAATTAACAGCTCATCCTCACGGCAATTATCAATCTATTATAATAAATATAATGAGCTGGAAAGATTTCACGCTGCTGGCAAAGACAGAAGGTTTATTCTGCATAAAAATGTCTAAAAATGACTAAATCTGTAGTTAAGTTGTTGTTTTGTGGATCCGACTCTGCTCCAGAGACGCCTAGTGGCAGAAATGACACGTGGTGCATTTAAGATCAGTGCGAAATTAATTACTTCAGAGTGTTTATGAGAAAAAAAAAGAAGAATTCCAGAATAAATCATAAGTTTTTATAATATTATAGTTAAATCAAAGGAAGTCTTAATATTTGAAGATTTCTGCTCAGTGTAATCAAACAACGCGTTTTCTTTAACTTGTGATATTACATTTTTATCTAAAATATTTTGATCTGATTACCTGATTTGACTGAATCTAAAAAGTCAACGATGATCTTATCCTGCGGTTAAAGATAGAATATGACAGATTTCTGTAATAAAATATCTAAAAACGACTCGACCTTTGTTCTTCAGGTTGTTGAGTTGTGTTCTTAGGTCATCACAAAAGTTTCCATCAATGTTCAAAACAGAGAAATCCACAAGTCTGCTCGAGGTAACGGGGAGTTTCATTTGTTCGCCTGTCACTGTGATGAAACTACAATATATTCCTGAGAGTTCCTGGAGCTCCACCCTCTCCCAGCATAAACTGGTAGAAGATTTGGGAAGGACAGGAAGGAGGGTCGAGGCTGGTGGATGAAGAGGAGGGTTTGAGTTGGGCTGCAGAGTGACTGGACCATCTAGGAACCAGAGAGGTGGAGACTCAGACTCAGAGTGGGCGCAGTTACGATCCTCAGATGAGGGCTTGACAATTGTTTCTATATTTCGTTTTACTCCATTGACGGTGATGTGTCGATGATTCTCTCTTGTGACAAATGTACTTATTGTAAGTCGCTTTGGACAAAAGCGACTGCTAAATGCCCTCAGTGTAAATGTCTTGGTCGGGAGAGAGAGAGAGAGATGGAGAGAGAGAGAGAGAAGGAAAGAGATGGAGAGAGAGAGAGAGAGAGAAGGAGAGAGATGGAGAGGAGAGAGAGAAGGAAAGAGATGGAGAGAGAGAGAGAGAGAGAAGGAGAGAGAGGGAGGGAGAGAAGGAGAGAGAGGGAGGGAGAGTGGGAGAAAAACAGCTGCAGGAGGACTGACTGGCAGGTGAGATAGTACAGTGAAGGGGAGACATAAGCCTCTCATGTGTTCTGTAGCATACGCTGCTTCTCCCTCAGCTTCTCTCTCCTCTGAGTGTCGCAGTAATCCCTCTGAAGCTCACTCTCTGACTGAAGCTCACTCTCCTCTCTGACTGAAGCTCACTCTCTGACTGAAGCTCACTCTCTGACTGAAGCTCACTCTCTGACTGAAGCTCACTCTCCTCTCTGACTGAAGCTCACTCTCTGACTGAAGCTCACTCTCCTCTGACTGAAGCTCACTCTCTGGCTGAAGCTCACTCTCTGACTGAAGCTCACTCTCCTCTCTGATTGAAGCTCACTCTCTGACTGAAGCTCACTCTCTGACTGAAGCTCACTCTCTGACTGAAGCTCACTCTCCTCTGACTGAAGCTCACTCTCTGATTGAAGCTCACTCTCTGACTGAAGCTCACTCTCTGACTGAAGCTCACTCTCCTCTCTGACTGAAGCTCACTCTCCTCTCTGACTGAAGCTCACTCTCCTCTGACTGAAGCTCACTCTCTGACTGAAGCTCACTCTCTGATTGAAGCTCACTCTCTGGCTGAAGCTCACTCTCCTCTCTGACTGAAGCTCACTCTCTGACTGAAGCTCACTCTCCTCTGACTGAAGCTCACTCTCCTCTCTGACTGAAGCTCACTCTCTGACTGAAGCTCACTCTCCTCTCTGATTGAAGCTCACTCTCTGACTGAAGCTCACTCTCTGATTGAAGCTCACTCTCCTCTCTGACTGAAGCTCACTCTCCTCTCTGACTGAAGCTCACTCTCCTCTGACTGAAGCTCACTCTCTGACTGAAGCTCACTCTCTGACTGAAGCTCACTCTCCTCTCTGATTGAAGCTCACTCTCTGATTGAAGCTCACTCTCTGACTGAAGCTCACTCTCCTCTCTGACTGAAGCTCACTCTCCTCTCTGATTGAAGCTCACTCTCTGACTGAAGCTCACTCTCTGATTGAAGCTCACTCTCCTCTCTGATTGAAGCTCACTCTCTGATTGAAGCTCACTCTCTGACTGAAGCTCACTCTCCTCTGATTGAAGCTCACTCTCTGACTGAAGCTCACTCTCTGACTGAAGCTCACTCTCTGACTGAAGCTCACTCTCTGATTGAAGCTCACTCTCTGACTGAAGCTCACTCTCCTCTCTGACTGAAGCTCACTCTCTGACTGAAGCTCACTCTCCTCTGATTGAAGCTCACTCTCTGACTGAAGCTCACTCTCCTCTGACTGAAGCTCACTCTCCTCTGACTGAAGCTCACTCTCCTCTCTGACTGAAGCTCACTCTCTGATTGAAGCTCACTCTCTGACTGAAGCTCACTCTCCTCTGACTGAAGCTCACTCTCCTCTCTGATTGAAGCTCACTCTCTGACTGAAGCTCACTCTCTGATTGAAGCTCACTCTCCTCTCTGACTGAAGCTCACTCTCTGACTGAAGCTCACTCTCCTCTGATTGAAGCTCACTCTCTGACTGAAGCTCACTCTCCTCTGACTGAAGCTCACTCTCTGACTGAAGCTCACTCTCTGATTGAAGCTCACTCTCTGGCTGAAGCTCACTCTCCTCTCTGACTGAAGCTCACTCTCCTCTCTGACTGAAGCTCACTCTCTGACTGAAGCTCACTCTCCTCTGATTGAAGCTCACTCTCTGACTGAAGCTCACTCTCCTCTGACTGAAGCTCACTCTTCTCTGACTGAAGCTCACTCTCCTCTGACTGAAGCTCACTCTCTGACTGAAGCTCACTCTCTGATTGAAGCTCACTCTCTGACTGAAGCTCACTCTCCTCTGACTGAAGCTCACTCTCTGACTGAAGCTCACTCTCTGATTGAAGCTCACTCTCTGACTGAAGCTCACTCTCTGACTGAAGCTCACTCTCCTCTGACTGAAGCTCACTCTCTGACTGAAGCTCACTCTCCTCTGACTGAAGCTCACTCTCTGACTGAAGCTCACTCTCCTCTGACTGAAGCTCACTCTCTGACTGAAGCTCACTCTCTGACTGAAGCTCACTCTCTGACTGAAGCTCACTCTCCTCTGATTGAAGCTCACTCTCTGACTGAAGCTCACTCTCTGACTGAAGCTCACTCTCCTCTCTGACTGAAGCTCACTCTCTGACTGAAGCTCACTCTCTGACTGAAGCTCACTCTCCTCTGACTGAAGCTCACTCTCTGACTGAAGCTCACTCTCCTCTGACTGAAGCTCACTCTCTGACTGAAGCTCACTCTCTGACTGAAGCTCACTCTCCTCTGACTGAAGCTCACTCTCTGACTGAAGCTCACTCTCCTCTCTGACTGAAGCTCACTCTCCTCTCTGACTGAAGCTCACTCTCCTCTGACTGAAGCTCACTCTCTGACTGAAGCTCACTCTCTGACTGAAGCTCACTCTCTGATTGAAGCTCACTCTCTGACTGAAGCTCACTCTCCTCTCTGACTGAAGCTCACTCTCTGACTGAAGCTCACTCTCCTCTGACTGAAGCTCATTCTCCTCTCTGACTGAAGCTCACTCTCCTCTCTGACTGAAGCTCACTCTCTGATTGAAGCTCACTCTCCTCTCTGACTGAAGCTCACTCTCTGACTGAAGCTCACTCTCTGATTGAAGCTCACTCTCTGACTGAAGCTCACTCTCCTCTCTGACTGAAGCTCACTCTCCTCTCTGACTGAAGCTCACTCTCTGACTGAAGCTCACTCTCTGATTGAAGCTCACTCTCCTCTCTGACTGAAGCTCACTCTCTGATTGAAGCTCACTCTCTGACTGAAGCTCACTCTCCTCTCTGACTGAAGCTCACTCTCCTCTGAATGAAGCTCACTCTCTGACTGAAGCTCACTCTCTGATTGAAGCTCACTCTCCTCTCTGATTGAAGCTCACTCTCTGATTGAAGCTCACTCTCTGACTGAAGCTCACTCTCCTCTGATTGAAGCTCACTCTCTGACTGAAGCTCACTCTCTGACTGAAGCTCACTCTCTGACTGAAGCTCACTCTCTGATTGAAGCTCACTCTCTGACTGAAGCTCACTCTCCTCTCTGACTGAAGCTCACTCTCTGACTGAAGCTCACTCTCCTCTGACTGAAGCTCACTCTCCTCTCTGACTGAAGCTCACTCTCCTCTCTGACTGAAGCTCACTCTCCTCTGATTGAAGCTCACTCTCTGATTGAAGCTCACTCTCTGACTGAAGCTCACTCTCCTCTCTGACTGAAGCTCACTCTCTGACTGAAGCTCACTCTCTGACTGAAGCTCACTCTCCTCTCTGACTGAAGCTCACTCTCTGACTGAAGCTCACTCTCCTCTGATTGAAGCTCACTCTCTGACTGAAGCTCACTCTCTGACTGAAGCTCACTCTCTGACTGAAGCTCACTCTCTGATTGAAGCTCACTCTCTGACTGAAGCTCACTCTCCTCTCTGACTGAAGCTCACTCTCCTCTCTGACTGAAGCTCACTCTCCTCTGACTGAAGCTCACTCTCTGACTGAAGCTCACTCTCTGATTGAAGCTCACTCTCTGACTGAAGCTCACTCTCCTCTCTGACTGAAGCTCACTCTCCTCTCTGATTGAAGCTCACTCTCTGACTGAAGCTCACTCTCTGATTGAAGCTCACTCTCCTCTCTGACTGAAGCTCACTCTCTGATTGAAGCTCACTCTCTGACTGAAGCTCACTCTCCTCTCTGACTGAAGCTCACTCTCTGACTGAAGCTCACTCTCTGACTGAAGCTCACTCTCCTCTGACTGAAGCTCACTCTCCTCTCTGACTGAAGCTCACTCTCTGACTGAAGCTCACTCTCCTCTGATTGAAGCTCACTCCCCTCTGACTGAAGCTCACTCTCTGATTGAAGCTCACTCTCTGACTGAAGCTCACTCTCCTCTCTGACTGAAGCTCACTCTCTGACTGAAGCTCACTCTCCTCTCTGACTGAAGCTCACTCTCTCTGACTGAAGCTCACTCTCCTCTCTGACTGAAGCTCACTCTCTGATTGAAGCTCACTCTCTGACTGAAGCTCACTCTCTGACTGAAGCTCACTCTCTGACTGAAGCTCACTCTCCTCTCTGACTGAAGCTCACTCTCTGACTGAAGCTCACTCTCTGATTGAAGCTCACTCTCCTCTCTGACTGAAGCTCACTCTCTGACTGAAGCTCACTCTCCTCTGACTGAAGCTCACTCTCTGACTGAAGCTCACTCTCTGACTGAAGCTCACTCTCTGACTGAAGCTCACTCTCTGACTGAAGCTCACTCTCTGATTGAAGCTCACTCTCTGACTGAAGCTCACTCTCCTGACTGAAGCTCACTCTCTGACTGAAGCTCACTCTCTGACTGAAGCTCACTCTCTGACTGAAGCTCACTCTCTGACTGAAGCTCACTCTCCTGACTGAAGCTCACTCTCTGACTGAAGCTCACTCTCCTCTGATTGAAGCTCACTCTCCTCTGACTGAAGCTCACTCTCTGACTGAAGCTCACTCTCTGACTGAAGCTCACTCTCCTCTGACTGAAGCTCACTCTCTGACTGAAGCTCACTCTCTGACTGAAGCTCACTCTCCTCTGACTGAAGCTCACTCTCTGACTGAAGCTCACTCTCTGACTGAAGCTCACTCTCCTCTCTGACTGAAGCTCACTCTCTGACTGAAGCTCACTCTCCTCTGACTGAAGCTCACTCTCTGACTGAAGCTCACTCTCTGACTGAAGCTCACTCTCTGACTGAAGCTCACTCTCCTCTCTGACTGAAGCTCACTCTCTGACTGAAGCTCACTCTCCTCTGACTGAAGCTCACTCTCTGACTGAAGCTCACTCTCCTCTGACTGAAGCTCACTCTCCTCTGACTGAAGCTCACTCTCCTCTGACTGAAGCTCACTCTCTGACTGAAGCTCACTCTCTGACTGAAGCTCACTCTCCTCTCTGACTGAAGCTCACTCTCCTCTGACTGAAGCTCACTCTCCTCTGACTGAAGCTCACTCTCTGACTGAAGCTCACTCTCCTCTCTGACTGAAGCTCACTCTCTGACTGAAGCTCACTCTCTGACTGAAGCTCACTCTCCTCTCTGACTGAAGCTCACTCTCTGACTGAAGCTCACTCTCTGACTGAAGCTCACTCTCCTCTGACTGAAGCTCACTCTCTGACTGAAGCTCACTCTCCTCTGACTGAAGCTCACTCTCCTCTCTGACTGAAGCTCACTCTCCTCTGACTGAAGCTCACTCTCTGACTGAAGCTCACTCTCCTCTCTGACTGAAGCTCACTCTCTGACTGAAGCTCACTCTCCTCTGACTGAAGCTCACTCTCTGACTGAAGCTCACTCTCCTCTGACTGAAGCTCACTCTCTGACTGAAGCTCACTCTCCTCTGACTGAAGCTCACTCTCTGACTGAAGCTCACTCTCTGACTGAAGCTCACTCTCCTCTCTGACTGAAGCTCACTCTCTGACTGAAGCTCACTCTCCTCTCTGACTGAAGCTCACTCTCCTCTGACTGAAGCTCACTCTCTGACTGAAGCTCACTCTCCTCTGATTGAAGCTCACTCTCTGACTGAAGCTCACTCTCTGACTGAAGCTCACTCTCCTCTCTGACTGAAGCTCACTCTCTGACTGAAGCTCACTCTCCTCTGACTGAAGCTCACTCTCTGACTGAAGCTCACTCTCCTCTGACTGAAGCTCACTCTCCTCTGACTGAAGCTCACTCTCTGACTGAAGCTCACTCTCTGACTGAAGCTCACTCTCCTCTCTGACTGAAGCTCACTCTCCTCTGACTGAAGCTCACTCTCCTCTGACTGAAGCTCACTCTCTGACTGAAGCTCACTCTCTGACTGAAGCTCACTCTCTGACTGAAGCTCACTCTCCTCTCTGACTGAAGCTCACTCTCTGACTGAAGCTCACTCTCTGACTGAAGCTCACTCTCTCTGACTGAAGCTCACTCTCTGACTGAAGCTCACTCTCCTCTCTGACTGAAGCTCACTCTCTGATTGAAGCTCACTCTCTGACTGAAGCTCACTCTCCTCTCTGACTGAAGCTCACTCTCTGACTGAAGCTCACTCTCTGACTGAAGCTCACTCTCCTCTGACTGAAGCTCACTCTCCTCCTGACTGAAGCTCACTCTCTGACTGAAGCTCACTCTCCTCTGATTGAAGCTCACTCCCTCTCTGACTGAAGCTCACTCTCTGATTGAAGCTCACTCTCCTCTGATTGAAGCTCACTCCCCTCTCTGATTGAAGCTCACTCTCTGACTGAAGCTCACTCTCTGACTGAAGCTCACTCTCCTCTGATTGAAGCCCATCTCCTCTCTGACTGAAGCTCACTCTCTGATTGAAGCTCACTCTCTGATTGAAGCTCACTCTCTGGCTGAAGCTCACTCTCTGATTGAAGCTCACTCTCCTCTCTGACTGAAGCTCACTCTCTGGCTGAAGCTCACTCTCTGATTGAAGCTCACTCTCCTCTCTGACTGAAGCTCACTCTCTGGCTGAAGCTCACTCTCCTCTGATTGAAGCTCACTCTCTGACTGAAGCTCACTCTCTGACTGAAGCTCACTCTCTGAATGAAGCTCACTCTCTGACTCAAGCTCACTCTCTGATTGAAGCTCACTCTCTGAATGAAGCTCACTCTCTGACTGAAGCTCACTCTCCTCTGAATGAAGCTCACTCTCTGACTGAAGCTCACTCTCTGACTGAAGCTCACTCTCCTCTGACTGAAGCTCACTCTCCTCTCTGACTGAAGCTCACTCTCTGATTGAAGCTCACTCTCTGACTGAAGCTCACTCTCCTCTCTGACTGAAGCTCACTCTCTGATTGAAGCTCACTCTCTGACTGAAGCTCACTCTCCTCTCTGACTGAAGCTCACTCTCTGACTGAAGCTCACTCTCCTCTGATTGAAGCTCACTCTCTGACTGAAGCTCACTCTCTGAATGAAGCTCACTCTCTGACTGAAGCTCACTCTCTGAATGAAGCTCACTCTCTGACTGAAGCTCACTCTCTGACTGAAGCTCACTCTCTGACTGAAGCTCACACTCCTCTGACTGAAGCTCACTCTCTGACTGAAGCTCACTCTCTGACTGAAGCTCACTCTCTGACTGAAGCTCACTCTCTGACTGAAGCTCACTCTCCTCTGACTGAAGCTCACTCTCTGACTGAAGCTCACTCTCTGACTGAAGCTCACACTCCTCTGACTGAAGCTCACTCTCTGATTGAAGCTCACTCTCTGACTGAAGCTCACTCTCTGATTGAAGCTCACTCTCTGACTGAAGCTCACTCTCTGGACCAGCAGCTGACAAATCCTGAATTACACATGATGACAGCAGCTTTACTCCTCTGAATACGTGAAACCAAACAGCAGCTAGTTATTAACAAATGTCTACGACCTTTAATTCTTAATTATAATAATCACACTCTGCAATCACTCAGTGTCTCCTGACTACGACTCAGTAAGATAAACCCTGCTGATCACTAAATATGGGAGCACACTTAATGAACCTGGTGATTAATAACTATTGTTTACAGTCTTTATATCTTGTAATTACGATCCCTTAAGTAAATTATATATCTGACGTAAGTCAAACTTTACACTTAGTATTGTTTAATAATATGATGAGTAAATCATGATTGTACTTCAAGAAATCAACACAATGAATTCATATCTAATAAATGACTTCATATTGATTAGTTTGTGTCATACGGAAGAGGATCAGTGCCACTATTAAAAAAAAGTGGGAATTTTCATAATTCTGACTTTCCCCTTAGAATTCAGGCCTTTATCTGGAAATTATCAGATTCTGAGAATATAGTCAAAATTTTGAGGAAAAAGTCAGAATTTCGAGGAAAAAGTCAGAATTTCGAGTCAGCGTGTTTTAATTTTACATTATTAGAATGCAAAACGTGCCATGATGTTGGAGGTTACAGGTAACATTACACAAATAGCTTTGTTCACAGCTAGCACATCCGTCCTGATGCTGTCAGAGTTGAAGCTAATGTTAGTAGCTCTACCCTGAACTTGGTTGTATTTGTGGAGGTTTATATTCTTTTGCAAAGTTAGAAATGAAACATAGTGTTTTTGAACAAAGTCGGCTACAGCAACGCAGCTCAGTGAAGAAGCTTCTGTGGGTCTGAAGAACATTAAGTCGAAACTAAAACATTCTCTGAACTGCAGTGTAAGAACTATTTCATGTTTTTACCATCCAATGATCGATCCTGCCGTCAACAGTTTAATAATAACCATAATGATGAATATCATATTCAATTAATGCCAGCTGAGCCGCCTCAATCCTTCTAACTGGACCTCCTGAATCCATCTTCCACCTCTGTGGACGACAGAGTCCTCCGAGACCATTATTGTGACTCAGGTTGGCACAGAGGTGATAACAGACTCCTCCTGTTGAGTGATGGAGAGAATTAAACAGTCAGTCTGTGTGATGACTGCTGTCCTGCAGCCTCATGAAGTCTCTCTGCAGTGTTTTATATCTGATGAAGCTTCAGACTCTCAGGTCTGTAACTCAGATCTTCTGTCTCCTCTCAGCTGTTCTCCTACAAACAGCCCTGTGGTCCTTTAAAGCTGCCTCGTGTCTGCAGCGATGGTTAATATGCAGGACTGTGAGTCTGTGAGAAGAGATCTAGTTTGTTTTATGTGTGAATCAGCTGTTTTCTCTGCTCACAGCGGCAGATTGGACGACCACTGATCTCAATAAAGCCTCTGATTAACTTCAGAAACCACAAATCCTCCGAACGTCTCCACAGACAGACGAGTGTGAGAGTAATGATTCATATTAAAGGTTTGCGTGGTGTGATGATGATGATGAGGATGGTGATGATGATCGGCCCCCTCACTCTGCTCACACTTTAGTTCAGACGCCCTGCAGAGCTTTTTAAACACAGTGTCTCCTCCCACCGCTTCACGTCTTCAGCTCGACGTTTGATTGGTTCCCTCTCGTCATGATCACGTCTCCTCGCTGTGGACGTGACGGAGGACAGTCAGGAAACATGAGACCAGCTCAACCATCACAAACACGAACTCAGCTTCTGTTATCTGACTCTTGTTTCTGATCTGCCTCCTCCTGCTGGAATGTAACTAAGTACATTTACTTAGGTACTGTTCTTTGACTCTTTTCCTTTCATACCACTTTAAATACTGTTTTCTCCTCCATGTGACAGTTTTAGTTTCTAGTTACTTTACAGCCTAGCAACACTGAGTAATCTGATATGTGCAAACTAACTAAAGTTAACATAAATGTAATGGAGTAAAAGCACAATATGGAACTTGGAACTCTTGAAGTAACTCAGAACTGCACCTTATTTAAGTAAATGTATTTAGTCACCATCACTGCTTGTAGCCTCATAAGGATTTTTGTATGCAGCTTTCAGGTGCAAAGTAATGGAGTACATTTACTCAGGTTTACTTGACTTTTTCCATTTTAAGCTACTTTTTACTCTACTCCATTACATTTCAGAGTCAGACTTTACATTAAAACATATGAGAAGCTGATAAAACACATCGTTGAAGTTTAAATCTGTTCGTCATGTGATTTATATATAAAAAGTACAGTAGTTGAGTAAATGTACTTAGTCACATTCCATCCCTGGGATCAGATATCAGTCACAGGAAACATTTTACTGCACAACCAGTACTTTTACTACTGATAGTACTGAAGGATATTTTAAAGTAATAACACTTCTGTAATGTTACTTCAGTAGGGTTTTAAACACAGGACTTTAACTTGTAATTGGAGTAAAAGTCTTAAAGGAACTCATGTTAAATGTACTTAAGTATCAAACGTACAAGTACGAGTAAATAATACATATAGTTACATTTCAATACTTTACACTGTGGCTCGACTGAAGATTAGTCTGTTTGTGTCAACACAATATATAAAACTGGATTAATGATTCCAATAAAACCAGATGTCATTAATTAATGTCTTTGGATAAAAACAACCTCGTTTCACAGATATTTAACAGATATAAAAGCGGTCAGCAAACAGAACGACAGAAACATTCAAACAGCTGCCTCTGTTTCTGATCAGCTGATCTGTGTTGGTTCTGATGTCGGTGATACCGGTCCATCCTCTGTGAGTGACGAGCTGGATGAGCATCAGGATCAGTGGTGTCAGTCTGTCTGGTGGATCCATGTGTGAATCTGTCTGACTCACATTTCTTTTGTTTTATTGTCCATCACTCAGACGAACGCTTCACATGAAGTGTTCGCACTGACCTCCGTGACCTCTGAGTCGGCTGCAGCCAGCTCACAGGGAGCTGCAGATTAAAGGGGCAGTCCAGTGTTTTCACACATGAGGATCAGATTACTCACCAGGGTCATTATCAGCGCCGCTCAGTTCCGACCCTGAGTGAGTTACATAACGTCTGCTGAGACTCTGGTGGGATCGCTTTCAGTCTCATTAAGTCATCATGAGGTAAAAGAGGGTCCAGACATCCTGAAAAATCCAGAACCTTGAACCAGTTTTCCCGAAATTAGACTAAACCAGAGTTTTTAACAGTTTTAGCCAAATTAAACATTAAACACTGAACAAAAAATTATGGAGGGAAGTTTATATTTGTGTTGAGGGTTTAATGGATGAGTCATTGTGTTTATGTTCCTGATGACAGATGGCAGAACTCATAAATAAAACTTATGGTAAGGTTCAGGCATAAAAACTGTGTTAATCTTTAAAGACCTAGTTTTGTCTCCACAAACACATCTGGAAAATGTCCTGGCATCTCATCAAAAACTAGTTTTGTTGCCATAATGCAGCTTAAAATGCATTGAGACCTGAACCTGTCAAAATAAAGAATAAAGAAATATCTTGATAAAAGCAAAAAAAAAAAAAAAAAAAGAGTTGGTTTATTTTCTTTAATGTCAGCAGCCGAGCCTGAAGCTTCAACTCTGACTCACTCAGACTGAGTGACTGACTAGCTGCCAGCAGTTACTTCTCTACAGAAAGGTTAGCGGTGACACTACTCCATCTGTTCACAGCAGCTTTACATTCTGGCAGCTTTACATTCTGCTCCATCTGTTCACAGCAACTTTACATTCTGCTCCCTCTGTTCACAGCAGCTTTACATTCTGCTCCTTCTGTTCACAGCAGCTTCACATTCTGCTCCTTCTGTTCACAGCAGCTTTACATTCTGCTCCTTCTGTTCACAGCAGCTTCACATTGTGCTCCTTCTGTTCACAGCAGCTTTACATTGTGCTCCCTCTGTTCACAGCAGCTTTACATTCTGCTCCTTCTGTTCACAGCAGCTTTACATTCTGCTCCTTCTGTTCACAGCAGCTTCACATTGTGCTCCTTCTGTTCACAGCAGCTTTACATTGTGCTCCCTCTGTTCACAGCAGCTTTACAGTCTGCTCCCTCTGTTCACAGCAGCTTTACATTCTGCTCCCTCTGTTCACAGCAGCTTTACATTGTGCTCCTTCTGTTCACAGCAGCTTTACATTGTGCTCCTTCTGTTCACAGCAGCTTTACATTGTGCTCCTTCTGTTCACAGCAGCTTTACATTGTGCTCCTTCTGTTCACAGCAGCTTTACATTGTGCTCCTTCTGTTCACAGCAGCTTTACATTGTGCTCCTTCTGTTCACAGCAGCTTTACATTGTGCTCCTTCTGTTCACAGCAGCTTCACATTGTGCTCCCTCTGTTCACAGCAGCTTCACATTGTGCTCCTTCTGTTCACAGCAGCTTTACATTCTGCTCCCTCTGTTCACAGCAGCTTTACATTGTGCTCCCTCTGTTCACAGCAGCTTCACATTGTGCTCCTTCTGTTCACAGCAGCTTTACATTGTGCTCCCTCTGTTCACAGCAGCTTTACATTGTGCTCCTTCTGTTCACAGCAGCTTTACATTGTGCTCCTTCTGTTCACAGCAGCTTTACATTCTGCTCCTTCTGTTCACAGCAGCTTTACATTCTGCTCCCTCTGTTCACAGCAGCTTTACATTCTGCTCCATCTCTTCACAGCAGCTTTACATTCTGGTCCCTCTGTTCACAGCAGCTTTACATTCTGTGTGTCCGAGCTAAAATAAATGTCCAACAGTCAAGTGAGTCTTGTTTTCCTTCGTAATGATTTTAAGGATCATTTAAGATGATGAGGACCATGATCTGTGCAGGATCTGGACCAGAACATGCTCTGTTTTCATGAAAAGAAAAGTGTTTTTGGGCTGCGGTGCATCAGAGCTGGCTTCAGAGCCTGGAGCTCCTCCTGGAGGCTTGAAGTGGACACAAGCTGAAACAAAGGATTTCATCGGTCAAATATTTATTTTACAGGCAGAAATCTGTTGACATTAACGTCCATCTGAACCTTATCACCTGCAGCGGTGTGCATATATAAATCTGATCCAGTAAAATCAGTTCTTATAGTTTTCTGTGCAAATTTTTCAGCTTTAAGGAAAGAACTTGGTTAGTTGGTTTGGTTAAAGAAAACATTGTGGTTTGGGTTTCAATACTCCATTACACCGTAGCTTCACTATGTTGGCCAGTTAAAATAACTTATTGCCATCTTGTAGCTGCTCGGATCGTCTGAAGTGTTAGCTCGAGCTCGACCACAGCCGAGGGTTAAATAACATCTCCTCACATCAAGTTGTGATGTGTTCTCTCCTGCAGACTGTGATCACAGCAGACGAGCCGTATGGAGACATCTGATGTTTCTTTGGTTGTTTCTCTGTTTTAAATCAAGTCTCCAGCTGCTTCGGGTGTTTAGCAGAATGCTGCAACTCTGTTTTACTGTGAAGCTCCAGAACAGTTCTGTGGACTACGACACTTCACCTGACTTTATATCATCAGGAGGAGGAGAGGAGGACTTTATATCATCAGGAGGAGGAGAGGAGGACTTTATATCATCAGGAGGAGAGGAGGACTTTATATCATCAGGAGGAGGAGAGGAGGACTTTATATCATCAGGAGGAGGAGACGAGGACTTTATATCATCAGGAGGAGGAGAGAAGGACTTTATATCATCAGGAGGAGGAGAGGAGGACTTTATATCATCAGGAGGAGGAGAGGAGGACTTTATATCATCAGGAGGAGAGGAGAACTTTATATCATCGGGAGGAGGAGAGGAGGACTTTATATCATCAGGAGGAGGAGAGGAGGACTTTATATCATCAGGAGGAGGAGAGGAGGACTTTATATCATCAGGAGGAGGAGAGGAGGACTTTATATCATCAGGAGGAGGAGAGGAGGACTTTATATCATCAGGAGGAGGAGAGGATGACTGGGTTTTAGTTTCTGGGTGAACTGCTCCTTTGAAAACAGCAGTTTTAAAAGTAACCACGTTTAGAAGTGTATGAGCACAGCTGTGACTGCAGGCTGTATGGTCCCTGCAGGCTGGAGGCTGTTTGAGTATGGAGGATATGGAAACCTCATGAGGGAGCAAACTCTGCTCGTTCTGCTGCTCCTGGTCCTGTACCTGGATCTCCTGTATCTCCTCTGTCATGTCTACACACCTGTACAGCACAGAGGTTGCTCTCAAACATCCTCTTCACATCTTTTCTCTCTGCTCTCTGCAGACATCGCACATGGTTTTCCCTCTTCTCAGTCCTCATTACACTCCTGCTGTCAGGTGCCTGCTGCCTGCCGTCGAGCTTCTGTTGGGATAAATTGTGTCTGAGTTGTTGTTGAGATAAAGAAATTGAACCAAATGGGTCGAGTCAGAGCCGCTGCAGAGACGGAGGGAGTAGAAATGTTAAAACAAACGTGAGGACGTGAGATATTTGATATTTTCCTTCAGGTTCAGACTCACAGTGAACGTGTCTCCTGACGAGTCACACAGAGTCCCACGGTGATGACATCACTGCCCCTGTCAGCGGGAACCAATGAGCTGCGAACTGAGAGCCACAAACAGGAAGTCAGGAAGTATTTAGAGATAAACTGACATGTTGGTTCTAAACGGCCTTTATAAGAAGCTGCAAGTCTTCATGAGTCCACTTGGTTCTGAATACATGAGACTCTGAGCAAAGGAATATAACTGAGCACATTTACTCAAGTACAGTTTTGCAATAGCTCAGTCAGTTCGAAGGTCGCTGGTTCAAGTCCCACTCGGACCGAAAAAGTACGATGTGGACTAGCAGCTGGAGAATGCGTGTTCACATGCTGGGCATTGACAAGGTGCCCTTGAGCAAGGCACCGACCTTGTTGGGTGCCGTGGCATGTGTGGCTGCCCCTTCACTCAACTCCTCTATACAACGCGTGTGTGTAATGTGAGTGGAAAAAAGAATTTCCCATTGCAGGATTATAAATAGTATTAAAAGAAAAAGACAAACAGGTTTAAACTTCAACAATGTGTTTCAACAGCTTCTCATTAGTGCGAATGTAAAGTCTGACTCTGAAACGTAACGAGTAACTTAAGGTTTTATATAAATGTAGTGGAGTGAGATGTAATGGAGTAGAAGCAGACAGTAGCTTAAAATAGAAAAAGTCAAGTAAATGTACTCCATTACTTTACACCTGAGTAGACAGAAACGTATCCAAACTGAGAAAACAAAGCTCAGTCCTGATGAAGCTCATGTAATGTGTCTCTTGTCTCTTGTCTCTTGTCTCCTGTCTCTTGTCCTGACAGACTCTATGACGGTGCGGAGAGGAAAGAAGCTCAGCATCTCCATCCAGGAACACATGGCCATCGACGTCTGCCCCGGCCCCATCAGACCCATCCGTCAGATCTCCGCCTACTTCCCCCGCCTGTCCCCCACCTCCCCCGGTCCCCTGTCCCCCAACCCGGCCGTGTCCCCTCAGGCCCTCAGCCCCGGCTCCGTGGCCTCCGGGATGGGCGGAGCTCACCTCTTGTCTCCTCTGCTGGCCCACGGCCGGCCCGGCGGCGGCGGGTCTCTGTCTCTGACCAGCAGCGTGGACACGTCGGTGGAGATCAACAGCTCCGACAGTGACGACTGCAGTGAGCCTCTGTGTGTGTGTGTGTGTGTGTGTGTGTGTGTGTGTGTGTGTGTGTGTGTGTCTATGTGTGTGTGTGTGTGTGATCAGGCAAAAACAGATATCAGTTTAACTTCATTGTTAAAATCAGATTTCTGGAGCGATGTCACGTTTTGAGTTTATTTTGAAAATCAACTTTAAATTCTGATCAGATTCTGTGCACTACTTCTGTTCACATCCGAAGGGAAAGAAAAACACCCGAAAGAGGACACAGCCATCTTAGCGTTAGCCTGCAGCTAGCTTAGCATTAGCCTTTCAGACTCTTCTCCTGTGTGACGAAGACAATCAGCTGACTGCTCTCCAGGTAAAGTGCACGCCTCATGCACGGACTGAGGTTGAGGCTCTGGGTTTGAATCCTCTTTGTAGTTTTAGTAAAATGTAGTTGTCGTAAAACCTTTAATTTGAACCACAAGACGTTCTTAAGACGTCTGTAACTGAAGCTGAGAAGAGGTCGAACATTACAGAGTGAAAACATCAACAGTGGAAACTGAACAGACGTCAAGAGACTTTCATTCTGGCTCCGCTGGACGTCTTCTCGACTTGTCAGAGACGTTGAACTGAAACCTCTGAATGGACGATGTTCTGAAGTTGGACTGTTGAGTTTGTCTGTGACTCTGCTGCAGTCTGACGCAACACAGCTGCAGTGACTCCGACCGGCTTTCACACCGACGACCCGTTCACCCCAGAGTTCAGCTCAGACACGACTGATAAATGATTCATGTCGTTGTGTCACAATAACGTTAATAATGTGACACAAACCTCTTCAGATGGTGTGTTTTACTGAGAATATTTCCACATCGAGGCAGCTGAAACACATCCTGATGAGGACTGATGAGCTCCTTCATGCTCTTCATCCTCAGGACTGGCTGAAGCTGCAGAGCCTCTGACATGTTGTTCGCCTCCTCACTGATCCACAACTACAGTCGAGACTAATTAGAGGGTTTCTCCTCATCAACATGTTGTTATAATCAGATTTGTTTTGGAGTCACTGGTGTGTGATTTCTGTTGTTCGTTAACAGATTGATCAGATCGATCAGATTGATCAGATCGATCAGATTGATCAGAGCTCTGTGTCGTGTAACTGAACCTCTGCTCAAACAGAACAGACACAGATGATCTCTGCAGAGACTTCATCCAGCCTCTCGTTTCATCATCACAGCGCAGCGACGTCTTCAGGATGCTGCTGCATGTGTTGGTGCAGTATGTTTTCACTGCAGCCCGCAGCAGACGAGGTGGGTGGAGGTGGAGGTGGGTGGAGATCAACACCAGAGCAATCCACATCCAAAAAACTGAATAAAACATCCGAGAGTCTTTTTTTACATTTTATGTTGCGGACTGCAGAGAGAAGCTGAGGATGGATGGATGTTTGTCTCTCTCAGCCGCAGGGTCCTGCTCTTATTTTGGCGGGGTGGGGATCTGAATGATCCTCCATGTTTGCAGCAGCGTTCTGTCCTCAGCGTGACGTCTGTAGAGCTGAAACATCTTCCTGTTGCTTCTCCTCTATGACTGAATGAAATGAAGAGGACGTCAGCGTCTGAGATCATTTAGATTTAGTCTGTAAAACACTTCGGTCCTGCATCAGTGGAGCTCAGACGCTCGTGGGCGAGACAAAGACACGAAGCCTGAGCAGATGTTTGGGGCTGCAGCAGTGTAGTGCTGGAGAGTAACTAAGTACAGTGCATTGATCCGAGTACAACCTTAACTGCAATTTTAAGGTACTTTGCGTGAGTATTTACTCTCAGCAGTGTTTTTACTGCGCTACATGTATATGAGTCAGTTTATTAAAGGTTGTTCACAGATGAAGATTTATTTAGATTTTACGTGAACAGAATCAGACATCGGCCTCAGTCCGACACATTTACTGCACAACACGTACTTTTACTGCATGGGACTGACAGTACTCGTGTACTTTTACTGCTCACCTAACTCCCAGCAAGTAAAGATAAAGAAAATCATGTATTATTCAAAGTGTGTAACCGTCCTGTGATCAATAATTCATTGTCGCTGACCTTGTTCTGTGTGGACAGCAGCTGCTTCCTTCTGCACCACCTGTGATCCCTCTGTTGAACTGACTTCCTGTAACATCCTCCTCTTCCTCCGTCAGCTGAGCTAACAGTCAGCTGGTCACCTGGAGTTTTGTGTGTCTTTGTGGTCGTTGTGTGTCTGATCGTTGTGTTTCTGTGGTTGTGTGGGTCATTCTTTGTCTCTTTGTAGTTGTATTGTGAATCTTTGTGTCTCATGTAACTCTGCAGTCATTTTGCATCCCTTTGTGTTCATCTGTACTTGTGTGTGTGTGTGTTCACTTTGTGTCTGTCTCTTGTTTTGTATTCATTCATGTGTATCACTCTGAGGTTGTTGTGCATCTCTTGTGGTCTGTTTGTGTCCTTTTATGCTCATTTTGTGTCCCCTTGTTTGTCTGTTGTTTTTCATCTCTCAGGTTTCTTTGTGGTCCTGTTTGTGGTTGTTTTTGCTTCCCCATGTGTTTGTCAGTTGTAGCTGTTTCGTCTCTTTGTTGCTTTGTGTCTCTTTGTGTCTGTTCATGAGCTTCGTGGTCGGTAGCAGCTGGTTTCTTGCCGATCCGACAGGAAGTAGTAACAGTCACTTTAAATAGGCTGCCGGCACGACTCCAGCTCCGCGCGGATCATCGTACAGAATCTCACAGCAGCTCGTAGCTTAGCATAAAAACAATGTGTTGTGTAAGCTGCCGTCTGTTTCTGGAGCCGATTCTTAAAATACATATTTGTTCTAATCCCTGTGAATCATTCGCTGCATGTATGGTCTTATATAACAACACTGTGTGTGTGTGTGTGTGTGTGTGTGTGTGTGTGTGTGTGTGTGTGTGTGTGTGTGTGTGTGTGTGTGTTGTACGAACATGTTGTCACTGTATGTGTGCACGGTTGTAACGAGGCGTGATGGATGCGTCTCCTGTTTAAGAGGCGTGGGCGTGTCGACATGTGATGACATGTGATGACATCACTGTGACAGTCGCTGCTCCACTAAATTGTATTTTCATGAAGCTCCTCAAACGTTCCTCTTCATCACCGCTGTGACAGCAGGCTGTAGATCATGCTCTTGTTTCAGGTCTGATGATGTCTCCGTCCTCTCTGTGTCTCCTCAGCTGCTCTGGGGACGCTGGAGTTCGAGCTGAGATACGAGCAGAGCTCCAGCGAGCTGCACTGCACCGTGCTGCGGGCCAAGGTAAGGACGCTCTGCAGACCGTTCATGTGCCGCTGTAACGGCCTCCGCTCTGCTGGGCTCGGGCTTTCTCCAGAGTCTGGAGCCCGGCTGCACACATTTATCTCCCGTTCACACACAAGTGCTTTAAGGCCTCAGTGGGTTTCAAATGAAGTGCCGTCTGTTGGTGCTGCAGTCAGACACCGGTTCAGATTCTCTTCACAGGAGCTCAGGACAGAAAAGCAAACTGAGTGAACGTGTCACAGCCTCGGCTGCACCAACAGGGATGAATGTGATCAATCAAACTCACACAGCTCCTTTCAAACAAATCAAAATGCAGTACAAAGCACTTTAAAACTCGAAGTTTCTTTCTGTTGAGCACAGAGCTTTGAAATGAGCAGAATTACATGAAATAATAAAATACAAAGACAATAACAAGAAAGAATGATGAGGCATCGACACGAGGAGCTGCACAGGGATGTGAAGGGAAGAAAAATGGATTAAGAGACTAATGCAAACTGAGACAGCAATAAAATATGGATGAATAAAACAAAAACAGATAAAGAATAAAACATAATACAAGCAATAATAATAACCAGCCGACTCTGGTGATAATCTCACGAACAGCAGAGAGACTGAAACCAGTTTCCTCTGAAGGACTTCATGTTACTGCAAACAAATACTGACCAAGGCTTTAATCACAGAAATCTGCTTCTAGAGACCAAACTGAGCGTTTACTGAGCGTTTACTGAGCGTTTACTGAGCGTTTACTGAGCGTTTACTGAGCGTTTACTGAGCGTTTACTGAGCGTTTACTGAGCGTTTACTGAGCGTTTACTGAGCGTTTACTGAGCGTTTACTGAGCGTTTACTGAGCGTTTACTGAGCGTTTACTGAGCGTTTACTGAGCGTTTACTGAGAGTTTACTGAGCGTTTACTGAGCGTTTACTGAGAGTTTACTGAGCGTTTACTGAGCGTTTACTGAGAGTTTACTGAGTTTACTGAGCGTTTACTGAGAGTTTACTGAGCGTTTACTGAGCGTTTACTGAGAGTTTACTGAGCGTTTACTGAGAGTTTACTGAGCGTTTACTGAGCGTTTACTGAGAGTTTACTGAGTTTACTGAGCGTTTACTGAGAGTTTACTGAGCGTTTACTGAGCGTTTACTGAGAGTTTACTGAGAGTTTACTGAGCGTTTACTGAGAGTTTACTGAGAGTTTACTGAGAGTTTACTGAGAGCGCGTCCTCGTTTACTTTGTTCACAACACGTCACACACACGGACCACGGAGTGACACCGACACCGCCTGACCAACCTGCGGCGTCTCACCGCACCGCCGGGTCCGATGTGAATCCAGCCGCCACAGGATGCTTCTGCTTCTGCTTCAGGAGCTCGAACACGGAGGTAGTGCTGCTACTTCCGACACGTCGATGCACGTTACGATCACGTTGATTTCACCGATGCGTCGCACCAGCAGCGGTGTTTTCACAGTGTGATATTAGTACGTTACTGAAGTAAAGGATCTGAGTCCTTCCTCCTCCACCAGAATCTAACGATGTCAAACACCTTCATTAGTTTGATTGAACATGCTGCTTTGAGAGCAAATCGATTTAAGCTTCAGTTTGTTTCTGCTGGTTGAATCTCGAGCTTCTGTTTCAATTTAATTTTCTCACTGAAATACACCCGAGAGTCGACTTCTGTCGATATTACCCAGAAGCCTTTTGTACTTTCTGCAGCATCCGTCACACCTGCAGCGTCGGCGTCCTCCGTCAGATCCATCCTGTTTTATCTGAAGCTGCTGGGATCAAATCAAACGTCTGCAGCAGAGAGACATCGTAAAGATTTACAGTCCTTTGTAACATGATTCAGAGCAAACTGTCACAGCGAGCCCAATTACAGAGTCAGAGACAATAAAGAGACGTCGAGCTCATAAATCTACACCTGCTCCACCTGCTCCACCTGAGACTGTGCAGGTATCTGCCGTCTCTTCATCACCTCGTCTTCACAGCCTGAAGCTCTGCTGCTCCGGGTGGTAATTCTCCACTGATTCACAGAGAGCAGGCTTCATTTATGACACTTCACATCTTCATATTCACATTTTATATACCGTATAGATATAATACAGTAGGAACCTGCAGTACAAAGACAAGAGAGCTCAAGATAAATACTCATCAACTCGTCTCATCCTGAAAATATATTAGAATATCTCCTGGTGTTGTTGGACCAGCTGGAGAACGAGCGGTTCTGGGCTCTTTTTAAAGGTTATCAGCTGAATGTTTGAGTCGTCAGCAGCTCGCTGATCAGTAGGAGGCTGAACACTCATTTAATGATTTTCATGCAGGAATCAGCCTACAGATGAGCTGTAAGAGTCCACGTCACTCAGTCTGACACGTCCAAGCTCGAATTCAATGACAACATCACCGAAAATAAACACTGAACATGTTTTACTGAGGAAATATTCAGCGTGTGGCAAAAAAACATAATTCAGACTGACTGAGAGTGAAATCAAACTCATTATAGCTCTATATTTACTTATTTACATGAACTTTGTGTTTGTAAAACTGTGTAAACTCGCATAATCTCCAAGTTCAGGGCTTTAAAACTGATATAAACTATATAACTGGATTTGTGATTGGCTCAGGAGAGAGGAGGAAGAGGAGGGTCACTGTTTACACGATCACTCGTTGGCTGTTGTGGGCTGCAGGGCGGGCATAGACACTGAAATGAGTCTTTCACAGATAAAAGCATGAAAAAGTCGCCACAATCTCAGTGTGTTTGTCGTGTTTTGGACCAAATCTGTTCCTGAACTGGGTCCAGTGGGGATCAGAGAGGAGACAGTTTGCATCATCCAGTTCTTCAGTTTGTTGATTAAATAATAATTAAATGATGAAATAAATCTAATTCTGGTATTTTGGAGCTGATTCTGCTGTTTCCTCACTGGTTACAGCTCCAGTTACCTGCTGACGTGTCGGCCATTACAAACTCATACTGAACGCTTCAAACTCACAGAGGTTTGATTTAAATTCTGCTGAGAACACAAAGTTTTTAAGTACCAGCCCCTGAATACAGAGGAGGTGTGTGTGAAATGATCCGGGCGCTCAGACAGGATGTGTTCCTGAGTCTGTCGGAGGAAATAAACCTGCATGGTGAAGGATTTCTCTACGTTGCACATTCAGTTATGAATATTTTATCCATGACTGTGTCTCTGTGGATGAAATCCTCTTCACTGGCCTCGTGCAGCGAAGCTAAAGTTACTCAGGCTGAACACTTATCCGTTGCTGTGGTCTGAGTTTGGAGGGTGACAGTGTTGGTGGAGGTCTGCGGGGTCCAGATGGTGATAATAAAACAGGACAACATGTACTGAAACTAATCTGCAGGACTGTGACTCAACTCCTCTAAAATCATCGTGACAAAACTCTAATGAGACTTTGTGCAGCTTCAGTTTGTTCCTGAACAGAACAACAGTATCTGCAGCAGCACGAGAGGACGCAGACAGAGGGGTTTAAATTGCTTCATTACCAGGTGAGACGGGAGGTAATCAGCACACCTGCTGCCGCCACACACATTCCTCCACTCGAGGAGCTGCTTTAATGTTTCCTCCTGCCGGCGACCTGAGAGGCTGGATTAACTCGGCGTGATGGAAACGTTTAGGTTTTCATACTGAGGATGGAAACTGCTGCTGCAGCCGGTTTAAAGGCACCAACATGCGACAGAGGACAGGAAGCTGCAGCTGTCAGCAAACACTCATCTATCAGACGTTACTGGTTAACAGTGCTGAGACCCAGAGAGGTGAAATCAGGAATATCTCCAGCTCCAGACAGAGAAGATGACTGAGCTCAGGGAGGAAACCTGGAGATAAGTTTCAGCACTTCCTGCTCCCTTGTCTCAAAGTCGGTGAGTTTCTGGGTCCAGACAGGCGGAACATCTTCACACGTTCGGTTCTGCGACATAAAATCCATCATTAGATGTCTCACAGTTTAATTATAAAGCTCTTCATGTGTTAAAACTAGTGTCTAAATGAGACTACAGAGGTTGTCGGGGACATTAAACGTCCTCACAGCCACGAGAGTAATAAACCTGAGATCATTTTCTGTAATAATCTAAAGTTCAGTAATGACACAGAGGGAGCTGGAGCCATGCTAACCTCAGTTAGCTGCAGAAACACGTCATCTTCTCCACACCGCCGCTCTCTGAACGTGTTCACGTCTGAAGGAAGCCGTTAAATCCTGAATAATCAGAAAACGGAACATCAAATCCTAATTTATTAAAAAAAATGTTAATTTCCTGTTTAATCTAGCATTTAAAACGTCTCTGTGTATCTGCGTCTTTAACACCAGTGATCAGTAAAGAAAGGAGGCAGAAATATAATTATAATAAAATATGAAATACCTCGACTGTTTTGGTCTTTAACGGTATTCTCTCGTTATTCTCTCCTGACGTCTGAGGAATTTAACGTCTGATTTATTTTACTGACATTGAAGGTTTGTTGAGTCGATCCTCATTTTCCTGCAGCTGCAATAAACAAAACAGTTATGATTAAAATCAAAATATTTTTAAAAACAATATATTTTTTTAGAAACATTTGTTTTGTAATAAAGTTCAGCTGTGCTTTAAGTCTTTTAGTTTTATTGTTATGCTAACATGCTAACTGTCTAACATTGGACGGTTAGCATACGTAGCAGCTAACAGTTGCGTCGTCTCTGAGGTTTACGACACAAAGACTTCCTGGTGAACACGTGAACAGTCTTTATTTCATCAGAGACTTGTACAAGGCCTCGGTGTGACGACCTCTGACCTCTGGACAACATCTGCAGCTCTGAGACGAGCTGATGTTCGGTCCGAACGGGCCGCTGACGTGTGCCGAGGACTCAGAACTGAGTCGACATGCAGTTTGGTATAAACGAGGCTGTCGTCTGTCAGCTCAGCCTCTCTCTGCTCCTCAGACTCATTAGGAATCAGAAAAACATCTCTCTCACTCTGCCGTCGCTGCAAATGTCAAAGCTGTTGAAGGAAATTTAGGAGCACTTTCTCCTGATGAGGCCAACAGATTGAAATGAAGTGTGTCGTCTGATCCTTCGCTGTGTGTGAAAACGAGCGAGCTGCTGTCGTCTTTATCCTCCTGCATCGTTGACACGGCGCGTTCGTATCAGGGAGGAAGATCTGCGAGCCGCCAAAAGGTCAGCAGGGAGGTGATTTATAGTAATCTGATTACACAACGAGCTGATTGTCACTGAACACAGTCGATACGTACGAGAGAGAGAGAGATCCATGATGGGATGAATTTAATTGATTGAATAATGTACTGATGCCGCCTGCAGATGACTGTGAGCTTCAGTCATTCACACTGACTTCAACAGGTGGAAACATCATTTTCTATCAGACTGCTTCGCTTCTAAACATGCAGAAAATGTCCAGAATAAATATTCAGGTGTTCATTTCTGATCATATTTGTGTATGTTTATTTAAATCAGTGAGTTTTTAATTAGACTGTATAATTTGGGTATTTGAACATAAAACATCAGAAAACTTGTGGTACAAACAGAACCTGTGTTAACGTGTTGAACAGGAGGTTTCCTGCTGACGTCTGTGCTTGTTTGTGTGTTCAGGGTCTGAAGCCGATGGACTTTAACGGTCTGGCCGACCCGTACGTCAAACTGCACCTGCTGCCCGGAGCCTGTAAGGTGAGACTCGAGCTGAGAGCTCCACGCTGTCATCAGCATCGTGTTGTTGCTGAGCTGCAGCTAAAAGCCCTTTCAGATGCTGCAGAGCGACGCGGAGCCACCTGATCGCAGCCTCACAGATTATTGTTCCTCTAAAGCCTTCAAATTAAATCGAGGACGTGTGGAGCATAAACACTCAGGACACAAAACATCGACTGAAAAGCAGGATTCATATCTGCGGTTCTGGTTCCGATGGAGGAAGAAGTTTCTTTCTACTTCTGCTTTTAAAACATCAAACTGAGCCTCAGAAACTAAACTGTTCAGAATTCATCTTTAAAGTCTGATCAGGCCTGAATATTCGTTTAATTATGAGCCTGGATCACATTCAGTTCAATCGTAAAGGAACAATTCACCCAAACAGTAAAGCTCAGTCCTCCTCCTCTAAATCAGGAGGAGGACTGAGCTTTAAAAAAAAATGTGTGAACTGTTCCTTTAAATTTAAATTGGATCAGATTAAATCCAGGTTTGAAAGTTTTCTGACTAAAACAGAGAGAATTATCAGAAGGACACATCTGCAGCATTTTCTGAGCTACAGTGTCAAGCTGAAATCAATATTTATATGTGTGTGTGTGTGTGTGTGTGTGTGTGTGTGTGTGTGTGTGTGTGTGTGTGTGTCCTTCAGGCCAATAAGCTGAAGACGAAGACGATCCGTAACTCTCTGAATCCGGTGTGGAATGAAACGCTCACTTACGTCGGGATCACGGAGGAGGACATGCACAGGAAGACGCTCAGGTGTGTGTGCGTGTGTGTGTGTGTGTGTGTGTGTGTGTGTGTGTGTGGTTTCATCACATCTCATTTCGGACTCATTACACTTACAGTCATTAATCAGGCCCGGGGACACGCTGACATTCAGCCCAGTTGTCGTCTGTAATTATGGGAGCTGCTCTCACAGCTTCCAGCAGGTGAGCTGATCTCTCTGCTGTTCCTTCTTGTAAACACCTGCAGTAAACAGCCATCAGCTGTTCAGAGCAACATGATCAGTGTAGAAAATGGGCAGTTTTCCCACAGAAGTCTGGTGTGTTTGCAGCGTGAAGGAACGTGTTTTACACCCACTGAAGGCACAGACGGGGGCGACCAGAGGAGCGTGGCCACAATCAGAGGAAGTGTGAGATAACAGCAGGAGACCTTTAATTACTGAGCTCGCGAGGTTCCATCTCAACTGACCATCATTTATCTGAAAAGACGATCGCTGTGATGGATAATGATCAGCAACAGTTTGTCCTGAAGCCTTTAATCCAGCTGAGGGAGATTCAGAGCCTTGACTCGATATAAACAATCACGCGTGGCTCTCAGGTTCTGACACAGCGAACCACCACGTCTTCACCTGGAAACTGATGTGAGATGATCCTGAACGCCTCTCAGTGTGGAGTCAGACATGCTGTCGGACTCTTCTCAAAGGTTATCAGACGGTTTACTTTTACCCCAAACAGTCAAAAACTCTCTGGGTGATTCTGTCATGAATCTGTAGAAGTTTGGACTCGCTGAATCAGCTTTCTAACGACGTGTGACGAGATGACAGTGTTTGCCGGACGCTGATCTTTTTCAGACATCTATGATGTCATCAGTGATATGTCTCTGGATTGGCTCATCTCTGATCTGTTCCTCTCTTGTGGCGTCCCCCAGGGGTCGACTCTCGGTCCCTTTATGATTCAGAGCGTCCTCAGCAGAGAGCAGTGATCAGCGTTTCCTCCTCAACATGTTTGTAGAGTTAATGAGTGAATGTTGGTCACGAGGTCGGCCGTGTCGAGGAGTTCCCGTCTCTCCTTCTCTGCTTTTAAACACAAGTGAGAAAAAGACATCTTGCGATTCATCCTGAGAAAGACGCGTGAGAGCGAGTGTGTGTCCCTGTGTTTGTATCCGTCTCTGTGAGGACATGTTTCAGACGTCGAGACTGATTTTCGGTGTCCTCACTTCTTCAGGACGTCGACACACTGCAGTTTGAGTTCTCTTCTCTAATTGTTTGAGGAAGTATAAAGTACAATCAAACTGCAGCTGTTGTGAATCATTTCCATAAAAAGTTTACAGACTCATTTGCACAAATGATGTCTGAGAGCTGCTGTTGCTAGGAGACCAGCTGTCAGCTCCTGATGAACGACCGACTGGACTCAAAACTCTGGAAACAACGAAAACATGATGATACGTACCGTCTGTCTGTCTCTGACCAGTCCTGTTGGTTGGAAAGTGGAGGCTAGTTAGCTCAGTCCTACATGACTTCAGACGATATGAATATATTTTCTTCAATATAATGTTTTTAAAATCTATACAGAACATTTTTACCGAGCTGTTTCCTGACTTCAGGGAACGAGACGTCTCCAAAAACATGAAATGTATCTATATTTGTTATTCATCTGATCTGTGATACCTGAGTAGAGATGAGACGTGAGCCCTCAGAGGCTCTGACTCGTTCTTCTTGGTTCTGTCTGTCGACCCGTCATGTTGTTTACCTCCACATTTAAAATGCTGTTTGTTTGCCTCAGATCTCCTCACTGCGGCGTCGCTGTGTTCATGGTCTGTCTCTGGTGAAGCGTGGCGCTGTGATTGGCTCGTCACTTCTTCCTGCTGCTTCCTCTTTGATCTGATTCAGCTTATTAAGAAGCAGAAACGTCTCTGTTGTTAGTTGTGTGTCTGTTCAGGTCGACACCAGCGACAGCTGAAGGGAAGTCATACCGTCAAAACTCACGTATAAAAATGTTCTTGGGTTTATATTAACACTCGGTTTGCTTTGGTCGAAGGGGAGTAAATGAGGGTTAAGTCAGGAATAATGATCGACCAATCAAAGACGACATCACAGCGACGGTAGGAGACTGAAGCCACGCAACATTTATTATTCAGCGGACTGAATAAAAGGAAAAAAACACACAACTCATGAGTGTGTCGCTGCTGCACATTGTTCATCGAGCTCAACAAATGCAATCCCTCCTGCAATACCCGACATAACCAGCAGGAGAATCAATGACGTCAAGTGTAGACTTTGATCACAGACACGATCATTTCCACTTTAAAGCTGGTGGTCATGTGTGGTGGTGTGTCTGCCTCACCCTCGGCCGTGAACGGATCACCAGCTGTACTTTGCCTGGTAAACAACCCGACCTCTTCAGCCTTCTGAAGACATCTAGCGTGTCCACTCTCTGTGTCAGAGACACTCCGGATGTGAATAGCGGAGGACAGGTAGTCTGAATCACAAACGAGCAGCAGCCAGCTGGTCAGGAGGGCTGCAGCAGCTGAAGGAGGTGGTGTGTTTACTGGGGAAACTACAGATCACAGTTGTTGTAGTCTGCGTTGCTTCAACATGCAGTTACAGGAAACATGGAAACTTCTAATCGTAAACTAAAGACTCATCTGTTCAGTCTGGCTTCTATGTAGTGTCTCATAATACTATGACTTTACTGTTTATACATATTTTAATTTCTTTGTTTTCATCATAACCCTTTATTTTTTATTATTTTTCACTTGTCTCCTCATCTCCTCTCCTTGTCTCCTCGTCTCCTCTCCTTGTCTGCTGTCTCTGCAGGTTGACGGTGTGTGACGAGGATAAGTTGACTCATAATGAGTTAATCGGAGAGTCTCGAGTTCCTCTCAAACGAGTCAAACCCAACCAGACGAAACATTTCCACACCTGCCTGGAGCACCCGCCGCCGGTAACACACACACACACACACACACACACGCACACACACACACACACACGGACACAGGAAGTGGTGTTGACCGTATCATGACACTTTCTCCTCCAGATGCCCTCTCCGACTGCCATGGGAGAAGCCCTGCGAGGGATATCCTGCTACTTAAGAGAGGTGAGAGTCCGTCGGTCCGTCTGTCGCTGGTTGCAGGTCGCTGAGGTCGTGTTCACATTCAGCTCTGATCCGTGTGACTCGCTGACACCCGACAAAAGGTCATGAGTTCCTTTAAATCAACAGCTTCCTGCCTCATGAGAGTGACAGAGACAAAGAGGTCACATGACCCTCTGCTCCCTGACGATGATGTAACTGCTGTGAGGATTTACGGGTAGAAAAGCTGAGAAAAAAACCTCTGGATTGACTTTTTGCTTTATGAGATGTGATGTGGCATTTTTATTGAAAGCCTCCGAGCTGAGCGTCGTGCTCTCTGAGCTGCTGTCAGCTCAGAGAAACAGGTTCAGCCTTGAAAATAAATGTAATTTTCTTAGACGTGTTCATTTGTGGAAATGAATTATTGTTCATTTGGTTTCTAAATTGAAATCAGTTAGTCACAGTGGATCTTTGACTGAAGCTCAGGTGGAAATAATTCTGAAAGTTATGACGCAGTGTGAACAACATCAGTGATACAGCTCGTTATTGAAGGAGCACTGCGTCCCCCTGACTGTGACTTGGAACATGTTGGTCTTCATTCAAGTCATAACTCAAGACATGTTGGTCTTGATTAAGGCTTTGACTCGAGACTTGTTGGTCTTGATTAAGGCTTTGACTCGAGACTTGTTGGTCTTGATTAAGGCTTTGACTCAGGACTCGTTGGTCTTGATCAAGGCTTTGACTCGGGACTTGTTGGTCTTGATCAAGGCTTTGACTCGGGACTCGTTGGTCTTGATTAAGGCTTCGACTCGGGACTCGGTCTTGATTAATGCTTTGACTCGAGACTCGGTCTTGATCAAGGCTTTGACTCGGACTTGTTGGTCTTAAGGCTTTGACTCGAGACTCGTTGGTCTTGATCAAGGCTTTGACTCGGACTTGTTGGTCTTGATTAAGGCTTTGACTCGAGACTCGTTGGTCTTGATTAAGGCTTTGACTTGGGACTCGTTGGTCTTGATTAAGGCTTTGACTCGGGACTTGTTGGTCTTGATCAAGGCTTTGACTCGAGACTCGTTGGTCTTGATTAAGGCTTTGACTCAAGACTTGTTGGTCTTGATTAAGGCTTTGACTCGGGACTCGGTCTTGATTAAGGCTTTGACTCGAGACTCGTTGGTCTTGATTAAGGCTTTGACTCGGGACATGTTGGTCTTGATTAAGGCTTTGACTCGAGACTCGTTGGTCTTGATTAAGGCTTTGACTCAAGACTCGTTGGTCTTGATTAAGGCTTTGACTCAAGACTCGTTGGTCTTGATTAAGGCTTTGACTCAAGACTTGTTGGTCTTGATTAAGGCTTTGACTCGGGACTTGTTGGTCTTGATTAAGGCTTTGACTCGGGACTTGTTGGTCTTGATTAAGGCTTTGACTCGGGACATGTTGGTCTTGATTAAGGCTTTGACTCGGGACTTGTTGGTCTTGATTAAGGCTTTGACTCGGGACTTGTTGGTCTTGATTAAGGCTTTGACTCGGGACTCGTTAGTCTTGATTAAGGCTTTGACTTGGGACTCATTTGTCTTGATTAAGGCTTTGACTCGGACTCGTTGGTCTTGATTAAGGCTTTGACTTGGACCCGTTGGTCTTGATTAAGGCTTTGACTTGGACTCGTTGGTCTTGATTAAGGCTTTGACTCGGACTCGTTGGTCTTGGTTAAGGCTTTGACTCGGACTCGTTGGTCTGGCTGTGACCTGGAGTTCTGATCGTATTTTACAGATGACACGTTGAACAGCTGTAACTGATTACACGAGTCATATTTATATACGTGTCTTTGATAAATCCACTCGTCAGGACTGATGTCGGGTCGGCGGCTGCTGGTTTCCCGTCAGTGTGACCAGTTACGCCTCGTCGCTGAAGCTCTGATGCTCTGATTGTTATTGATTGAACCACATTATCGTGTTATTAATGAGTTTTGATCGTTGCCTCATTAGAAACATCATCAGTTCCACGTTTTGATGATTGATGTGACGAGCTGCTGTCGCCTCGTCTGTCGGCTCCAGCTGTGCCTGATGTTTGTGAGATGAAGGTCTGAACGATGTGAGACTGAAGGGAAATTGAATCGCTCCACTAACGAGGTCTGTTGATGTGATGAATAAATCTCACATCCTGATTTAATGAATGAAGAGATTCGTCCTCCTCAGTTTAAAGCGAACGTGACTTTGGTCTGCGGCGCCGTCAGGACGGATTATCTCTGATGTGTTAATGATGAGACGTGAAGAGGAAGTGATGCTTTAATCAGCCTCCCGTCGGTGTTTTTATTATTTTCCTTCTCAGTCAGAATATCAGATCGCTGTGCTCACTTGTTGTTCTGTAAATTGTTGAACTTCAATCAGGCCACTGATCACATTGATTAGACTCTGGAGGACGAGCACGCTGACGAGAGGAAGCTCTTCAGTTTGAAGTGGACTCAAACCGTCTCTGGATCTGTGGAGTCTGAACCATCAGAGGGACGTGAGAGGCTCTCAGCTCGAGCTCCTCTCCAGGTTTCACTGGAAATGATTCAAGAGTTGAAGCACTTTATTATTTCTCCACTTCAATTCCCTCAAAATCTGAATTTGTGCTCTGAGAGCAGCAGGACTCTGTGAGAAGCAGCAGATATTACAGTCATTCTTCAATACAAAATATTATTGATGATGAAAACTAGAAACGAAAAGATCAAACCAGCACTCAGAGTTAATCTTTGGATGTAAATCCTGCAGTTACACGTTGATTTAAAAAGTGTTTTATTAATATAATTACAACCATTAGACAGAAACTTACAGACAGAAACTGGACCATCATCTGCTCAGAAACATGTGAAGGTGGTTCTCCTCAGCACAGATCTTTAAAGACGAAGAACAGTATGAAGTTTATCTCACTAAATGCTTTGTAACGTACGTTTCTGCAAACCACAGACATGTTCTACCTTCATGTGGTGATGGTGCTTGTTGTCTGGTTCTGGTTCAGGTTCACAAAACATCTGTTATTGTCTTTAAATTTCTGGTTCTGAAGACGCAAACATGGCTCGTTAAAATTCCAGTTTTTGTTAGTACAAAGCGCAACGAGCTTGTCGGGCTCAACTCAGGACTTGTTGGTCTTGATTTAGGTTTTGACTCGGGACCCGTGAGGGTGAAATAGTTAAGAGCGTAGTAATCCAGGCGCTGGACATTTGACCCTTTAATCACAGAGAGTGACAGCCTGAAGCTTTTCAACATGTTTCTGGGTTGTTTTCTTCAGAACCAGGACACAGTGAGAGCCGGACTATCTGAAGTGAACCAAACAGCGGACTGTCTGAGTGCAGTTCAGGTTGAACCTGTGTTTCTGCTGCTGACGGTGGTCAGAAGGTCGGAGAGCAGACGGACAGGAGGACAAACGAGAGATAATTCATCAACAGAGCTGTGAGCGACAGCTGGAGGAGGACGAGTCAGAGTGGAGGACGAGAACTGACAGATGATGAGACGCCCACCGAGGAGACGAGATGGTCTGCAGGGAACAGAAACGACCACAGCGAGGACTTTTCAGAGAGAAAGGAACATTTTAGAACATCACCTCTTCCCCTGCGCTGCTCTCAGGTCAGTCCATGAAAATAAAGAGATGAAGACACGTCACGTCGCTGAGCTCCGTCCAAAGATTTCACACTTTATTTAAAAAAGATCTTCAAGCCTCCAGAGATGAAGAGGCGGTCTGTCAGACGGACAGAAACCACAGAGACATCGTCAAAGACGTCAACATCGTGGACGACGTCAGGTTTCAGGTCTTAACTTGGGACTTGTTGGTCTTGATATTCTGCAGGTCTCGACTCTGGACTTCACTGGTTTTTGACTTTGTGAAAGAAGAAAACACGGAACTGAAACCAGCCTAGAAGCTTCAGACACTGAAGAGAAGAGTGTTTCTAAGTGGCAGGATGTCACTTGAATCTTATTTTTGGAGGCTTCGCTCTTCTGACTGAATCCTCGATCGCACGAGAAGAGTTATTCATCATGTATGAAGTATTTGTGAGAAGAACTGTGAAAATACAGGAGGTGAAACCTCACAGCTCAGTCCAGCACCCTTATAAACCCGCCTGCAGGATTCAAGGTCCTTGAAATGTCCCACCGCTGCCTTTCTTCCATTTCTAGGAGGGATTAGGTGGGAATTCGCTGACCTCCGGGTTCAAACCACAGAAAGGAGTCATATTATTGGTGAAAGTAATCAGAGCTGCTTCAGAGAGCAGTGTGTCTGTGACTGAAGCCTCCCACAGATAAAGTCTGGCGTTGAGAAGGTCTCAGAGTCGCAGGTAAATTGAGTTATAAAATATTCATCAGCGCCGACGCTTCAGGCCGTTTGGACTCTGTTCGCTTCACGTTAAACTTGGAGCTGTCGTTGGCGCCCGCGGGCTGACTCGAGATCAAAGACGATCATCTGAAGTCTAATCTTTTTAATTCTGAATATGAGATGTTTCCTCGAGGTCCTGATGTGTATTTCTGTTTTAATCTTTTTATTTAACACAGATGTGGCAGACAGCAAGAGAACACGAGGGTCTCTTTGAAGGGTCGTTTATCTTCAGAGTCCTCTTCAGATAGTTTCGCTCCCTGAGGTTCAGTCTTCATCAGCTCAGACTTCCTCGGCTCCGTGTGGGCAGATAACTGAGGCGGAGTGGAGTAAAAGCTATTATCTGAATTAGTCTTATTACACGCTCTCTAACTGGGAACATTTCCACTGAATTAAACCGTCATGAGATGAAACTACTTCTCATTTTTCTGGTGAAAACTCCTCCAGCACTTCTCTGAACTGCAGGTTAGATCATCTCACCACGACAGGACGACCTCCTGCTCATCCGTCCAAACCTCAGGACAGGATCGGATCGGATGTTCTGTTATTAGTCTGTCACATCCGTTTACCAAACTGCACCCAGCCGGTCCTCAGGGGTGGATAATGGACCTGTGTGTGTTTATTCCTGGCGACTGGATGATTTGTAGCTTATAAAACCAAATGTGCTCGTTTCCCAGCAGCACCTCCCGGAACCGACAGGTTCTGCTCCGGAACATTTCAGAGGTGTTTCAGAGAATCAAATCAAATCTGAAAACCTCATCGGGTCTCATGTGCTGCTGGTGGTCTTGATTTAGGTTTTGACTTGAGACTTGTTGGTCTTGATTTTAGACTTGTTAGTCTGGACGTGGACTAGTTGGTCTTGTCTTGGGACTTGTCAATCTTGATTTAGGTTTTGACCTTGAACTTGTTGGTCTTGACTCAAGACCTGAATGTAACTAAGACTTGTTGGTCTCAATTTGGGACTTGCTGGTCTTGATTTGGGACTTGTTGGTCTTGATTTGGGACTTGTTGGTCTTGATGGTCTTGATTTGGGACTTGTTGGTCTTGCTGGTCTTGATTTGGGACTTGTTGGTCTTGCTGGTCTTGATTTGGGACTTGTTGGTCTTGATTTGGGACTTGTTGGTCTTGATTTGGGACTTGTTGGTCTTGATTTGGGACTTGTTGGTCTTGATTTGGGACTTGTTGGTCTTGATTTGGGACTTGTTGATCTTGCTGGTCTTGATTTAGGACTCGTTAGTCTTGATTTGGGACTTGTTGGTCTTGCTGGTCTTGATTTGGGACTTGTTGGTCTTGATTTGGGACTTGTTGGTCTTGTTGGTCTTTGATTTGGGACTTGTTGACTCAGGTTTTGATGTTCACGACAGAATCTGAAATCAAAACTCAGTTTTTATTTTGTCTTTGCAGATAAAACCAGCGAAACATTTTCATCTTTTCTGTTTGTCGTTTTTTTTTTCTAACATTTTTTGGGCAGAAAAAAATGTGTTTCCACGGCAACAGTGTCCCACCAGGTGCTTCAAAGCAGCGTCCGGTTGTCTCTGGGGTTTGGTCTTTGTTCTTTTATTGGCAGCCTGTCCCATCATGTGAATCCTTCCCTGGTTCTGAGATGTCAGGGTCCAATTAGAGCGGTCTAAAGATTAGTCCGGTTCCTGTGGTTTGAGTGACGCAGGCTGATTTAAGCTTCTTGTGTGTTTGTCCGTGTCCGCTCTGGTTTTTAACCTGGCGTGAGCTCATTAGCCGCCTGCCGTCACCTGGGCAGGCGTACAGGTGTCTGAACAAAGACGGAGGCGGAGGAGGTGTTTTGTTGTCGCTGAAATCCCTCCAGTGTTTTCAGACAATTGACCTCGGAGCGGAGACAGCCAGGAGCTTTACCTAATGACTCCCCGTCAGCCTGTTGTTTGTGTCCGGGCTGATCTGAGAGCAGCCGGCTGTAAAACTGAGCACCTGAAGACAAACAGCAGCTCAGCCGGTCTGTTTATTAGACGACAGCTCCGGCTCTGCTCTGCCTCACTGTGTGTCTGCTGACGGACAGAAAGCAGTTTGCTCCATTTGAAATGTGTCACTGGGATCAATAATTAATGGTTTTACATTCAGTAATTGATGGTTATTAATTTTGAGCTTGTATGAATGAATGTGTTGCTCGTAGCTCAACGTGTCGCAGCAGCAGCCTCTAATTATTCTGCCTCACAGGATCATAATTAACATTCAACGCTCGATCTCTTTGTTAATATTTATTATTTATAACGAGCACAGATTCGTGTGTCAGAGGCAGAAACATAACCCACCATCGCTCTTCACTGCTGCTGATTTATTTCACTCCGCAGTCATAAAATAAAAACAGTCGGACAGTTTCATGATTCTGCAGGTTTAACTGTTGTTTGTCTCCACGTCACTGAAGTGAACGGGGAGAGTCAAACAGCATGTGATCAGACATCCGCAGGTCTAAGACCGAACGAATCGAAGAAATAATAAAACTACACGACAAAACAAGTCCCGTGTCACAGCGAGGGGGAGGAGCTTCCAGCTGTTTAATTCACCACTGCAGCTTTTCCTCAACATAGAAAAGCAGGAAGTCTTTGTTGTTTCTGTCAGTTTGTCTGTGAATGCCACACTGTGGTTGGTCTGGACTTGGGACTCGGTCGTGATTGAGGGTTGATCTGGGACTCGCTGGTCTTTACGGGGGATTTGACGTATTTAACGAGTGTTGTTTGGTAAAAAGTACAGTGATCTGCTCCAGAATGTGGCAGAGTAGGAATATCTTAACTCTGTGTTTAGGTACTTGAGTAAATGTACTTAGTTACATTCCACCAGTGCTGTCGATAGGAAACAGGAAGCAAACGTTTCCCAGGTGTTGATCGATGACATGAAATCAGTGAAGTCTGAACGCAGTCCGGCGCCCTCGTCTCCTGCGAGGTCGGCGCCGTCGACGCTGAGCTCTGGATGAACTCTCACTTCAAACAGGAGGTCGCTCTGACGGAGGAGCCGAGCGCCGTCCATCCCTCGCCGCTCAGCCGGAACGTGAACCGGCAGCTCGATGACATTTCCTCCAGCTGGGAAACACGTTTATTTGAAGTGAGCAGAAATCTGTGGCTGGAGCGAAGCCTCATTTATTTCATCCGGAGAGGCCGACTTTGTAAATGTGACAGAGCTGAAATCTCATCCAGCGCAGGCTCAGCTACAAAGTGCCTTTCCCACCAATCGGAGGTGGGCGGGAGATAAATCCTGCCAAGCCGAGCTGACTCCCGCTACAGGCCATCGATCTGCTTATTTTCTGACCTTTTTTCTGTTTTTAGCTGCAGTTTGATTGTGCAGGATGGTGGGAGGCAGCTGAACACCGGCTGAATTTGTAGGAAGCCTTTAATACAAATAACGTGAAAAACATTCTCACCTTTTGTTCCAAACCGAAGCGTTCGGGATGTTTTGTGGCTCGGTGAAAGGTCAAAGTGTGAAGACGGAGGAGTCGATGAAAGAGACGGTGAACTGTGAGCTCTTTAATGAGGACGGGTGGATGATGGGGGAGAGAGTCTGTAAACCTCCCACAGGAGGGGGGAGGAACAGAGACACAAAGATGGAGGATTACAGCATCGATCTTCTCACCATCTGCTGGGTCACGAGCAGGAAGATCAACTCAGAGTTTAATGAGTACACCATCAGTGCTGGAATGTAACTAAGTACATTATAAGTACAATATCCAGGTGATTTAATTTACCTTTTGGGTGATTCCTCAGTGTGGTTTGTGAGTCCTTCCTCCATCACTTCTCTCTTTGGGGATGAAATTAGATTTGCAGCTCATCAGTAGAAAATCAGATTACAGCCGGACTCAAAAGGCTCGAGTCCCTCCGACTGCTGGTTTAGTTTCAGATTAAGCAGAAATAAAACCCTCATTATCCAGTCACGGCTGTCGCTTTGAGCCAGTTGTACCTGTACAGGTGACACAGGATGATGAATCACTCGCGCTCTCTGACTCTGTCCGCGAGTCTGTACAGGAAAAATACTGAACAATTAATCATCTGTGAGAGAAACGAGCTGAAATCCTGTCGACTGTGAGAACAGTGGAGGAAGCAGAAGTTATTCACCATCATACATTTTCCTAAACTGAAGTATTTTTTCGTGCCTTTATTTTGAAAGTGTCACCAGATGTAGCACGTCATGTAAACGTTCCTTTAAAACGTGTAGGATCGAGATCAGGATTTTAGTTGCATGTAAATACAAATCTAGATTTATGACTTTGTGTCACGTACACGAATCCTGCTGGTTACATCGTGTCAGTATTTGAAGAACGAGGTGATACCAGGTTGTAATAAATGTTCTGATCCAAAGAAAAGCTTTAACGTTAAAGATAACATGTCAGATTTCTGCAACACGACTCGACCTCTCGTACGTGTGTTGTTGAGTTGTGTACTTAAATGATCCAAATGTTCCCAACAATGTTTAAACCACACAAAGTTTACTCGACAGTGATAAAATGCGTTTCATTTGTTGGCTGTCGTTTCCTCCGGGTCTGCAAGTCAGAACCTAAACATAACGCGAAGAAAACAACATTCCACTAACGTTGAGATGTGTGAGTGTCGACCCAAACATCAGCTTCTGACTGAACCCAGCACTCAGCAGAGACTCTGGTTCTGGTTCTGGTTCTCCTCTCTGTAACGTTACGTTCATGAAGTAAAGTCCATTTCCCCTCCGGCTCCAGTCAGCAGTCAGCGGTACAGAACAGAACCACCTGACGGTGGAGGTCAGCTCCGGATCACTGCTGCAGTCGGGCCGATCAACAGGAGTGAAGATAAACCACCTTTTTCTCTGAGCTCTCCTCCCGTCTGTAACGGCTCCGGGTCAGATCAGAACCTGATGAGGCTCCAGGTGTTTATTCCTCCAGGACGTCTGGATCTTTGTACATTCTGTCGCTCTTTCATTTTTCTTTCAGATTTCATCACACTGAGTCTTTGAGTCTCGGTGTTTGAGCTCCCGGCTGGTTTTGGATTGAATATCGCTGTTTTACCATCAATACAGAAGAAAACATGTAAAGTTATTAATATCAGGCACATGATGGAGTTATAAGGTGTAGATTTATATGTTTACTCAGTGGATTTATGGCTGTTTTGAATTCGAGCAGCATCAGTTCACACAGTTTTGCTGCAGATACAGACGGAGCTGCAGGTCGGACCTGCCGTCTGACACCAGGTGCACCTGTGAGTCGTCTGAAGGCCTCAACACATTTAACACAAGGTTGGTTTTGTTGCAAAGGGAGAAAACTGGTGTAATTGATTTCGACGGCCAAGGTTTTTGAAGTGAAAGAGCTGAAAGTGGAGCCTCGCCAACAGCGAGAGGACAACAAATAGAGAGACATCCAGAGAGACGGAGAGTTCAGACACCTGCAGAGTGAATCCTCAGAGGACACACCTGTCTGATCGTCTGATGTCTCACCTGTGGGAGGGACGCTGATCTCTGGATGGGAAATGTTGGAACGTTTTCAAATTGAAGAGCCTGAAGCAGAAAAAGGCAACTGAGAACACAGCAGAGACATTAACGTCCTGCCGTCATCACAGAGTCCAGACTGACGGCGCCAACAGAAAACTGACCAAAAGGAGGAAACGTGAAGAGAAAGACTTTTATTGTTCTATGTTTTCAGTCTTTTGAGCAACATGTCGACAGTTTCAGTCTTCCATCATTCGCTCTGAGCGTCTGGAACATGTGTCTGTTGTTCTTTCTGTCTGTGTTGTGAAATGAATTGTGAGAATAAATGAAGGAAATACGATCGTTTTAATCTGACTCACGTGATTCATCTGATTTCGTCCTCAGTGGGAGAACGAGCAGCTGCACAGTCTGGAGGAGAGAGGACGTCTTCTGCTCTCGCTGCAGTTTCTGCCTCCAGTCGGTTTGGAGGAACAAGGCGTGGAGGGAGGAGGAGGAGGAGGAGGAGGAGGTGAAGGGCGTCGCAGCGGAGGTCTCTGTGTGGGCGTGAGGCGTTGCGCCCACCTGGCAGCCATGGACGTCAACGGATTCTCTGACCCCTACGTCAAAATGTGAGACATCTTACAGGACACATGAACATCAGGTCAACTCCAGTCTTTATGAAGCAGCAGCGACTGACAGAGTTTATATTTCCTCTATCGACTCAAATCTGATATCTGTCACCGACTTTTAACACACAGAATGAAAACCACATTATTAAAGGTTTATTTAAGGTTTTCTTTACAGCTCACTGTCAAAAACATTCCTTATATCTGATGAGTGAGACCTGATTTAATAAAACACTGATCTGAAACAAGCTCATAGTCGACTCGTCCTGACCGGTCGAACATCTGGTCTGATTATCAGCTGCTGTTAGTTTGGTAAGAGATTCAGTCCTACAACACATTACAGAGACATGAGCAGAGAAATCTAAATCAAACTGAGTTAACGATCACGTTCTGCCGGTTAGATTCACTGTATAAATGTATGTTTGTGTAGAAAAGTATGTTATCAGTGAAGTTAACAGAAAATGACCACTGAGGACGACAATACTGGACTTCAGCTCTAATGAGGTCCGAACGCTGGAGTCGTGCCATCTTATTAACTTCGCTAATCAATGATGCAACTGTTGATAAAGAAGCACCATCTGTTTTCCAGCAGGAGGATGATGAGTGAGGAGAAGGAAGCGGAGCTGAGCTCTGTCGGGAGGAAACACTCGGGGCCAGAGTCGAGGATTTAAGGCTTTCTGTTTTGTTCTCGTTTCCTCCGGCACTCGAGGGACTCTCGCTTTGAAGAGAAGGAGAGTTTTCTGTCGCACGCGGTCAGAATACAAACTGAGTCTGAGCGAGAAACAAGAAGGCGACTGATGGCTTTAAAAATCACTGAGGATCAGCATGCTGCGTCACGGCTCGCTTTCAGCCAATATATCGACTTTAAACTGATGCATCTGCCTTTTCAAACTCAGACAGTCGGTGTCATCACCTGTTCCTCTCTGATCAGTCTCTGTCTGGCTTTGTTATTAACTTCATATTAATGAAGACAAACCTGTCCATGGTGCAGAGGAAGTTCTCAAACCTGCAGTGAAAGCTGAAGATCTGAAGTCTAATTAGTCCCTGATCACACTGAGACTGGTTGATACAGACAGCTGCTTCAAAAATGCCTCCGAAATACATGTTGGATGAGACAGTGTGTCTGTGGAGTGAAGCTGCTGTCTGATCAAAGGAAACGTGGTGTGAAACATACAGGAACATCTTTACAGAGACCCGTCCTCACCTTAACACCCTGGAACATCTTTACAGAGACCCGTCTCCACCTTAACACCCTGGAACATCTTTACAGAGACCCGTCTCCACCTTAACATTCTGGAACATCTTTACAGAGACCCGTCTCCACCTTAACATCCTGGAACATCTTTACAGAGACCCGTCCTCACCTTAACATCCTGGAACATCTTTACAGAGACCCGTCTCCACCTTAACACCCTGGAACATCTTTACAGAGACCCGTCCTCACCTTAACACCCTGGAACATCTTTACAGAGACCCGTCCTCACCTTAACACCCTGGAACATCTTTACAGAGACCCGTCTCCACCTTAACATCCTGGAACATCTTTACAGAGACCCGTCTCCACCTTAACACCCTGGAACATCTTTACAGAGACCCGTCTCCACCTTAACATACAGGAACATCTTTACAGAGACCCGTCTCCACCTTAACATTCTGGAACATCTTTACAGAGACCCGTCTCCACCTTAACATTCTGGAACATCTTTACAGAGACCCGTCCTCACCTTAACATTCTGGAACATCTTTACAGAGACCCGTCTCCACCTTAACACCCTGGAACATCTTTACAGAGACCCGTCTCCACCTTAACACCCTGGAACATCTTTACAGAGACCCGTCCTCACCTTAACACCCTGGAACATCTTTACAGAGACCCGTCTCCACCTTAACATACTGGAACATCTTTACAGAGACCCGTCTCCACCTTAACACCCTGGAACATCTTTACAGAGACCCGTCTCCACCTTAACATCCTGGAACATCTTTACAGAGACCCGTCTCCACCTTAACATCCTGGAACATCTTTACAGAGACCCGTCCTCACCTTAACATTCTGGAACATCTTTACAGAGACCCGTCTCCACCTTAACACCCTGGAACATCTTTACAGAGACCCGTCCTCACCTTAACACCCTGGAACATCTTTACAGAGACCCGTCCTCACCTTAACACCCTGGAACATCTTTACAGAGACCCGTCTCCACCTTAACATACAGGAACATCTTTACAGAGACCCGTCTCCACCTTAACACCCTGAAACATCTTTACAGAGACCCGTCTCCACCTTAACATACAGGAACATCTTTACAGAGACCCGTCTCCACCTTAACATCCTGGAACATCTTTACAGAGACCCGTCTCCACCTTAACATCCTGGAACATCTTTACAGAGACCCGTCCTCACCTTAACATCCTGGAACATCTTTACAGAGACCCGTCTCCACCTTAACACCCTGGAACATCTTTACAGAGACCCGTCCTCACCTTAACACCCTGGAACATCTTTACAGAGACCCGTCCTCACCTTAACACCCTGGAACATCTTTACAGAGACCCGTCCTCACCTTAACACCCTGGAACATCTTTACAGAGACCCGTCCTCACCTTAACACCCTGGAACATCTTTACAGAGACCCGTCTCCACCTTAACATCCTGGAACATCTTTACAGAGACCCGTCTCCACCTTAACATCCTGGAACATCTTTACAGAGACCCGTCTCCACCTTAACATCCAGGAACATCTTTACAGAGACCCGTCTCCACCTTAACATCCTGGAACATCTTTACAGAGACCCGTCTCCACCTTAACATTCAGGAACATCTTTACAGAGACCCGTCTCCACCTTAACATCCTGGAACATCTTTACAGAGACCCGTCTCCACCTTAACATTCAGGAACTGATGTGGAACTGTTGATGTGAAGATGTCGACCACACTATCATCACCATCTTGTTGCAGCTGCTCTCACTGTTTCTATAGATGAATAACTGTATATATGTTCTGTAGTTTGTGTAGCAAGGAGTTTATTTTGTTTCGTTAAACGACCCCGTGTCTTCAAAAGAATCACTCCCCACAGAAATATCTTTCAATCCCTTGTTGAGGTTCCAGACTTCCGGGTTGGGGCTCACTGATGTCAGAGATTGGACCAGAATAATATTCAGAATTTACAAGTCTAATGTTCCAGCTCGGGGCTCACAGACAGAACCAGGGTACCAGGGGCCTGAGGTGGAACAAGGCCCACCTGTCGTCTGCAGTTTGCAGAAACGTTCTGCATCAGACGTGGATCCACTTCAGCATCTTTATTTCCTCATATCGTCTGTGAAAATAACGGATCAGAACCGGTGACAGTTCAGTTCTGTTTGGCTCCGTGATGGCAGCCACTGATGAAGATGAGGATGACGAGTGGATCTCCGGCCTCTCTGTCCTGCTGTGAAACACTGAGCTCACAGTGTGTGTGTGATTAATTATTAATTGCTGCTTCATTAAAGATGATTTGCACGATTTCATCAGACTGCAGCGAGCAGACGTCGGCTCCCGGCACTCAAACACAACTTTAATTACGCACACGGAGGCATTTCCACTCCTGAAACTTCACATCGTCATGTTTTCTCTTCATGGGTTTTAATTAGGCTCACAGCGACACATGATGCAAAGATCAAGCCTTTCTTTTTAAAGTATGTGTGAGTCTCTGCTGTGATCGGGTGGAGCTTCACCTCTGACCACAGACTGACTGATGCACAGTGACGTATGACGACAATCATTCACCGCCTCCACTGACTAACACTTCTGCCTCGTCCTCTTGTGTCTCTCAGCTACCTGAAGCCCGACATAGAGAAGAAGTCCAAGCACAAAACAGCAGTGATGAAAAAGACCCTCAACCCTGAATTCAACGAGGTAAGATCTCCCAGGTGCCCCAGCACGTCCAGCGCTGACCCTGAGCTCCACATCAGCTCCACATCTGGGACCTCATTACAGAAAACGTTCCTCACCTCCGGTCCAAGTTAATAAAAATTCATTTTCAAAGACATTAAAAACCGTGAGGTCTCTCCTGACGCATGGCTGAGTCCCATCTGATCTCAGACCTCGTTTCTTATCTTAGTAAACTTCATTCTTTATGGGGATTTATTGGGAATCACCCAACATGGTCCAGGACATTTCAGGCTAGCATCTATATTAGCTTCTCCAACAGGCTAACAGTGTTAGCTTCCTCAGCAGTTTTTCAGTGTTTATGTTGTTGGTTGTCGTTAGCATACAGAGCTAACGGTGCATTTTGAATCTATGTGTCCAAACTACTGAATGAATTATAGCTCATAATGTAGGAGAGACTTCAGACATCACAGGACTGACAGGACAACATGATGCCTTCAGGAGCCGTTTGTAACGCTGGACCTCACACACCTTCACGCTGCTTTACATCCCTTCGTGTGTGTGTGTGTGTGTGTGTGTGTGTGATCGCTGCAGGAGTTCTTCTATGAGATCTCCCTGTCGGAGCTCACCAACAAGACCCTGGAGGTGACGGTGTGGGACTACGACCTGGGACGCTCCAACGACTTCATAGGTGAGACGCCGGCGGCTCGTCCTGACCCTCAGAGATCATGTTTCACGGCTCAGTGAGAACGTCTGAGTGAAGAATCACAAACCAGCTGAACATATTTGACAGGATGCTCTTCTTGTTTCAGCTGTAAATATTAATGAATGTAACACAATCTGCTCGTTGGTGTCAGCAAGCTGCTCAGAGGAAGCTCGCGCACGCTTGTTATGATTATTAATGCATTTTTATCACTCCAACCATCTGTATTACTGATCATTATATCATTATATTAATATTCTCGCTGATAATTTATCTGAGAAGCAGATTAAACAGTCCTGCATCTCGAACTATGCGGTTTGTTCAGGCTCCGTCAATAACACACCTGAAACAAAGAACAAACATGAATCCATTTGAAACATCTGTATTTCTGGCAGGTGTGTTGAAGAGGACCGGCTGTGTTCAGCTGGTTGTTGGCGTGTTAGCTGAGTTATTATCACTTTAACTTTGACAGCCCAGAAAAAATATAAATAAAAAGTGAAGGCCTGACAGGAAAAGTGGAGTCTGGACTTGAGTGTGAAGTGACTTCCTGTTTGTTGTTGCTCAGGTGGCGTCTGTCTGAGCTGTCACTCGCAGGGCGACGCCCTCCGTCACTGGATGGACTGCCTGAAGAACAAAGGCATGAGGGTGGAGCGGTGGCACATCCTGTCCAACGAGCTGCCACGGACCCTCGGCCATGACTAAACCTGTCGGAGCAGCATCATCGGTGCCTGCAGACGGTGGCTGAGGAGGATCACACCAGGTCCTCTGGGTACTTTATGGGACGGACTGGAGAAACTTCACCGCAGGAAGCCGCGGTGATTGAAAGGGAAAGTGTATTATAATAAGATCCACCATGACGGTTGGAGAGCAGGGTGGAGCTGGAGCAGCACGGTGGAGTGCCTTCATTATCGATCATCCAGAAGCAGCAGCTCGTCTGCTCCATCAACACTTTAAACATCACACCTGCCCTCAGCATGAAGCTCATCCACATCAGGGTCAGACCGACACGCTCGACTCCTGACGGGCTGAACCGACTCGGTCCAGCCGACACCTCAGCGGAGGAGGTCGGACTTTAAAGTGCATGTTTCTTCTCTACTACAGATTGTGAATCAAACGTCCTGTGATCTCTCTGGAAGAAAATTCAGTTTTGGTGTCTTGGCGCCGCCTGTTTGTGCATGTTCCAGTCAGAACTGCAGTTTATTCTGTCAACAGTCGTTCGATTGTTTGTTCACCATCGAATCATCATGAAGCACCATCGCTACAAACATCACCGCGCCATCTCCAGGTGCAGCCGTAGATTTAACAGAACACAGATGAGACGGAGCTGCTCAGCTTTGCCTCCGATCAAAGTTATTACAGCCAAAAATCATTTTCCCCACAGAGCTCCGTTATAAAGAGACGACAGCTGCAGACACGATGACTCTCATTATGATTCACGGAGGTTTTATATTTGTAAAACTTCACTCAAGCTGAGCTGCATCTGGTGTCTCGTCTTCTAGTCTTCTATAACTCTACGGGTGTAACCTTTAATTAATGTTGTTCCAGGAACAACATTTCACCTTAAAGACTGTAAAAACTCCACTTTGAACAAACTGTCATGGCTGAAGGCTTAAACGTCCCCAAAGCACACAAACTAAAAAGCAGCTGTTCGTTCTTCTTCTCACCAGCGACCATCTTCACCGACCGACACATCAGATTCACCAGCTGCCGCTAGCTAGCTAGTAACGCTAACATTAGCTCTCACAGAAAATAGTCTCTCGACTGTTTCATGTTTTCATATCTGAGATAGCTAACTGGACATGCTAACTGGACATGCTAACGATCACATTAGAGCACGTGACTCCTCTGAAACATCCTTTTAAACTCACAAACAGGTTTTTTGTTTTCAGCGTAGACGCCTCCCTCCACACTGCTGTGCCTGGTTACGGTTGCTTAGCTATGATTGGACAATCACTGTTTGGTGGGAGGGGTTTAGTGAACATCCGATCAGCAGCTTCCATTAAAAACTGTACAGCCGCCGTGTTTCACCCTGAAACAACCCGACTCGCTCGTCTGTGACACAGATCTGATCTCTTGCACTTCTTAACACGACTGTGAAAACCTGCATCCTTCTGTCGCCATGATGATGATGATGATGATGATTTTAATACAAGTGTTCTTCCTCTCTGTTGCATGATGCAATATGTTGATATACTTCTTTATATCTCTATACTCTGCCTGTTTTCTAACTCAAAGTGTTGAGGTGAGACACGATGAGACCTTCAGGTACGTCCTCTGTTTACAGTGTTCTTCTTCCTCTCTTCTGCACGACTGAATGTACGACTGTCTTTCTATACGATATCGTCGACCTGTTGTTTACACTGATCTCGTGCTCTACAGGTGTTTCTATCAGGTGTTTTATGTACCATGATGCAACAATAAATTTGGAATGCAACAGGACGCAGTGACTCTGAGTCTGTTCTCACACTGTGACGCTCCTCAGCTGAGCCTCTGCTGCCCCCCGCAGGCCGAGCAGGGAACTACAGCAGCACCGTGTTACTGCAGGTCTGTCAGGAGGAAGTGCTCATGTCACCTTTCAAAGTAAAAGTAGTGATATTTTACTGTGAAATGACTCTGTTACACATAAAAGTACAGAATATTTAGCAAAACAGTAAAAGTTCTTGATGTGCATAATCAGAAATAAATATTTAGATAAATTAAAATGAATGAATTAATAAATAAAATGGAAAATTAATATTAATTAATATTTATGTTTGATTTTGTCCGGTTCAGTCCTCCGTACACGATCAGTGTTAATGTGAGCTGTACTTTGATTCTGTATCGTTGGAGGACTGAAAAATCAGAAATAAAGAAAATATATAAATGTCTCAATACATAAATGAGTTTAATAATTAAGGTCCTTAAGCGACTATAAACTGTTGATACATTTCTTATAACTGCCTATAAATGTCTTAAACTCATCAATAATGTGTTTATTATTGACACTAATATGAAGCGTCACCTTTACCTGCGACAGATCATCTGATATTACAGATGTGTGGTGATGAAACGTTCTCACTGTTCATCGTCTCAAAGGTCAGTGAACGCCTCCTGAAACAGGAAGTGAACTGATCAATACAAACACAAGTAAACGATCAATACTGTGAAGTGTGAGAGGCTGCAGAGCTGCAGGCAGCTGAATGTAACTGAGTACTTTTACTCAAGTACAAATCTGAGCTGTTTTACTTCAGTTTAGAACATTTACTGAATTTTACTCACAAAAATATCAATAACTTGTAAATCAAACTAAAATCTAACTGAAGACTTTGTGTTTCACAGTCCAACATGTTCGAGGCCGAAAGTTTCACTGAACATTTATTTTGCCTAAAAAACCAGATGTTTCACATCAATACAAACATTGATCACAGAGACAGAACACAGTCACACTGATCACTTTGTTCCTGTTTACTGTGAAACCTCACAGATCTGCCGTCTGTCGTCTCCGCGGCGTGAAGCGGCTTCCCGCCAGCGTCTCTGCGAGTGGGAATCATTCCAGAACCAGATCAGACTGAATTCAACACCGATGATTAAAAGAAAATAAATAATATATTATTCTATTTTTAGGACAGCAGAAACCAACTTTAACCATCATTCAGCTTTAAGACTTTAAACTCCAGATCGACACGAGTCAGCGGCTCATCAGGAACCTGAGAGACCAGTTCAGCTCGTTTTAAACACGTTTACACATGAACGATGTCGTCGACCTCTGAGGTCACCTGGAGTGTAGATACACAACAGAAACTCTTCATGTAGACGGATCTTTTTTTAAACGTCACATCTACAGAGCTCTTCTCCTTAAAAACATTATGATCGTGACTCATTGTTCTAACAGTCTGTCAGCCAATAGAATCACTCCGCTGGCATCACATGGTGTCGGTGTCAAAACATAAAAGATGAACTTAAATATCAGATCTGATGTTCCGTCTTGTGTTGCACAGATATCTGTTGAAGTTAGCATGCTAACCAGTTAGCTCCGGCCCTTCCTGGTTCAAAGCTGCTGTGTCAGCAGTGCAAACACCAACTAGATACACGGCTAACCGAGCTAACACGGCTAACCAGCTAACGAGCTAACGGTGTCTACAGATGGAGCAGGATTTGGAAGGCGGCCCATTCTTACATGTTGAACCTTTAAGGTAAGTTGTATTTCTGGTGTGAGAACCAGAACCAGCAGAACCAGCAGAACCAGTCAGTGTGGCGCTGTGGGAGGGGTTTCTAACAAACTGTCAGATGTAGCATCACATCTACATGAGTGACTTTATTGACGGCTGAGTTTCAGAAGATGTAACATGACCCTGTAACTAAAATCTCCGTGTTATTGACGACACATTGACAGATTTGTGCTGTGAGTCCATTTGAATCCGACAGGAACCGAAGAATCTTTCATCATCAAGAACCAGTTCAGGAACTTTTCCTCATTTCACGTTCAGTGCAAAGTGACAAATGTTCGACTTCCTCGTCGTCTTTGTTAACGTTCTGTCTCAGCTGCTGGTCGTCTCCCTGCAGATCTGCCCGGAAACAATACAAAATAAATAGCTGAATAAATATGAAGGCCTGGATGAAGTCAGTGTAGCTGCCAATAAACTGCATCCTGTCCCGACCAGGAGAACACGCAGCGCATTAAAGACCACCAGCAGCTCTCCTGGAATCCTCCTCACTGATTGGCTGCTCGGTGTGGTCCATAAGGTCGTCCTCAAAAAGGTCAAATAGATTTTTATAACTGCAAGAATAAACTGAGGCTCCATCGCAGAGCTGCGCCACAGAGCTCCATCACAGAGCTGCGTCACAGAGCTGCACCACAGAGCTGCATCACAGAGCTGCACCACAGAGCTCCACCACAGAGCTCCATCACAGAGCTCCATCACAGAGCTGCACCACAGAGCTGCACCACAGAGCTCCGTCACAGAGCTCCATCACAGAGCTGCGTCACAGAGCTCTGTGACAGAGCTGCGTCATCACAGAGCTCCATCACAGAGCTGCGTCACAGAGCTCTGTGACAGAGCTGCGTCATCACAGAGCTCCACCACAGAGCTGCATCACAGAGCTGCGTCGCAGAGCTGCATCACAGAGCTGCGTCGCAGAGCTGCATCGCAGAGCTCCACCACAGAGCTCCATCGCAGAGCTCCATCACAGAGCTCTGTCACAGAGCTCCATCATAGAGCTGCATCACAGAGCTCCATCACAGAGCTGCGCCACAGAGCTCCATCACAGAGCTCCGTCACAGAGCTCCATCACAGAGCTCCGTCACAGAGCTCCATCACAGAGCTCCATCACAGAGCTCCACCACAGAGCTCCGTCACAGAGCTCCATCACAGAGCTCCATCACAGAGCTCCGTCACAGAGCTCCGTCACAGAGCTCCGTCACAGAGCCAGTCGGTCGTAAACATCACAACATCTTCACACACTAAACATCGACACGTTCACAGCGAGTTAACACGATAAACTCACTGTTTTACTAATTTAATTTACATGATGTTTAATATTCTCCTGTCAGACGTAGCAGAGGTCTCTGAACTGAGAATTAAAAGGTGTTCTCAAATAAAAGTCTGATTCATAAGTTGAATAATATAAAACATTTGTTCTTCTTTGTCTCGTTGGATCGTCGAAGATTTCATGTCATTATTTCTTGACATTTTATAGACGACACGATTTACTGAGAAAATAATCTGCAAATAGTTGAAATAACCAAGTTTCACATGCAGAAGAGCGACTTTGCTGCCCGAGACGTTGAAAAAGTGACCTGATGTGTAAATCAATATGACAGAACGTACGCTGGTGCTGGGCTTCATTACGATCTCGAGGATCTTGTACTGGAGTGTTTCCATTTTCTGCTACTTTGTACTTTTTCTTTTTATCATCAGTCAAAACAATCCGATAATAAACTTCACCATTAATGAAGGAAAACTCTACATGACGAGCTGCTGATGTTTTACATTTTGAACACGACGTTTTACATGTGATGTTTGTCGTTTTAACAGTTTTACTTTGTAAAGAATCTGAGAACTTCTCGACTCTTTCTGACTCGTTTCAGTTTCATCTGGACTGAAAGAGGAAACGTCAGGCTTCCTCTTCTGACCGCGAGCATCAGCTCAGGTTAACGACTCGTCTCTGGATCATCTGACGAGATGCCGAGTTAACGTTTAAAATGTGTCGTCACTACATCTAACCGTGTTTTTAAGCTTTTTTTAACAGAAAATGTGACATTAAGTTGTCTGGTGTGACGTCGTCAGCGCAGCAGAGCTTCAGTTCAGAACTCAGATGAGCTGAAACGAGTCCAGCTGCCGACGACACAGCACTCAGAACTACTGAGACCTGGATGACGGAGAACCTTCATCAGCGTCTTCCAGCTCTGGTCTAGACAAGCGGGGGAAACGCGGCGCGCGACGCTTCAGACAACACAGATCGATTTTCTGTGCTGAGCACTAACAGGACCGACCCGCCTGACGAGCTCTGACTGAACGAGTCTGGCTGCAGCGACGTGTTCGATGTTTCAGACGGCAGCTGGTCGTCTGTTTAGTGTGTGAAGACGTTCACATGATGACGCTCATTATTAACACATGTTCATGTATCTGAGTCCTTCCGGCTTGTGATGCTCGCTTCCTTTCATGAGTCTGTGTTCTGAGTGATGCGTCTCTGTGGACCAATCAGGCGTTAGCCATGTAGCACATGTCCTTCTTCAGGTGTATCTGCAGGCCGCTGGCGCTGCTGAAGGTCTTGGAGCACTGCACGCAGCGGTACGCCTTCTCTCCTGAGTGAGTGCGCTTGTGCTTCTTCATGGTGTCTCCGTCGCTGAAGGTGCGGCAGCAGTGCGGGCAGCTGTACGGACGCTCGCCCGTGTGGATGCGCAGGTGGCGCCGCAGGTTTCCTCTCTGGCTGAAGCTCTTGGAGCAGAAGGTGCAGCGGTGCGGCCTCTCGCCCGTGTGCGTGCGCAGGTGGCGCCGCAGGTCCGCCGACTGCGCGAAGGATTTGCAGCACCACTCGCAGGCGTAGGCTTTCCTCTTCTGCTCCAGGTGGAGGCGGAGGCTGCCGGCCTGGCCGAACGCCTCGCCGCAGCGCGGGCAGCGGTGCACCAGCTCTGGGATGTACCCAGCCGCAGCGACATCATCAGCTGGAGGCTTCTCCTGAGACGACTTCCTGTTTCCGTGAGCTTCCCGCCGCTCTGCGCGCACCACCACCGTCCTGTTCCTGAACGCTTCCTGTGCGAGCGGCGTGTGTGTCAGAGAGTCCGTGAGGCCTTCAGGTTCACTCACGGTGAATTCCTCCGGTTCGGTTTTGATCTGAGGGCCCGGGGCCCGCGGCTCCTCTCTGACTGCAGGAACTTCAACGTGGACTTTAGGGGCCGAGGCGGACGGAGGACTCAGGGTGGAGTGAGAGGGAAGAGGTGAAGCTTTCAGCAGCGCCTCCGTCTGAAGGTCGGGCTTCAGCTTCGGCTCCCAGGACTCAGCAGGCTTCTGGTCCCCCGGCAGGAGCCCCGGGCCCGGGTCGCCGTGGACCGCCAGTAACTGCACAGAGACGATCTGCTCGTGTGCTGGCTTGGCTGCGTTAGCTGGAGGCTGTCGGGGCTGGTTCAGGGTGGAGTCCGGCTCCTCGGAGCGGGGCCTCGGCTCCAGGTCAAAGGACGTCTGCTCAGGAACCACAAAACCAAGACGGGACCTGGTCGACCCTGAAACCACACAGAACAACACAGAAATATTAATATCACATCGCTGACGCTGTTCTACAGGACAACAGTCTTTACAGCTCTGCTCTTCATGTTCAGACCTGGACTGTTCCTTTAAGGTCACACCATGAATGGAGTGTAATGAAAACCACAAATAACAATTTAAAAGTGGACTGAATTCTATTTTAATGAAAAAGTGAATGACTGACAATCAGCTGTGTGAATTTAAGCTGAATAAAGTAGCCAGCAGTCCCAAAACTGAAGATCTGCTGAGTAGAACATCCCGCCAGACTGCATTCGATAATGTGTCAATTTAATCTATTATTAAACATTAAAACACAGAGAGCATAAACATGGATTATCTTTTTAGATTCAGTAGCAACACATTTAAGATGATTATTCGGCTTATAGTTCGATCGTCCAAACAGCAGCGTTTCTCAATTCCAGTCGTTAACTTTTACCGGAACCTCAGCTGATGCTCGGTGTCAAAAGAGGAAGTAAATGGAAAAAGGCACAGAAAACTCATTTGTCAGAACATTTGGACCGAGTCGGTATATTTTACAGGTGCCGAATTAAAGAAAGACTCCTTGACAACACGACAGAACTTTACAGTCTGTTCTTTTCGTCGGGATTCAGCGTTGTTACGCGCACGAAGTTTAAACTTGACATTTTTCTAAATGAAGTTTGGAACGCTGTGCTGTCACAGGTCGCCTGGGAGCTAGCTGTAGCTCGGCCCTTACTCAGCCACTCCGTCTCGGCCTCCAGCAGCAGGATGTCCCGCAGCTGCCTCCGCAGGCTCTCGTTCTCCCGCTTGGTCCGGGCGGTCTCCTCCCGGTACTCGGTCACCGTGTCCTCCACCACGTCCAGGATCTCCTTCACCACGACCGTCAGCCGCTCCGTCAGGTAGGCGTTCAGTAGCTGGAGTTTGGTCATCTTGGAACCATGAACAGCTGCGGCTGCATCCACACCGGAAACAGGACAGACAACAACAAACGAAACCGGAAACGGCTCTTCTCCTCTGACAGGTGTTCCTTCAGAATAAAAGTGGGGTTAAAAAAGAAAAAAGAAGTCGGAATTAGGAAAATCCTAAAACTGAGTGTGAATTAGTGTCGTTAGTGGATTAGTGTTTTCAATTAAAACATTTCTGTACTTTTACCTTGATTATAACAAGGGCTGGGAGGGTTACTTTAAAAATGCATGCCAGTAAAGTTACTTATTACCTTTATAAACATGTAGTATTAAAGTATCACAGTATTAAAGTGATTCCTGTTACCTTTGGATTACCTCAACATTAAACATATTCAAATAAAGACATGACTTTTAGTTATTTACACCCGAGTGTGAGACTTGCTAAGTGTTGTGAAGAAGAAGAAGAAGAAGAAGAAGAAGAAGAAGAAGAAGAAGAAGAAGAAGAAGAAGAAGAAGAAGAAGAAGAAGAAGAAGAAGAAGAAGAAGAAGAAGAAGAAGAAGAAGAAGAAGAAGAAGAAGAAGAAGAAACAAACCTGGATTAAGCAACATGATGTAACTTTTAAGTCGATTCTGGAGGAAAGTATCTGGTTTGTTGAGCCTCGCCTGTGGATCGGGTTGGTTTTATCCATGAAGCTGTAAAAGAAGCTTGTTAAACCTCAAACTATCAAGATGAGTTCTGTTAAATACTGTAAACATGCCTGTAGTGAATTCCTGGGTCTTTTATTTTGAAAGTATTCTCCAGACGCACGTGTGTTTTCCACACTAGTGTTTGGTGCTGGTCTGAACATCACTGGTTCGGTTCTGGTTCGGTTCTGGTTCTGGTCTGCAGACTGGAGAATTACAGGTAGTGCTGCAGTTCCGGACTGTGACCACTGGGGGGCAGCGACTCCACAGCACATCAACACAGACAGCGTCACACTGACTCCTTCAAAATAAAAACACAAATAAAGGAGATAAATTCAGTCGGTTTGTCCCCAAACATTCATGTCAGCATTTATTTCACTTAACTGCACGTGTGTTTATGTCCTGATGCAGAGATCATGTTTACTGAACATTAACATATGAATGTCTTTACTGAAACCTCTTGATCACATTAATAATCAGTATAAATATATATTGATTATTGCCGGTGGAGGAGGTGTAGTTGTAGACGGTAAGTGGTGCATTGTTGGGATTGTGCTCCGTCAGCAGAAGCTCAGCAGGACGGGGACAGGAAGGAGCACAAAGCTGTCCTCAGGCAACACAGACCACACAGGAAGTATGCTCATCTATCACCAAAATAAAAGCACTGAGATCACATCGTTATTATTTAAGGGGGAAATTTCACTTCAACAATTATCGTGTTCGTACGAGCAGGAAATGTTTTTATATATATCGATTAATCTGTGAAGTGAAACTGTGGAAGAGTTTTAATGTAGAGCTGAAGCCCTGAACAAACTTAGAGCAGGTTAGAATAAGGTATAAAGACACGATCCTCACCAGGTACAGACACCACCAGCTGTTTATTTACTCATCTGGTTTCTGTATTCTTATTTCACCATATGATGAGCAGGGGGCGTGGCCTCTTTGAGTGACAGGTGGCTGTGAGCTGCCTGCAGGTGTTTGACCTGTCGTCGTGTTTGTGCCGTTGGAGGATTTTAATCCAGATGTGATTTTAATCCTGTGTGTTAGCTGGACTGAGGGACAGAGGCCGGACCGGTACCGGACCGGTACCTGGGACTAAACTGGGTTTATCTTCACTGAGCTGCCATGAGGAGGTGAACCCCTCTGATGTTCTGTAACTGTTAGCTGACGGCTCAATGGCGGACAAATGAAACGTTACTGTTCTTCATGAGAAGATATGAGGGAACAGAGGACAGACAGGAGGGCAGAGACAGCAGGAGGACAGACAGGAGGAGGACAGACAGCAGGAGGACAGGCAGGAGGAGGACAGACAGCAAGAGGAGGACAGACAGCAGGAGGATGTGGTGAGTAGCTGCTCAGATTGAACACAAACCCTCCGTCAGTGTCGGTTGTTGGGCGCCATCTTGTGGCTAACACACAGTGTTCCGGCTGTTAGTGTCAGTGAGCTGCGGTCAGACCTCAGACTGACTCAGTGATGATGTGAGGTGACATCATCTCCTCTTTATGTGCGGACAGAGAGCTTGTTAGCCGTAGCATCCAGCTAGGTAGCATCCAGCTAGGTGTTCCTGATTAACTGACCCGCTGCTCCACCTCTTTTGTCTGTGTTGGATTTGGCGGGAATCAGGCGGCGTCAATGAATCCAACATGGCGGCGGCCGGTCCCACCACGGTACCACTGTGGTGTTGGCCCGCGGCAGTTAGCTCGTCCGCTGACCTGTCACACTTTAAAGTCACGGATTTTAACTCATATTTGATTTCTATTGAAAATTTGAATACAAAAACAATCAGACGATTGATATATTTCAAATTGACTCAGTTTAATTAGCAGACCTCCAAACTGTGTTTCGTTGTTTTCTTTGTTGATGTGACTCGAGCTTTGGTCTTGTCATCAGTTTTTAATGTTATTGAATACAACAAATTAAAAAATGTCAGCACGTCCGCCATATTGGATGTGGCATGTCTGCACTGTACACAAAGACGAGGAGACCTGAAATTTGTGTTGTCTGAATAAAAAGCTCTGACATTTACATTTAGATGATTTTGATGAACTCACTCACTCATTTATGTTTTAATAATGACAATTCTTACTCTTGTGAGGTTTAAACTGCAGCTTGCTTCAGAAGATTGCGCTGGAATTCACTCATTGACCAAGATTCAGCTTTCCTTCTTTTCTTTCTGTTCTTTTTAAGGTTGCCAAGACTAATAACAGGTGAAAAACCATAAACACAAAGGTCAAGAAAAATGTAACCAAGAAACCATAATCAAACATTACCCAAAATCAAATACTTCATTTTTAAAGTACTAGAAATTAATCTTGAAAATAAGTGGAAAATACCCATATTTAAAGCACCCAAAATGAATTAAATACATTTAAATGTACTATTTAATGATGATTTTAACCTTACAAACTTTAGCAGCTTTTAACTCCTGTAAATACACACATCACATTTATCAAATTACCTTTAGCTTGAATACTTTACATTATTAACTGTGCTTTCAACCCACATGAAATTAAATATATAACATTTTATCTTGCATTTTAATCACATAATTTATTCAATACTTTACGTTTTAACCTGAATTTCATCACATAATTAGTCCACAGCCCCAATACAAGCAGCCAAGGCACATAACTGAAAGCTCACCGGCTCCTTCTTCCTTCTTTGAACCGAGCTTTAGTCCTGCAGTCACGGCTCACTGCTCACTGCCTCCAAACCCCTGATTACCAGATCGTCTCCACCTGGTGACCTTTGTCCTGGAGACACGCCCACACCTGATCACTCAGGCAGAGATAGACGGGCGCAGCCTGCAGCTCGACTCAACAACAATCGTTGAGACAAAAAATATCTGCAAATCAAAATAAGACACTGAAGTGATGTACGCCAAGACAGAAAATTATACAGTTGCATGAGGCGACCATTCTAAACATGCACCATATATAATGTGAGTCAGTTGGCTACATTTAAAGTCAGATTAAATGAAAAGCTGACAGTAGACGGTGACCTGGAGTAACACTGGTACGTCCCTGAAACAGGCCCAAAACCCAAAACCCAAAACCCACACTGGAGTCTGTCTGATGTTAAATATACTTAGTAAAAGTAAAAGTAACATGCATACAAATAATTTTAATGTGTATGGCTGAATCAGTGTTTTAATCCTTTACCGTAAAATAAATGAATTTAAAATGTGCTACTGTGGCTCTGCTGCAGCATGTAATCTGTAAAGTAACTAGTAGTGGAGTAAAAGTACAATATTTGCTTCCAATTTGCAGTGAAGTGGAAGAATAAAGTAGCAGAAAATGGAAATACTCAAGTAAAGTACAAGACAAGTACTTCACAGCTGTTTTTGAGTAAATTCAGTCACTGCTGCTCATGCAGATCAGACCTGCTGGGCTTTTATTTTGAAGGTTTCAACAGGCAGTGCTTTTAGCTTCAGTGGGCTTCACACTGCTGAGGAGCGACTGTACTGCAAGTGCTGCACACACACACACACACACACACACACACACACACACACACACACACACAGAGAGAGAGACACACACACACACACACACACACACACACACACACACACACACACACACACACACACACTGTTAAAGCACCCCTCCCTTTCCTCTCAGCTCTTGCAGTAGAACAGAGAGCTGCAGCAGCTTCGTCTCTGCATCATCACAAATCAACACAACCATAAGAAATAAAACAGACGGGTTAAAGGGACATTTCACTGTTTTTTTTTTAAAGCTCTGACCGGCTGTTTAAACCTGAATCCTGATTTTTTACATTTATTTTTCAGTTGTGTGTCGTCCCCTCACACCTCTGGACTGGACCTCCTGCACCTCCTGCAGAGACACCATGAGCATCCTGCTGCAGCTTCCTGTGGACTAGGACCAGGTAAGAGCTGAGAATCTGCTTTTTCATTTAAAACATGTGCTGCTCTTTCTACGGTAACTCGGTGGGTGTGTCGGCTCCCTCCAGCTCAGCCTGCACCCGTCCTTTCTCTTTCCTTTTGTCTGATGCATTTGGTGCATATGTACCAGTATCTGTGTGTGTGTGTGTGTGTGTGTGTGTGTGTGTGATGTCAGTGTGTGTTATTCGTGTTTTAAATATGGTTGGAGTCATGTAGCTTTGGGTTTTGAAGCCTTGATGCTTTAAACATGTGATGTATTTGTTATTTTATTTTGCTTCACCAGCAGGAATCATTTGTTTCATGTTTTTAGTGTCACGGCTGTTAAATTATAGTTCTGTAGAAGGCAGAGAGAAGCTGGTTAGTGAGGATCACAGCTCTTCACAGTCGTGCCACGTCCTCCCTCCACCGGGAACTAGACAGAAAAACATGCTCAGAATGAGGCTGCAGCTGATCGTCGCTCTCCTCCTCAGATGTCTCGTTCCGTCTGACCGACACGAATGTTCAGTTTATTAAGAAATTAAAGAGAAAAGAGGAGCCAGGCTTCACGTTAGAGGAAGTTTAACCAGCAAATGAATGTTATTTTCTCTTTATGAAAGATTTAAAGGATTATTAAAAAAAAATGTAAAGGATTCACTGTGATTATCGACAGTTTCAACACCACAGAAGAAGAGACAAGAAAAATGTAATTAAATGAATTGAAGGTGTCTGCTGTCGAGGCCCATTTCTGCCAGTCAACGGAAAAAAATAAGATGAAAACAAAAAAAATGAGGAAAAAAAGTCAAACATTATTAAATAAAACATCAAAATTATTAAATGAAAAGTTTTAATTATACATAAATGTAAATATGTTAAAATTATGAATTAAAAGTCACAACAATAACATGAAATAAATGTAAGAAATTGGAAATGATGAAATAAAAGAAAACACTTGTACTCATAATTTAACCTTTAATTCATAATATTACTCACATTGGAAATACATTTATTTTATCAAGGTTCATTTTATTTTACTGTAACTGGCAGAAATAAAGTCTCCATATAAAGTCTGCAGATTTCAGACAGTTAAATTGAAATGAACACTTTTAAGAGCTTTTAAAGATAATTTGAACCAAATATAAGAAGAACCTTATTCAGTGATTAGTGTGTTTATGTTAGAATATTATTATTATAGTGAGTTAAGTGAAACTACATTTGTCTGCAGGTGAGTACAAACATCAGAAACATGATTTAACATGAGACGTGTGGACGTTCACCCAGAGAAATTAGAAAGATAAATAAATGAAATAATGTGTGTGACACTCACAGATTATAATGTGAGACTGTCTGACTTTTAATGTCTGAATATTTAAATGTTTAGACATTAAAAGGATCTGAAGACACTCTGAAGTCTGAGACGTCTGAGAGGAGTTTGACTCTGAGTGAGGAGGCGAAGGCAGTGACACAAAATCTCATCACACAACATGGCTGTGTGTGTGTGTGTGTGTGTGGCAGCAGGATGAAGGTCAGATTCATTTCCTCAAATCTCGATCTTTCTGATATGAAGAACAAATCAGAGCTGCTCGTCTCCTGACGTCTCAGTCGCTCGTCTGATGATCAGAAACACGGCCGGTGGTCAGTTTGCAGAAATCTGATGAAGCTGATGAATGTGATGAATGTGATGAATGTGATGAAGCGTCCCGTCTGCAGTGTGACGACTGCAGATCACCTCAGTAGAAACAGAAACCAGAGTTAAAGAGTCACATCAACACAATTCAAGGTTTTCGGTGCGTGTGCAGAATCTCCATGGAAATGGATCTTTGTGCTGTAACAGGTGGTCTGAGCCTCTGCAGCATCAATGCACCACTCACACCTCCACCTCCAGACTGCCTCGCACTGCAGCCGCTCTGCCCCGACACCACCTCCTCCTGCAGGTGGAGCTGCAGCCGCTCTGCCCCCCGACACCACCTCCTCCTGCAGGTGGAGCTGCTGCAGCCGCTCTGCCCCGACACCACCTCCTCCTGCAGGTGGAGCTGCTGCAGCCGCTCTGCCCCCCGACACCACCTCCTCCTGCAGGTGGAGCTGCTGCAGCTGCCCCCCGACACCACCTCCTCCTGCAGGTGGAGCTGCAGCCGCTCTGCCCCCCGACACCACCTCCTCCTGCAGGTGGAGCTGCTGCAGCCGCTCTGCCCCCGACACCACCTCCTCCTGCAGGTGGAGCTGCTGCAGCCGCTCTGCCCCCGACACCACCTCCTCCTGCAGGTGGAGCTGCTGCAGCCGCTCTGCCCCCGACACCACCTCCTCCTGCAGGTGGAGCTGCTGCAGCCGCTCTGCCCCCGACACCACCTCCTCCTGCAGGTGGAGCTGCTGCAGCCGCTCTGCCCTGCAGCTCCACCTGCACCTCCTCCTGCTTCACCTCAGCTCAGCAGCGCTCACAGCTCGTTCTCACTGCAGACACTCTGTTGGATTGAACCGAACAGACCTCCACCCAACTTGGATGGAGGAGAGTCTGGGCCCAGAATATGCCACTTTAACGTTGGTTCTGATCCAGATAGAGAGACGGTCCAGATATTCTGTCTCACTCTCTTACCATCAGGAGATAATGCCTGGACCGTCAGCTGTGTTTAGGTGGCTGGTTTTTATGAGTGAGAACTGAAGTGGACTTCAGTCCTGCAGCTGCTGCAGCTGCTGCAGATGCTGCAGGTGGAGCTGCTGCAGCTGCTGCAGAGCTACAAACACCAGAGTCTACTGGCTCTAATGGCGACTCTTCCTGCTGCCTCTCCTCCTGAGGGGGCGCTGTTTAGCTCAGTTGGTAGAGCAGCGTCCCTGTACAGAGGCTTTGTCCTCGCTGCAGCGGACCCGGGTTCGACTCCCGGCCTGGGACCCTTTGCTGCATGTCACTCCCCCTCTCTCTCTCATCCTGTTTCCTGTCATGTCTTCATCTTACCTACATGTATCAATAAAGGCCAAAAAATAAATAAATAAAAAATAAAGTTAACTCTCCTCCTGAGCAGCTCGGTGCTGCTGACACTAATCCTGCCTCGTCCTGCAGCAGCAGGTTAATTGACGCGAGCCGACTGTTGAGATGAAATAATTAAAGACTTCTCACCTTTTCTCACGACTCTGAAGGTCACCAAGAGAAAAAATGTCCCAAACTTTAACTCAAACTGTCGACTGAAACTTTATTTTCATCTCATGTCAGATCGAAGTATCGACTGATTATTGGATCTGACATTTTTCTTTGTTTTATTCAATTGCAAAATAAAAAGATGATTTAAAAATGTGCTGCTGTGACTCGGATGCAGCAACAAGCTCATGTCATCTGCAAAGTAATCAGTAACTAAATCTAATAAATGTAGTGCAGTTAAAAGTACAATAACGTAACTTCCATCACTGAGGAGCCTCGTGTCTCCTCAGTGATGCTGATGAGGTCGTTTACAGACACATTGTCAGTTCAGCAGCTTCTCACACCGACAGTCTATAAAGAGATCAAACTCTCGTTCAGCTGGTGAGCAGCGTCCATGTACAGAGGCTGTGTCCTCGCTCAGCGGCTCGGTGTCGAGTCCCGGCCTCTCATCCTGTTTCCTGTCATGTCTTCAGCTGTTCCATCAATAAAGACATAGAAAGGCCAAAAAAAAGATGAAATATCTTTAAATCTGACTCTTAAACACAGAGTCTGTTGTGTCCATCAGGATATCTGAGAGTGATTAAACATGTAAACATGTTGCAGCGTCACGTCGGTCCGTTACAGGACGTCTGCCACACGCGTGCTCTTTGTGCAGACGTCCTCTGAGGAACACGTGAATCCGTAACATGTTTTAAGTTACACTGCAGCTGTAACAGAACACACAGCTGTGGAGGGAGAGACTGCGGCTGTCAGCTTTTACAGAGCGAAGCAGCGCTGCAGCGTTTTCTCTCCTCGGGGGGAAACAGAGGGACTCGTCCGTCGACGAGGTCCTCACTGTGGAGCTGCTGCAGCTCAGCTTTCCCCCAAATCTGCTCTCTAAGAAGCCGTTTGTCCTCCAGCCGTCGCTCCGATCAATGAGCCTGAGTGATCGCTGGCGTTCACAACAACCATTCTTCTGATTAATCCCAGGAACATTAATTCCTGTAGAGACACGATGAGCAGAGGAGCCGCAGCGTCACGTGAGGACGACGGCGGACGCTTCAACAACAGAAGTAGTTATTTATGGAAGATGTCTGATGAAGTCCGACACAGATACGAATACGTGCTGATAACTAACCTTCATTATTCTGTTTTTACAATCAGATTAAATCAGTTCAACAGATAGAAATGAAACAGATATTACTTTAGTTAGCCAGAGTCGGTGTGAATACATGAAATAACTCGATGTGTGGTTTATTACAGGAGACTATCTCAAGGAAATTGAATCAAACGCAACTGGATTTGGTTTCTGTCTTTGAAGACGTTTCACCTCGTGAAACGTCTTCAAAGACAGAAACCAAATCCAGTTGCGTTCGATTCAATTTCCTTGAGATAACTATGACCTGGATGGATGAGAATATTCACAGGCTTGTTACAGGAGACTACGGTGGCCCTGAAGGTCAAAACACAACACTTCTTGTTTGTGATGAAAGATTAGATAGAATACGGGAAGTCAACATTTTGTCATAATGTTCCGTAATGTTTCCTCGCCTGCTCAAAGCTTCTATAATCCCATGATTCCTTTAATAAGCGTCTTATTTATTGTTGTCAAAACAGTTCAGTTTCTCGGCCACAGGAGTGTTAATATCTGCTGCTGATTAACGGTTTTATTGGTGTTTCTGTGTAAAGAGGCGTTCAGTGAGTGGAAATAAACTCCAGCAGTGACCAGCGGGGCTTCAATCAGATACCGACTGAGCTCACGTCCACCTACACAAACCAGCAGGAGGAACAAACCAGCGACCTGCAGCCCACACACACACACACACACACACACACACACACACACACACACACAGATCTGTGGTATTTATATTTCCAGCTGGAGGAAACAGAAAGTGGCTTCTCGTTGCTCCTTTGGACAAACAGGATGGTTAATCTTCTTGTGACTCATTCGTAACTTCTGTTGATTTGTTGAAGTCTGCAGAGAGAAACTGAAACAGAACAAACCTCACCACAGCGTCACAGCGTCCTCTGAGTGAGTTCAGCACGAATCTGACTGATAGATTTCTCCTTCATGTTGTCTTAGAAGTTGACTCAGAGTTAATTTTCACGATGTTAAAATGTTGATAGATCCACAGAATAAACATGTTGGCAATGTACGTTTCTGCGACCAGAGATCTGTTGCAGCTTTACGTTTTTTAGGTTCAGTTTTCAGTCGAGTTAGTCTGGTTAGGGTTTGAAAAACATCACGTTTTGGTTTTAAAGACGTTCTGTCGCGGCTGGAAAACGTCCCGATGTCTTGTTAAAACCATCCGGTGGTTTCATGCTGACGTGTTGAGCTGCAGCTGGAACATGGCGTCTGTTTGAGACTGTGACGGGTTTTATATCTGTAGATGTGACACAGAGAAATTTGATCACACGAGTGAAAATTGCACGTCGTTGTTCTGACGTCCTGAATGTGTTTTAATATTCAGAGTAGATGAACTCTGCAGACCTGCTCCAGAAAAATGTAATAATGTTCTTTCATTACAGCGCAGAGTTTTAATAATCTCGCTCTAATCTCCTGACTCAGTTTTTAATAACGCAGCAGGAGTTCAGTCGTGAGGAAACGATCTGAATACGACTGACACTGCGACTCTGACGTCTCACTGAGCTGCAGGACGTCTGAGGGCTGATTGTATTTAAAACCTGGTGTTTAAAGCAACAATCTCCCTTTTAAAGACAGGAAACCATCAGCTTCATCGTCCAACAACAGAACAACACACACGATGATGAACACCGACAGCATTTCATAAAACAAACTGACAGTTACTTTTTTATCTAATCCAAACCAAACTACGTCCGTTTCATTAAGAACCGTCCAAAAGTTATAGTCATAGTGTGTGAACTGTTTCTCAGCAAGCTTTATTTTGACAGTCTAACCAGACGTTGCGTGTTACGTATTGTTTCTAACTTCGTGTGTCATAGTTTAAAGCTGAAGGCCACTGAACAAGCTGCTGTATTAAAGAGCTGAACGTGTTGAAGCTTTTCTATCCAACAGTTTCCTGCAGAGTTTCAATTTGCACAGAAAAAATCCTGAGAAGAAACTCTGAAAATTGGGGAAAATACATTTTGTCGCAGAACTCGAAGATTTGACACTTTTAGTTAATTAAACATCCAAGTTTTTGTTTTACCACTCAGAACTAAACAACGTAGGAGAAAGATTTTCTCCAAACCAAGAAGCTGTTAAGCATGTGGACGATGTGATACGTCCAACATGTCTCTGCTGATTCACAGTGGGATCAGCTGTACTACAGTAGTTAGTAGTACTTGTAGTACTACAGTAGTAGTAGTACAGCATGTTATTGTTCAGCTGAGGTGGAGAAGTTGTGTCGAAGCCGAACCGAGAAACATTCAGCTGAAAGAACTCAAACACTGCAGAATTATTCCGTCTCACGAAAAGTCGTCCAACCAAATAAAAAATGAGAAGCTTGATTCGTCTCCTCCTCCAGCTTCAGTCCGAAGCATGTTCCCTCCTGCATTCAGAGCTGATGAGGGATCAGATCAGGACGGCTCTTTCATCCGTAAATAAGTTTGGTGTCTGTGGTTTGTTCAGGCTTGATTTCCTCCGACAGCCTCAGAGAGCAGAGCTGCTGCTCAGCAGGACTTTCTTTATTTTTCACATCAGAGTCCTGATTCTTTCATCGTGTCCTCTAAAAGTTCCATTTATATACGACTGTTGACTTTTTAAATGTGTGTTGTTGTGTTCTGCAGCCAGTTAATGATCAGAACTGCCTCACTGAGCGACTTCATCTCTTCCAGCTCGCTCCCTGCCTTCAGCTCCTCTTCATCACTCAGCTTCATCTTCACCGTCTGATGGCCAGCAGTCCCAGCGCCGCCCAGCCGTCCAGCAGCATGGAGGAGTCCCAGCAGCCAGACCAGCCAATCGGCACGCAGCACGACGGAGGAGCCGACCGCACCGCCGTCACTTCTCAACCAGTCAGCGCAGAGCAGCAAGCCCCGCCCTCGACGGCGGACGGCGCCAAACAAACAGAAGAGGGCAAAGACATGGACCACCTGACAGTGATCAGTGAAAACACGGAGACCAGTAAATACACCTGTCCTCTACCTGTGCATGAGCCTGCAGGGACACCGTCCAACACTTTGTTCAGTGTTTCACTCCAACATCTCGTTTCTCTGTTCTCTTCTCTGATTCTAATCTCCAGGGAAGATTCTGCTGCCTGATGTGAACTTCTACTGTCAGCACATTGTTTCCTCCAGTAGACGTTCAGAGACTTGTGTAGAAACAGACTCTGGTAAAAGTAGAAGTACTGATACAGCTTCTTTACTCCAGTAAAAGTAGAAGTACTGATACAGCTTCTTTACTCCAGTAAAAGTAGAAGCACTGATACAGCTTCTTTACTCCAGTAAAAGTAGAAGTACTGATACAGCTTCTTTACTCCAGTAAAAGTAGAAGTACTGATACAGCTTCTTTACTCCAGTAAAAGTAGAAGTACTGATACAGCTTCTTTACTCCAGTAAAAGTAGAAGTACTGATACAGCTTCTTTACTCCAGTAAAAGTACTGATACAGCTTCTTTACTCCAGTAAAAGTACTGATACAGCTTCTTTACTCCAGTAAAAGTAGAAGTACTGATACAGCTTCTTTACTCCAGTAAAAGTACTGATACAGCTTCTTTACTCCAGTAAAAGTAGAAGTACTGATACAGCTTCTTTACTCCAGTAAAAGTAGAAGTACTGATACAGCTTCTTTACTCCAGTAAAAGTACTGATACAGCTTCTTTACTCCAGTAAAAGTACTGATACAGCTTCTTTACTCCAGTAAAGTAATCGAGTACAGGCTCTGACATGTCCTCAGAGTATCAGAGTAAAAAGTCTCCCTCTGAAGGACATCTGTGGTCAAAGCTAACTGAAGCTCACCTCATATTAATATAATTCAAAGACTATTAAAGTTAAAGGTAGAATCAGCAGGATTTGTCCCAGCTGTTCCTGAACGCACCACAAAGACAGCTGATTGTTGAGTCTCATTCCCAGGACGTCACATAGACACATGTTGGGTTGTAAAGCGTCCCGAGCAGCAACAAAGAGAGAAAATCAGAAACTCTCTGCAGATACGAGACACTAACACGCCTTTTCTCCACATTCCAGCCTCCCTCTCTGTCTGTTCACGGCTTCTTACGGCTTTTACGTCTTTGTCTCGTCTCGCTGCGTCTGCCGTGCGTGATGTGCTCAAACAAAAGCAAATCTGTTGCCACTTATTAAAATAATTTTTCTCTGTACACTTCTTGTCCTGCAGGTAACGGCATCGGTCCCGTCAGGGTCGACTCGTCTCCCACAGTGTCCTCTGTGTCGCCCAAACTTCACGCTAAGCCGGGCGGTTACACTAACGGTCGGCCTGGTTTGGGCAGCCGGTCCGGCTCGGTTTGCGCGGGCTCACCAAGGCCCTCGCTCACCCGCCAGCCTAGCGCCATCACAGAAGCCACTGTGGACGGGTCCAAGCCCAGAGACTACCTGTTCCTGGCCATCCTGTCCTGCTTCTGCCCGCTGTGGCCCATCAACATCGTCGCGCTCACCTTCTCAGTGATGGTACGACTGTAGACTGCGAGGAAAAACATACAGATACTAATTCAGATTCAAGATTCATAAACTTTATTGTCCATTAATGAAGAGAATAATGGAAATGTGTCATTTACATGAAACAAGGAAACAATAAAGCTTGTTTGCAGGAGTGAAGAAGAAGTAAATCATGTTAATCTTCTGTGTTGAGATCGTTTGGTTAACGTCAGACGGTTCTGACGGTTCTGAGGAGGAAGCTAACGTTGCTTACTAGCTGTGATGCTCCATAAAGTTGTAGACAAACCTCGGAGTCGTATATGTTCACTACGTGTCTTAAACAACCTCCATGACACCAGCTCCACATTAGCAACAAAGCTAACTAGCTTGCCGACCTTACAGAACTATTCCAGCTGCATGTCCTCCACTGGCAAGCGTGTTAGCCTTTAGCATGCCAGCTAGCACAGTGGGTTGTTGTTGCTACCAAACCAAGACATTTTTCCACTTCCTGTTTAAATAACCAAACATCTCTTCACTGTTTTCACTCTGTTCAGTCCCGAAACAGTCTGCAGCAGGGCAACATCGACGGAGCTCGTCGTCTGGGCCGCAACGCCATGATCCTGTCCGTCGTCTCCATCCTGGGAGGGATCGCCATCATCACCGCCGCCATCGCCCTCAACTGGGGATGTAAGTCACATCCCTCAGACTGAAATATTTAAACCTCAGACTCTTCCTCATCATCATCATCATCACTGGATGGAAATGTTGTTGATTTCTTGTTTTTGATACATTTCCCCAAAATCCAGCCTGATAGATCTGGTTTGTTTGGAAACGTTCTGCAGAACAGTAAAAATGTTCTGCAGTTTTATCAAGACAACGGTGATCTTCTATCGGCTGACAAACCAAACAGACAAACATTTTAAAATGATTGATTCACAATCAGAATAATGTTCTGAATCTTCACGCTCTGTAGGTGTGTTATTATGAAAAACATAATCAGTCGGATCTTTAACTATCTGTAAACTCTGCCTCTTGCGTCTGCAGTGATTTTAAAGTCCTGATGAAAAGGAAAACAATCGGCTGGAACGGCGAGACTGACTTCATGACGACATCTGACCGACACGACACCGTCCCCTCCCGTTTCCTGAAGCACTATCGTTCTCAAGCGCCTGCACCAGATGAAAACAAACCCGTTCCTGTACTTCGCTGTTGTTTCTTGCTGCACGACGAGCATGATCCGCCTGACGCTCTACCTCCCGACACGACGCCCGACGGAAGAGGAGAAAAGGAAGGATGACGAGACGCTCTTTGATTCTGTGGCAGCAGCTCATCTCCACCTCAGACCACTTTCCCTCAGCGATGATCGAGTGTGTCTGTTGTCATGGAAAACCACATCTGTCTCCATGGAGACGGGATTATTCGGTGCAAACTTTTGGGACGTGGTTTTCACTTTTTGATGCCAAAAACTGGAGACTGGGAGATTCTGCTGCTGCTGTGATGGTTCAACGTGAACTGAAGACAAACTGTTCAGTGAAGGCAGGAGAGAGACACACACACACACACACACACACACACACACACACACACACTGCTGCTGCATGCTCGTCATATAGAGCCTTTTCTTCTCCAGCTGCTGCTCCACATCTGGGACTCAAAATGATCTCGATCGAGGTTTCCTGTCATCGATCTTTGTGAGAAAGTGTTTTCCTATCAGTATTTTAATACACAGTGAATATTGATCACCGACAGACCTTCATATTAGCACAAAGTTAAAGGATAGAATCTCATGTTCAGACTCAAACAACATGGCTCATGGCTCCGGGCCCACTGGTCCCTACTGAAGACGTGAATCTGTAAAATACCTTCACAAAGTTATAGTTCCCCACTTCTGTCTGCGTGTCTCCTCTGATTCAGACGTGATGAAGCGTTCTGAACACAGGAGCTGCAGTGTTTGTGGGTTTGTTTCCCCTCAGCGATCTGCAGAACTTCTCCTCCTCTGAATGATCGTGGTCACAGATCTCAGCGATGATCCAACGTCGTTTTAGCTTTTTAACTTTAATCCCCCTGATCCTCCCGTTCTCCGCCGTCGGTCTCTTTATCCTAAATGACACAGAAATGATTATTTAACAAGTCTTCAGTATTTTATTTTAGTCTTTAAAATACATGAAGATGTTTCAAAGCAGCTGCATCAACCGGACTGACAGAAACGATAAGTACGCTGTGTTCCTGCTACGTACTGATTATCTGCACAGTAATTGTACTAATTACCTTAATGATGCAGTTACTGTGATAGAAAATGAACCGTCTTTAGCGTTTTGAACTAACAGGAAATAAAACAACGCTTCATGTGCTGCTGGCGTCTTTCAGATGCAGATTAAAGTTCAGGCTGCTGTTGGATCAAACGATTAAATGTTTTGCTTCGAGGGAAATTACGTTTAACTCCACGTACTTTCCAGATTAAAATTATTAATATAAAATGTCATCAGCAACTAAAACATGATGTTTTTTATAGAACTTCACAAAGTACCAGACAGAATATAAAGTCATTAGACCACATTAATATTCATGAATCATAATCGAATAATATTCTGCATGATGAGAACTTTTACTTTTTGGATGCGAATATTTTTCTACTTTGATTTCTGCTGTTGAATGCAGGACTTCAGTTTGAAGCAGATTGATTCTGTCCGTCACTGTCTTTATGTTTCTGTGCATGTAAAAGAGCTCGAATACTAAAAAGACTAAAACGTCCGCACCAACAGAAGCTCCTCTGTCCCACAGAAAACACTGCTCCTGAACGCCTCGTCAGCAGCCCCGCCCTTAATTCTGTGACTTTGTGACATCACAACACGTCACCATGTCACACATTTGCATGATTTATGAATTAGCATGTAGGAAATGATTTAGCACAGCTGCTACTGTTGTCGTTAGCCGCGCTGGTTCAGGCGTGTGTGAGCCGACCAATCAGAGCAGACTGGGTGTTCAGGAGGCGGGGCCTTAAAGAGACGGGAGCTAAAACAGAGCAGTGGACAGTTTGAGACAGTGAAGCATGTAAACATATTCCAGTAATAACCCAAAAGAAACCATGAGCCTGTCAATCTGAGTGCCCCACTGTTTCCTCTCTGCAGTGCATTGTGGGAATTTAGAGCGCATCAAGAGCACTATATAAAATCCACAGATTGTTATATTATCTATCTTTTGTATATTTAATTTTGCCACTTTTCCAGAGTGACACCACAGGAAACCAACAGTGACACACACAGCTGTATAGATGGTTTCTATCCAGCCGGCGTTAATATGAAGGTCTGTGACGAGCAGTCTGCAGCTCTCGGGCTTCATATGAAGCTCTGTGGTGAGCAGTCTGCAGCTCTCAGGCTTCATATGAAGCTCTGTGACGAGCAGTCTGCAGCTCTCACGCTTCATATGAAGGTCTGTGACGAGCAGTCTGCAGCTCTCACGCTTCATATGAAGCTCTGTGACGAGCAGTCTGCAGCTCTCACGCTTCATATGAAGCTCTGTGACGAGCAGTCTGCAGCTCTCGGGCTTCATATGAAGCTCTGTGACGAGCAGTCTGCAGCTCTCACGGCTTCATATGAAGCTCTGTGACGAGCAGTCTGCAGCTCTCACGCTTCATATGAAGCTCTGTGACGAGCAGTCTGCAGCTCTCGGGCTTCATATGAAGCTCTGTGACGAGCAGTCTGCAGCTCTCAGGCTTCATATGAAGCTCTGTGACGAGCAGTCTGCAGCTCTCAGGCTTCACATGAAGCTCTGTGACGAGCAGTCTGCAGCTCTCGGGCTTCATATGAAGCTCTGTGACGAGCAGTCTGCAGCTCTCGGGCTTCATATGAAGCTCTGTGACGAGCAGTCTGCAGCTCTCGGGCTTCATATGAAGCTCTGTGACGAGCAGTCTGCAGCTCTCGGGCTTCATATGAAGCTCTGTGACGAGCAGTCTGCAGCTCTCAGGCTCCACTACAACGTTTTTAATCCAACAGACCTGCAGTCTGGATGGTTGTTCCCGTTGAGGGAACATCCAGGGACACGTTGTTCTTTATAGACAGTGACTGGAACGAGCTCGCTCTGACTGGCTGGGCGTCGGTGCAGCTTTGGCTCTGATGTGTCACAGTTTGAGGTTTACTGGCTGATGAACAGCTTGATTTTTACACAAATCCTTTGCCAAACAGCAGAGTGTGTGCCGAGCTGCACAGGACCGCCTTCTCTGTTTGAATGTGCGAGCTGAAGGACGCCGGCCCTCCGCCGACTATAACCCCTGCATGCTAACAGTATTTATTACAGGACGCTTTGACAGAAGACTGTAGCCTCTTTTAACTGAGTTTGTACATACATGTTATGAGAAGTTCCAACATGTCCGCCCAGTGAAGACGCCACGCCGTCACGGACGTGTGACTGACCCACAATCAGCCTGCTGCCAAAAATGCACAAGAAGAAGAAACTCGGCATAAAAGGTTGGAAAGCAGTGACACGTGTGAGCGACGGCGTGGAGGTGAGGTCAGCTGAGGTCAGGTGAGGTCAGGTGAGGTCAGCTGAGGTCAGCTGAGGTCAGGTGAGGTCAGGTGAGGTCAGCTGAGGTCAGGTGAGGTCAGCTGAGGTCAGGTGAGGTCAGGCTCAGAGGTGGGGGAGGACGGGGGGTCCTGTAAATCGCCTCCATCCTGCCCACACCTCCACCCTCCTGTACTGTATGTAGCATGCCTGTTTACTAATCACATTATGCAAACAATGGTCCCGTCTGAATGCTAGCTTCAGTGGTTCTGCTCTGGTCCTGTTCTCGTACAGAACTTGCTTGCGCTACCTCTCAGAGTCGCCTCCAGTGTTTATTATCGCCGCGCCGCACATCGCTCCGCTCCGATGGTTTGAACTGACTGTTAAATCTCTCATGCTATCGTTTGTGTTTTTGCTCTGGAGATTTTCACTGCTCACATGGTATTTATGATATTAATGTGCAGGATTATAATTGTGGACATTCAACACAGAAAACTGCCCGAAAAGACACAAAGAAACGATCCGTTCTGAGGAAGCGAGTTCACGTTGTTCTGTTAACATGCAAAATGGTTTCATACGGAAGTCCTGAGAGGCTAAATGTTCTGGTGATCCATAAAAATACGATTCAATTATTTTCTCTCCTGACGCAAGAACAGCTGAAAAAGTGTCGGGATAATCGAAGTTCCTTAATTTGTTTCCCAGCTGCCTCTCAGGATCTCACGTTCCCTGAATCGACTGACTTCCTGTAACTCTTAGCTTTTATGCTAACACATGTGGCGAGCTAAATTAAACCATGTGTAAATCCTTCAGCTGTCGTACTTTCTGTATGAAGTTTAAGCGACCACTCAAACTAAATACAAAATTCACGTCGAACCCATCAAACAGCCTGAACAGCCGCAGCTCACAGAAAACCAGGAAGCCTCGTAGGCTATTGTTTGCTAACACACAGGGACGTTAGCTAGCCTCAGTTAAGTAGTTTACATGCTGCATAATAAATGTAAATGCTGTTCAGCTCGTATTGGCTAAAACAGAGAGGAGATCACGTTGAACAGAACAGATAATCAACTGAAAATGATTAAAGTTGGATTTTACACCAAAGATAGAAAAACTATGGAAAACTTCAAGTGTGAGGCTGTTAGCGAACGTTAGCTCTGTGAGGAAACAGGCAGCGCAAAATCAATAATACAGCACTAAGATAGCTAGCTAACGTTAGCTTGGAGGCGTCGCAACATCAATTCTACAGTGTTTTAGCTGCCTAGCTAACATCAGGCTGCTGTACACTGAAACTGCTGTAGCTCTAATGTAAATTCATATTTCCTTTATAATATAAAACTTAATAATATTTATTGTACAAAGTCTCAAGGAGATTTTACGGCTCAGATCAGCCGACGCTGGAAAACTTCCCCAAAAAACCCAAAGAGGAAACGAAAGACTAATTTACGACCAGTTAAAATGTCCGAATGCTTCATGGTTTGTGTTAAATCAGGCTCATAATTAATATTTAGATTGACATGGTTTCCTTCAGTCGATGTGAAGGTGCTGCTGCAGACGATGTCAGATGAAGGATCAGGCACTTTACATGAGTAAATGTATTAAAGAGATAAAATCCATAAAGAATGTTTGACTTGTATCATGAAGATTTTCCTCTGACGTCTCTTTTCACTCTCAGTTTTCTGAACAGCTGCTGTGATTCATGGCTGAGTGATGTCATCACTCTGAGCGGCGCCTGGCTGAAGGAAACACTCCTCCGTTGTTTTGTGTTGTTGTGTCTGAAGAGTTGGTTTTTCACTCCCGTTTGTCATTTCATTTCTTTTGTAAATGCTCTTTTGACACCTGATCTTTGTATTTTTATATTTCTATTCCTTCTCTGGATCTCTTTTGTATTCACGTGACGACCTGCTGTATGTGACGCTCAGTATAATCTGCTTCCTGATTGCTTTTTTAATTGGCGAGGTGGTCGGGGGCGGGGGGGCTGCTGTTAGCATGAGTGGACCGACTTCATTATGTCATTCTCTTATTAGATATCGCTGTTGCTATCTCCTGACACCGGACTCTTTTTGTGCCTGTGCATGCCTTAAATTGACTGCTTTATAAGCATCCAGAATGAGTATGGATGTTCACATTTACACACGTTTGAAGGGAATAAATCCCAGTTAAATACGACCTCGTCTGAGTCTGAGACCTTTTCTTGATGTGACGGTTAGCGGCTGCTTCACAGCGAACACGGAGACTCGTCTCCTCACTGGTCCGTCTTTAGTTCCACACTGTTCTAACTCTGACTTTACAACTTGTACTCTGATCAGAAGCTAATGTTCGACTACAAACAGACGACGTCACGGTCACATGACTCAAACGTCTCCAGTGGAGACGTTTGAGTCATGTGACCGTGATGTCGTCTGTTTGTAGCCGAACATTAGCTTCTTACTGCTACACATTTAATTTAGCTTCAGACGTCACAGAGTGGAGTTCATCTGTGGAGATG
>CM077802.1:1174728-1207228 GCA_039737535.1 Lagodon rhomboides
AAAACATCACTTTGAATCTATGATGAGTGAACAAGGTTCTGGTTCTGATTACAGCTCAGAGGAGCCATTAAAGACGGTCTGCTTCACATCCTGCTGGCTAACAGGCGAGTCCGCTCTGTAGTCAGCTGGACTGCAAGCTAACAGGAGCTCGCAGCTAATGCTAATCTGTAATCTCACCACTGATCGTTTTGCACTTTTGACGTCTTGTTTGTGAAGAAATCATCTGAATCCTCCTCCACGTGTGATCATTTGTATTTATGGTCACGTCTGTCCTGAAGAAAGTGGTTCTGATTCATGTTCTGTAACTTGTTTATTAAATGGACCAGAAGTTAATGTTTTAGCAGAAGTTAGTAAAAAGCTAACAGCATCTAAATCCCTTTAGCTCTGTTGTCAGAGCTGTTGTAAGCAGTATCTTATCTTCTGTTATAGTCTGTTTACTTAGCATGAACTTGTTTTCTTGAGTTAGCTTCTCGTTAGCAGAAGCTGCTAGCTCCTCTCAGTTAGCTCGAAGGTCCTTTAAGCTTCACGTCCTGTCGTCTGCTGATCCACCATGATTTGGATTCGTACGAGTCTGAAGCTCCGTTAGCTTTTAGCTTTCTTTAAATTTTCTGTTAAAATCCATTTCTGTGTCAAAGTATAACATCAGAGTGTGTGTGTGTGTGTGTGTGTGTGTGTGTGTGTGTGTGTGTGTGTGTGTGCGTCGGGTCGGACCGTGCGGCGGCCTCCTGGGAGTTGGTGGTGATCTCGATGGCGAGCTGGACGCTCTTCTGCAGGGCGTCCCGTGTCCTCTGGTCGATGGGCTCCACAGACTGGATGTCCACGCTGCTGATCACCAGGTTGTTCTGGTTGAAGCGAAGGCTGGGACGGACCGCCAGCTTCTCGTCGAAGCCAAACACCGCCGAGCAGATGATCCGGTTCGAGTTCTGCAGAACAAACACAGATCTGAGATTAAGGACGAGTCCACCTTTACATGAACTCTTCATCACTCATTGACGGAGAGAGACGAACCTTGTGGAAATCGTCGAACTGCACCGAGGCGACGGCTCCTCGGACCCGGGAGGCGATGGCTTTACAGGCGTCTCCCACAAAGTCCGGCACCGAGAACAGAGCCGCTGCCTCGGCGGGGTTGGCTGGAGTCTTCAGATCGAAGTGCCTGAAGAGGAAGAAACAGGAAGTGGAGACGGGTCACATCCAGAGATGATGATGTCACATCCAGAGATGATGATGTCACAGGTCGGTGGCGTCAGTTCAGTCAACATCATGAAGTCAGAACCTTCATACAGGTGATTTATGACACGATTACAAGATGAGACTGCCGTATTTTAGCTCTTTGTGCCTTTTTTTAGCTCCTAGTCTCCTTTAGCTTAGAGTTAGCTCCTAGTCTCCTTTAGCTTAGAGTTAGCTCCTAGTCTCCTTTAGCTTAGAGTTAGCTCCTAGTCTCCTTTAGCTCAGAGTTAGCTCCTAGTCTCCTTTAGCTTAGAGTTAGCTCCTAGTCTCCTTTAGCTCATAGTTAGCTCCTAGCCTCCTTTAGCTTAGAGTTAGCTCCTAGCCTCCTTTAGCTCATAGTTAGCTCCTAGCCTCCTTTAGCTTAGAGTTAGCTCCTAGTCTCCTTTAGCTCAGAGTTAGCTCCTAGTCTCCTTTAGCTCATAGTTAGCTCCTAGCCTCCTTTAGCTTAGAGTTAGCTCCTAGCCTCCTTTAGCATAGAGTTAGCTCCTAGTCTCCTTTAGCTCATAGTTAGCTCCTAGTCTCCTTTAGCTCAGAGTTAGCTCCTAGTCTCCTTTAGCTTAGAGTTAGCTCCTAGTCTCCTTTAGCTCAGAGTTAGCTCCTAGTCTCATTTAGCTCAGAGTTAGCTCCTAGTCTCCTTTAGCTCAGAGTTAGCTCCTAGTCTCATTTAGCTCAGAGTTAGCTCCTAGTCTCCTTAAGCTTAGAGTTAGCTCCTAGTCTCCTTTAGCTCAGAGTTAGCTCCTAGTCTCATTTAGCTCAGAGTTAGCTCCTAGTCTCCTTTAGCTTAGAGTTAGCTCCTAGTCTCCTTTAGCTCAGAATTAGCTCCTAGTCTCATTTAGCTCAGAGTTAGCTCCTAGTCTCCTTTAGCTTAGAGTTAGCTCCTAGTCTCCTTTAGCTTAGAGTTAGCTCCTAGTCTCCTTTAGCTTAGAGTTAGCTCCTAGTCTCCTTTAGCCTAGAGTTAGCTCCTAGTCTCCTTTAGCTTAGAGTTAGCTCCTAGTCTCCTTTAGCTTAGAGTTAGCTCCTAGTCTCCTTTAGCTTAGAGTTAGCTCCTAGTCTCCTTTAGCGTAGAGTTAGCTCCTAGTCTCCTTTAGCTCAGAGTTAGCTCCTAGTCTCCTTTAGCTCAGAGTTAGCTCCTAGCCTCCTTTAGCTCAGAGTTAGCTTGTCTTGAATTAGCCTCTTAGCTTTGACTCTTTCTGACGACAGATTGTAGAGTCTGAGTGCTTATTATCAGAGGTTCCTCTGGACTCGGACCCGCCCGGAGCTCTCTGATGTGTTTCTCTACCCGGGCCTGGACGTTTGGGCCCGGCTGGCGGTGTCAGTTACCAGTTGTAGGACAGCTGCAGCTGCAGGCGGGCGTGGTCGGCCGTCTCGATGGTGATGATGTCGGTGAAGAAGTCGGGCCCCAGCAGGAGGCAGACGGCCTTGATGACGTTGGCCCTCTTCGGTTTGTCTCCGGACAGCGACAGCATGGTGAACTGCTCGTCGGGGCCCAACATCACCATCTCTGGTCCGAACACCACCCTGCAGACGGGACAACACCACCCTGTCAGTCAGTTACCTCACCCTCCTCACCCCCCATCAGGCAGGAGCAGGAGTCCCACCTGGCCTTCTTCTCTCTGTAGTCGTAGACCTGGATGGCAGCGTTGTGGGGGACCCTGTAGGAGACCACCTTGGTCTTGCACCTCTGCTGGCCACTTCCGGTTCTGGTCCGGTCTGAGCGGTCGGCCAGCGGGTCGTGCGGAGTAGCCAGCAGGGCCTCGACGTTAGCTGGAAGCTCCTTCTCCCACAGCTCCTCGTCCTGAGTCAGCATGTAGGTGTGACCGATCACCGCTCGCACCTGAGAGGCGGGAGGAAGGTCAGACCCACAGAAAACAGCGGCATGTTCCTGTAATCAGCACCTGACCCGGCGGACTCGGACCTTTCCGGTTTTGATGTCTCTGACGTAGATGCCCTCGTTCTCGTCCAGTGGGATGGCCTGTCGCTTCAGCACCACCTCCACGGCAGCAGGGGGGACGTACTCGACGGGACCCCGCAGCATCCAGCGGTCTCCGGGGCGACGGAGGACGCCGCTCCTCCGCGAGCGCTTCGCCCTTTCCTCCATCAGCTCCTCCTCCTCCGCCTCCTCCTCTTCAGCGCGCTGACAGAGAGAACGGGAGAGAGAGAGGTGGAGGAGGGAGAGAAGGGTTAACGTGGCGATGCATTGGATCGGTGGAGGAGGGGGAGGAGGAGGGGGAGACGGGGGAGGAGGAGGGGGAGACGGGGGAGGAGGTGGAGGAGACGTGCACTGAGAGGAAAAAAGATGTTGCAAACAAAAGTGGAGGAAATTTAAATGAGGACAACGTAAAGGGTGAAGGGAGGGAGGGAGGGTGGAGGGAGGAGGGAGGGAGGGAGAAGAAGAAGAAGAAGAAGAAGAAGAGAGTCGGGGTGTAATGGGTCATCCAGGTTCTGGAGGGAAGGCGGAGCAGCAGAGGACAGAATCACCTCCTCTGGTGACAGAACATCCAGACAGGAGGACAGTGAACCGGTGACGGAACCACCGGCACCAGCAGCACAGTACACTGACAGAACATGTGATTTATTTGGACCGAACCAGAGGTGAGACAAACCAGAACTGTTCTGGTGACTCTGATCCAGTCTGAACGAAGTGAGTTTGACGATGAGTTTAGAGGAGATGAAGTTTCATTTCTGAGTTTCTGTTGTCGACTTGTTGGACTCGGTGAACAGAACCGAACCAGCTGAATCTACAGGCCGACACCTCTGAGCCACACAGGGCTGTGAGGAGGCTAGCAGGTTAGCATGCTAACTTCAGCAGACGTCTGTGACATCATCGCTGTCTCTTATATTAAATATTTAAATGTGGACCTGAGAGGGTTTGATGAGAATGTGTCCTGCTGACACAAACATCTGGCCGTCTGTAGGTCCAGTCAGCGGTCCGAGCTCTGACGGGCCTGTGTGTCAGAACCAGGTTTACTAGATGAGCTACAGTGGAGACCCGGAGCGACGGCGCCTCCTTCGCTCCTCCACAGCTGCCTGCCGTCTGTCTCACCTCCTCGGTGTCGTTGAACGCCTCCACCGCTCGCAGCACCAGCCCCTCCTCCTCCGACAGCACGTACACGTCCTGGATGCCCTGTTCAAGGTACTCGCCCGGCTGCAGGAAAAACGAGCGCTCGCCCTGAGGAGGAAACGTAGACACGGGAGGTTTAATGAGACGAGAATCTGAACAACCAGAGGAGAAATAACACGAGAGATTCAGAGAAGTTAAACAGCTTCTGATTCCAACAAAGACAAACATGAACCATGAAATGGTTTCATTTTCTCAGTTTCTTTTGGTTTTCCTGAAAGTTTCAGGAAATCTTTATGGAAAAGTATTTCACTACAGTCCATGTGGGCGTGGCACAGCGGCTCGCTAGCGCCCGCTACAGACCGCCGCTGTGCACATCAGCCTCCGCCTCTCTGGAAGCAGATGATGACTGAACTTCACTGTTTTGGGTGGAATGTTCCTTTAACGTGTAAAATATTTTAAAGTAAAACTGGAGTTGGAGCTGCTGCAGGTCCGACAGGTCTGAAACTTTGACGCATCTTTTGGTTCTGCTGAAAAAAATCCTTCTGATAATTGAAGCTTCTTAATTTGGACCTAGAATCTGAACAGAACCGCGTCAGAATCTACAAGACAGACAAACAAACACGAGAGGAAACAGACATCACGGAGCTTCATGTTAAAGATGGCGGCTGCTTCTCCTCACCTTCACCACCCTCTTCTTCCCCAGCTGAGGTTTCCCGTCGGCGCCGACCGGGTCCAGGATCACACAGTACTGTCTGCTGTTCAGCGTGGTCACATCCACCACCCCCACCACCTCCTCCGCCACGGAGGGGATGTGAGCCTCGCTGTCCGCCATGGTGACGAGCCACTCCTCCCCCGTACGGCGGTCCCGCCCGCCGGCGTCTTTGAAGGCCCGCACGGCGCGGACATGGAGCGCTTTCTGAGGAGGCGACACAGAACCACACAGAACCACAGCGTGTAAATACGGGTCAGCGTCCTTTAAACCAGTCACATGACGGAGACACGGAGGGGCGTGGTCACCTTGTCCGTCAGGATGAACGCGTTCACGATGTCGATGACTTCTTCATGTGCACCTGGCAGGTACGCTCCCACCTTACTGACCAGCCACTCCTCACCTGGAGACACACACACACACACACACACACACACACACACACACAAGCTGTCATCAACATTTTACACTTTGACATTTTCAAGAATAAACTGATTTTTCGACCCATCAGACGCAGCGAGACGAGACAAAGACGTAGAAGCCGTAAGAAGCCGTGAACAGACAGAGAGGGAGGCTGGGAATGTGGAGAAAAGGCGTGTTAGTGTCTCGTATCTGCAGAGAGTTTCTGATTTTCTCTCTTTGTTGCTGCTCGGGACGCTTTACAACCCAACATGTGTCTATGTGACGTCCTGGGAATGAGACTCAACAATCAGCTGTCTTTGTGGTGCGTTCAGGAACAGCTGGGACAAATCCTGCTGATTCTACCTTTAACTTTAATAGACTTTGAGTTATATTAATATGACGTGAGCTTCAGTTAGCTTTGACCACAGATGTCCTTCAGAGGGAGACTTGTTACTCTGATACTCTGAGGACATGTCAGAGCCTGTACTCAATTACTTTACAGGAGTAAAGAAGCTGTATCAGTACTTTTACTGGAGTAAAGAAGCTGTATCAGTACTTCTACTTTTACTGGAGTAAAGAAGCTGAATCAGTACTTCTACTTTTACTGGAGTAAAGAAGCTGTATCAGTACTTCTACTTTTACTGGAGTAAAGAAGCTGTATCAGTACTTCTACTTTTACTGGAGTAAAGAAGCTGTATCAGTACTTTTACTGGAGTAAAGAAGCTGTATCAGTACTTTTACTGGAGTAAGGAAGCTGTATCAGTACTTCTACTTTCACCAGAGTCTGTTTGTACAGAAGTATCTGAACATCTCCTGGAGGACAGACTGGGACTCGGACTCCTCTGACTTTAAACTAGTACTGGACTCGTCGGTACCTGTGACCCGGCGGACTCCTCCTCGGTCCACTCCTTCCTTGCGGGCTCTCAGTCTGATGGCCTGGTTCTCTCGGATCACTGTGGCCTTGATGGTCTCCAGAACCGCCACCTCCTTCTTGGGGATGTAGGTCCCTGCGACACAAACACGTCACGGCTCTTTTATAAAAGACATCAACACTTCTAAGAAAGACCGCAGGTGTGACCGGATACGCTCACAGTTAAAGGAACAGTTCACCAAACTATGAGATGTTTCCTGTTCAGGGGAACTGTTCCTCTACCACAGTGACCTGGTTAAACTTCCTGAGATGTGTCAGAGAGAACACTTTGTTTTGTTCTGAGCAGCTTCAATACTGAACAAACCAAATCAGTCGTAAAGAAACATTTCAGTTCCACGTTTTCTCCCTTAATTCTGACAATATTTAAGATTAATGTCAGAATCAGAGTTTGAAGAAATAAAATCATAAAAATCTGAATTCAGGTGGAAAATAATCAGAAAACAAACTTGTGAAAAAGTAAAAGTCAGTTTTCTTCTGCATGTCGGGAACCAAACGCTCCATGAAGCAGCGACGATCTGAACTCTGAGAGAAGGTGATGTTCTCACCTGGTCCTTCAAACAGCCACTCGTCTCCAGCGACTCTCTTCTCTCCTCCGTCCTCCTCAAAGTCCAGCAGAGCCTGAAGACGCAGCGCCGTGTCGGGATAGACGATCTGCAGCGGCGTCACGTCCTGACACACAACAGTTACAGGTCAGAGAGGAACGCAGCGACACGGCAACACAACAGACTCACTGACAGGTGTGTTCATCTCAACGTGTCTGTGTGTGTGAGACTCAGACTGGGTTTCGTTCAGACCTTCTGGATCTCCTCTCCGGGGTACAGGGGGAACGGGTCCCGGGTCAGGCGGATCTCCAGGTCGGCGTGGCGGAGCTTGGCCTGCCCTGATTCGTCAAACAGGACCTGGTTGTCATCATCCCGGGCCACGGGGTTCACGACCACGCAGTAGTGACGCGGCGGCACCATGATCATGCGAACCGGAGAGAAGAGCACCCTGAGGACAGGAAACAGGAAACAGGAAGCAGGTCACATGACTTTGTTTACAGACTCCATTTTGTCCTGAGCGAACGCATCACGAGTCGTCATCTCGCCCTCGTGAAGAGAATAACAGGACAAACCAGCCCTTAACAGCTACGTCTGTTAGCATGTTAGCATAATGTTAGCATACAAGTAACACGCTGAGCTTTACTGTAGTCGCCTGCAGAGTTAGCATGTGAAGCTAACAGGCTAACACTGACGACTCATGATCTGAACCACATGTTCACGTGTGTCATGTGTTTTCTGTGTCGTTACTGTGAACGTTTGCTTCAACACGCGACGCGATCAGTCTCCTGTCTGAGAGGAACACAGAGAAGGAATCAGCCTGATCAATACTGTAATCAATACTCAGCCACCAGATCAGCTCACAGTGTCTCCTCTTTAAATACCACTCCTCAAAAAGTGATGAGCAGGAGATCCTGATCAGTGGATCAATATGTTCACATCAGCACTGTGTGTGTGTGTGTGTGTGTGTGTGTGTGTGTCTGTGTGTGTGTGTGTGTGTGTGTGTGTGTGTGTGTGTGTGTGTGTGTGTGTCTCAGAGGGACAACTGTGTTTCAAAACAACACATTTCTCAGCTGTTAGCCAGGAAGTGGCTGATGCTAACGTTAGCTAACGTCACTGTATGAACGTGTGGAAATGATACGATGGAAAAGTGTAAATGAATCCAAACACATCACATCTCTGAAACATTACTGAACCCTGAGCTGAAACTCACCTGATGTAATCAAACATCATCGTTAGCGTCAAAGTGTTTGAATGCTAACGTTAGCTAACAGGTGAGGCATGTTGTTTCTGACATGTGTGTGGCGTTCTGACCTCTCGTTGTCCTGGCGGATGTAGGTGAGCGGTCCGATCTCCACCCGGGCGATGTTGGTGTTCTGGTCCAGCACATGGATGTAGTGATGGGGCGGGATCCGGATGATTGACGCATCCACCGGCCCCTCAGACTCCTGCGAGCGGTTTCCTGCCTTCTTAGACATGATCGAACACTAAACTCTGCAGAGAGACGAGTTCTGTGTTACTTTAACAAGATTACTTTGACTCAGGTGCGACTGATGTGCTCCGTCATCAGCTGTGTTTCAGGGAGGGGACGTGTTATATAAGATGTTTTTACTCTCCCAGCTCTTTTTACATCATGGAATATCTATTAAGTAATCAGATTACTGCTTATTTTTTGTGTTGACGTGAATTAAATAAATTTAGTTTGTGAGGACTTGAAACTCACGTCAGCTGCTTTTATCGTTGTCTTTAATCTTTATGCTGAATCCAATCATAACGTTTGCTGAATTTACAACAAGGACACAACGAGTTAGAATCTGTCAGAGACACAGTTTCACTACGTTAGAAAGTTTGTTTTAACTCAACAACTCTTAGAATCACCACATTTGTTAATGGAGTCTGGTGCTGTTGTGTTACTGGATCAGTGTTGGATCAGTTCAAAGAGACACTGACAGGTTAACAGAACCAAACACGTCATTAACATCACAGTGAACCACATCAGACATCTGTCCCCAGACTCCCTTAACAAATGTGTCAGTTTAGTGAGTTGTTGAGTTGGAGACACTTTATAAACTCTGTGAAACTCTGTCTCTGACTCATTCTGCATTATTTGGACCTTCTTGTTAATTCGGCTGATGTTCTACATGAACTTCTTTCTGTCTTTGAGTAGAAACATGGAGTCCGTTGGTCTCAGTGAGGTTATTTGCATACAGTTGGGAGGTAAGATCAGATCACTCAGACGCAGGTTAACGTAGCTGTGAGTTCTGATCCGAAGGAGAATTAAACAGTCGTGAAGGTTTGAAGACAAATTACTTCTTATTTAGTCCTGAATGAAATTCCGAGAAGACAGAAGTCAAACACTGAGCTCAGGTATGAAGGCGACACACCTCCTACACAAAGTACAAAGTGTACAACATGATGAGTGGACTTCTGTCTGACACACACACACACACACACACACACACAGAGTTCAGCAGCTTATAAATACAATGAAGACGAGACTGAGGAATGTAACTGAGTATATTCACTCAAGTGTTTCTGTACTTCTACTGTTTTTATCTGACAACTTGAGTTCTTAGTTATTTTACAAATTAGTGTTAGGGCCAAACCTACATTACCCACAATGCAACTTTACCACTGAGTGACATCACTGGAGGCAATTAATCACATGCAGCTTCCTCTACTTTTAACTGAAATGAGGAAACCTGGTGAAGTGTGAGAGGGTTGGATAAAAGTGTGACTTTGTTCTTAAGATTAAACAGCTGAGACATTGATCACAGTTATAAATGATTGATCGATCATTAAATCCTGAACACATGAAGTTATGACAGGCACAAACCACAGATGAAGAACATGTCAGATTCATGCAGAGTGAGCTGGGAGGGGCCGACATGTTTGTTTATGAGGCTCATTGTTCAGGACAAAGTGCAGCAGACTTCCCGGACTGGTTTATTACTGCAGACATGTTCACATGTTCCATGATCAATGTGTTGATCGGTCCCTCCCAGCTCACTGTACAAACACATCCATCCATCAGACCGACAGCAGGCCTCATACTGGAGCTAATCTGGTTACTGCCTGAGTCCACTTCCTGACTGCCACTGGACACCCTGGCAACAACTTATCGCATGGAAAAGAAAACAAAACAGAACTCCCATTACAAGTCCAACGAATTTAACGTCATCGCCATGGTGAGGGCTGTGTTCACAACATCCAGCATCGATTAAGGCATTTAATTGATTAATAGGAGTCTGTGTGGAGTTCGGCGTGCATTATTAAACACAGCGTACCGCCACTGTTAGTCACAGTTTCAGAATAGGTTTAATGATCAGTTTTAGAAGCGCTCGGCTCCACCATGACGCAGGCGGAATATCACTCACAGAACAGCTGAGCTCCAGCTGAAGTGAGTCCGCCCAGCCCAATCACACACACACCGATCTAAAGTTCAGCTCACACTCGTTCACGGGACACATGATGATAAATCATATCATGCAGGAATATTTGCGGATAATGAGGAAGTGTTAAATGTGGAGTTTTTCCAGTGGAGTTCTGCGAGGTGGAAGTAGTTCCTGGTTCTTACCTGGGCTCGGCAGCGGTGTGCAGCAGGCAGCTCAGCGGGTCCAGACTCACACTGACGGAGAACTGAGGAAGCTCAAGCAGAAGGCAGGACGGTCATATCGTCAGCGGGACGGTGATTTGGTGGGCGTGGCTGCTGATGTGTTCTGATCCCGGAAAATAGCCAGTCACGTGATTTACCGACTTGTGCTGCTGCAGAGCTGCTACGTCACAGTCAGCTGGTCCGAGTCTGTCGGTACCAGAACAAAAACACTTTTATCAGGTTTTAATCCTCGAGGTAGTAAAACTGTGTGCTGACGTCAGAGCGACCTTTTAAAAGTGCTGAAACTCTGACGTTACAAAAACCTCTGACGTGTTGACCCGAGACAATGACGACATCTGCTGGTCTCATGTTGTATTTGTATCAAAGGAGGCAACAGTTCAGAAATGAATGACTTTAAATTATTAAAGTTTGTATTTCAGTGTGCAGCAATAAACAACTTCAACCAATCAGAGTTCAGTGAAATGAAACACGTCTTTTTTTAAAAAGATAATTGTGGTCCAACAGCAAATATATGTTCAAAATAAAAACCTAAACATGAATGATTATCATCTGCTCTGAGAGTTTAACCTACAGGAGCCCAGAGAGGCCAAAAGTCGAGTCATCTCATTGTTTCCTCTTTTATTGATGACTCAACAAAAAAATACTAAATAAAAGAGGAAACGATCAGATCTGATGAAGACAATCGATCTTTGTCTTCATCCGTCCGGAACATGATTCAGGTTGTCAAAGGATGAAAAAAGTTACTGAAGAAAAAAAACCACCGACAGATAAATGTTTGTTGTTGTTGTTGTTGTTTACAGATAGCGTCACTTCATGAGCACGTGGTTGTTTGTGTTGTGTTTTCTGTTGACTGCAGCACGTGCACACTGTCTCTGTGTACCGGATGGGTTTGACGGGACGCGTCCGTGGTTCCGACCCGGGCGTCTTCACCGAGACCTCCGGAGACCTGCAGGCTGCCTGTGGACCCGCCCGGACCGGCGGCCATCTGAACTCAGACCGAGTGTTCCTGTGGTCGAACCTGAGCCAGGTTCTTCTGACGAGGTGAATGTTGGAGAGAAGCGACTCACCTGAGCTGAGCTGACGGCACAACGCTCACAGTGACGTCACAGTGACGTCTGAGCAGGTGATTGGCAGTGGACCAAACCATTGTAAGGGAGGGGGGGGGTCTTTAAAAACTTAAAAACACTTTCTATACGTCTTTAATTAGCAACAGTGTTTTTAATGCGTCATATGTTTTCACTGATATTGATTATTGATCGGGACAAATGTGTTTTTCCCAGAAAGGTCCAGACTGAAGGTCCTGTCACCGTCCTTTGTCTCATTAGCAACCTAGCTCGACAGCTAGCTAACCGTCCGTCTTCAGTAACTCTAACTTTAATCCTCATCTCTCAAACTCCTCTGAAAGAATGAATCCACCTGTGTGTCACCTGCCCAGGTGTATTTTACACTGCTGCGGTTTCTTCTTCGCCTCAGAGCTCCGCAGGAATCAATCTAAAACCTGGAAATCAGTTAGCATCGTGTACTTCCGGTTCCCTCGTCTTTAAAAAATAACATCTGAATTAAAGTCTGGTTAAAATAAACTGAAGAGATTTTGATAAAATCCAGAAGTAAAAACCTAATTTGTGAATTTTAAAGCGTTTCTAACTCTGACTTTACAACTTGTACTCTGATCAGAAGCTAATGTTCGGCTACAAACAGACGACATCACGGTCACATGACTCAAACGTCTCCACTGGAGACGTTTGAGTCATGTGACCGTGATGTCGTCTGTTTGTAGCCGAACATTAGCTTCTTACTGCTACACATTTAATTTAGCTTCAGACGTCACAGAGTGGTGTTCATCTGTGGAGATGATCTGGATCAACAGAACCTGGACGGGTCAGAACCTTCAGATTATGTTCTGTAATAATCCAGAATCCAGTTCAATAATCCCACAGGCTTTTTATGGCGGGAACACGAGGACGTTATATTAAACCTGGACAGCATTGGAAGCGTTTTGAAGCCAATAAAGTGCGACTTCCTGTGTAGGTACATGGATCCTACAGAACCGGGCCTTCCTCTGACTGAGCAGCTAACTTAGCGCCCGGCTAACTTGAATGAGGATAAACCACTTTAATCACGCGGCTCGTCTAGATTTTACAAATGTGTTCCAACTGAAGGGCTCAAACAGTGAAACGAGTCTCGTGACCACCAGACAGACGCTTCTTTCGCTATGTAAGCTTATGAGGAAAAGTCTTTTTGGGTTGCAGTGCATCATGGGACGATGTAGTTACACAGTGTGGCCACTACGATGACGGTCTTCAAACCCTGGCGCTCCTCCTGGAGGGGATCAGGCCGATGCTGACTTCAGGGTTAGCTGCAAAAATCCGTCATGGCGACTCGACAGAAAACATCTGTTCAGTTTGATCCTGATGTAGAAAAGAATCAGAGACGACAGGCTGAACACTTCTGCTTTTACCAAATGTTTTTCATTTAATTATGACAAAGTAAATACATATATTATAAAGAAATACATGAGAGAACGTGTGGTGTATTTCATTTCTTTTGTCTGGTTTCTCTTTTAAAGTTTGAATCCTCGTCGTCTGACGGAGGAGCCGGCGTGTTCTGACGGGTCAGGAGGGATTTTACCTGAGAGATAAACACACAAACACATCGTCTCATTCACACAGAGGTCACATGATCACGGGACAGAACCAGACGCGCCGGGTCGACGGTCGCTTCAACAACACGTTCAGACGGAGCTACATGCTAAATATGAAGATCCAAGAAAATAACATCTCACACACATCTGACATGAACAGAAGAGGACAGCTGAGTGAAGGTCTGAGGAACATCTGTACACACTTTGGTTGAGTATCTGCTCCTGTATATGCCTCTAGTGTACAATATACATATTTAGATAACTCTAATTTAAATACTAATTTGGCTAAAATGAAAAAATAGTGTGTATATCACATGCTGTGTTCAGTCGGACACACGGACCGAGCTGAACGCTTCCCTTTGTACGAACACACACACAGTGGAGGTCTGACTGCACAGGGTCAGATCACTTGGTATAAAATAGATTTAGTTTTTTAAATATTAAAAAAGGTACAATTTGAAATGGTCAGACGAGTTGATCTGAGAGCCAAAGTGAAACCGGACCCTGCAGGTTCTGTTCCACGAGGAAGAAAACTCATTGATATCGAGACAAAACACTCAGAAACAGTTTGTCGAGTTGTTTGCCAACAGATCTTTAAACTGTGTAATATTAATATTTGTGTTTTAGCAGCTTTAAGGAACTTTTATAGTAGATTTTCTTTCTTAAAGTCACAAAAATGTATGAATCTCACCGCTGAGTATAAATAAAGATGGACGACATGAAACATTAACGTCACCGAGACAAACAGACTCCATGTTTCTACTCAAAGACAGAAAGAAGTTCATGTAGAACATCTGCTGAATTAACAAGAAGGTCCAAATAATGCAGAATGAGTCAGAGACAGAGTTTCACAGAGTTTATAAAGTGTCTCCAACTCAACAACTCACTAAACTGACACTTTTGTTAAGGGAGTCTGGTGATGTTTAACCAGAAACAACCACAGCGAACCAGACTCCACTGACAGAACCAGCTGTGGTTCGGATGAAATCAACTCTTTAAATTTCAGCGTTCAGTCAGATCGTTCTGGTTCCTCCGACGTCGCTCTTACTTTCACATCTAACTCAGTGAATTCAGAGTTTATTTGGATTTGATAATTGTTGGAACAAAGGAAGACAAACCGAGAGGATTTTTATTTGTTCATGTCCAGTTTGATAAAATTACAGATTCTGTCAGTGGAGTTTGGTGGCTCGGCACATTTCTGTCCATGATGTTTCGGACACGTGGAACATCGATCTGAGTCTGTCGGGGGCAGAAACAACAACTTTACCGGATGAGCTTTGAGAGTTTGCAGTTAATTAAATGTCCCCGTTCGTCACTCAGACACACTGACGAGGGAAAACAGTGTCCGGGCTGAAAAATCTAAGTTTCTGGCCCACTTTGACTCTTAACACTGTGATTCTGCTGTTTAGTTAAAGATAGAAAATAAAGGCCAGCGTGACCTGTAGAGTCCGTTCTCTCGTATTCTAAACACCTGTGTGTGTTCTGATGTCTGATAAATGGATCTGTGACTCAAACTGAACCTGAAACAAGACGACAAACAGCAAAAAGACCCGCGACAACCAGCGAAGGAGGAAATAATAAGCACGATGTCAAACACTCGTTTATATGAACTCATGATGTCAGCGGGACAGACGCTGGACAGGAAGTGACGTCAGGACTGTCAGAAACACAGAACTTCATGTTATAATATTAATGTTCAACAACGATCGTCGGAGGAGTTTTTCTGCTCAGTGGGCTGAAAATAATCCGCTGGTCCGACTTCTGTCTCCGTGTTTGGTTCATGTTCGATCGACATGAGCGTCACTAAGGATAAAAAGGTGAATGGATCCGTCCGGTCACCAGAATCCACCGTCTGTGAGGAACGTGAGTCCAGGAGCGTGCTGAGGAAGCTCAGAGGAGGTTAAGTGCTGATGTTCATCTCCTCCGACAGCAGAGCTTTAAACACCGGAGGGAAATCTCTCCCTCGAGTCTTTTCCCGCCTTCTCTGTCTCTGGTTCACTTCCTGAGGCTGAAGCAGAACTTCTTTTACGAGAAGTCTTCAGTCCAACATGGCGTCCAGCTGGTCGGCCAGGTCGTCGAACATGTTGCCGATGTCGTCCAGGATCGTCCTCGCAGCCTTCACGGTGTTCGACCCGCTGCAGAGCAGAGAGAACAGGACACACAGCTCACGTTAGTACAGAACCACTGAAACCTGCAGCAGAGATCCTTCAGTGATTCGTTCGAGACGGATTCCAGAAACTGAACTTTGTAACAAACTGAATTTTTATCCTTTGTAGTTTGATCCTGAATCACTGAAGTTTATCTGCTGAACTCTGGGATCTTTATTCTAAGTCTTCAAAATCTTAAATCGAATCATGAGCTTAAAATCAGAAGTCAAATGGAAGGTGGAGTTTGAGAATGATGATGTCACTGTTCTTAGAGCTGTACTGATGCTAGGTTTGACCTCAGGGGGGCGATAACGAGGTTAGACAGTCTCACCTGTCCGAGGTTTCCTCCTGGTTCAGTTTTGTCTCAACAGCCTTCAGAGCTGCTTCCAAACAAGTACTGGTCTGATCCAGCCTCTGCTGAGCCACCACAGCCCCGCTGCAGGACTCTGGGACGTGGTCCGGTCCCGACACACACACCTGAGTCCTCACGGTGCTCAGGGAGGGACTCTGTGGGGCTGGAGATGGATTTCGGAGGCCGTGAGCCGGAGAGGACGGAGAGCTGAAGGCCACACTCTGAATCACACTGACGGTCACCGATGGAGAGACGGGTGGAGAGAGTCCAGCTGGAGAGACGAGAGCAGGTCAGAGTCAACAAGACAGAAACTCAAGAGGCTGAAGTCACGACAGGTTTATCTCAAAAATCAGAGCAAGAAGTCTCAAGTCAAGACCAACTAGTACTGAATCAAGAGCAACAGGTCCAATGTCAAGTCCACAGTCAAACTTGAGTACAAAGAAAAGATGGAAGTAAAAGTCAACTGGTCCCAAGTCAAGACCAAAATCTCGTAGTTTCAAGTCAGGTCACAAGTCAAGACCAACGAGTCCTGTTCTTACCTTGTGCTGCCAGCAGGCTGTGGCGGATCGGTTTGGGGGCCACAGCAGGAGGTTTTGGGGAGAGCGGAGGTTTGATGGGAGAGCTGGTGGCCGGGCTGGCTGGTCTCTCCATGCCGGCCTCGCTGATCCTCAGGTTGACCTGGTCCTGGATCTGGGACGCAGGTCTGCTGCTGGACTCGGCCTCTCCGGCTCCGTCCCTGCTGGGGGAGCCTCCTCCCTGCTCCCTGTCTTTGGGCTTGTGTCTGCGCTTCACCGTGTCCGACTCCTTCAGGTTGAACTCGGGCAGCTCCAGGCTCTTGGCTGCTGGTTTCTCCGGAGGCTCCAGCACGGCCTCGGCCCGCGGCGGCCCCGGAGCTTTGGGTCTCTGTTTGATGGTCAGGTTTCCCTCCTCGGCGAAGGGGATGCACTCACTGGAGCTGTTGTGAGGCGACGAGGAGCCGTCCAGTCCACGACCTTTTGAGTCTTCTTCCTCAGAGTCGGACTTCACCCCTCGATCCGGCTCGCTGGTGCTGTTCTGAGAGGGGATGCACTCGCTCTGCACCCTCCTCCTCCCCCCTGCAGCCTCCCTGGGCTCCAGCCCTGCAGAGCTGAGGGGGGAGGAGCTGGCTCCTGCTGGACCTGCTCTGCTTTAGGTCCCGGAGGGCTTTTCCCGTCCGTCCTGCCTTCCAGAGAGGCTGCGATGCTCCTCACGCTCACCGGACTGTCTGTCGCCGCCCCGCCGCTGGACGAGGTGGTGCTGCTGTCGCTCAGCTCGCCGCTGGTGGTGCTGCTCACTGAGCTCAGCCTCTTCGGAGGCGGAGGAGGGGGACCTTTCTTCCTGGCGCGCACTGCGAAGGACTGACTGCGTCCAACGTTGCCGTTCTTTTCTGGACTCGACTGTAACCGAGCCAGCTGGCTGCGGCCGGGTTTGCGGGTCAGGGTGGCGTAGGACGACAGGTTTCCATGAGGGAACGCCGGCTCCTCGTCGTCCTCGTCGGGCTCCCCGTCCGACAGGGCGTAGCGGGTCATGCTCTGGGTGCGTTTCTTGGGCGGGGTCAGGGTCATGGCTCGGTCCTCACGCCTGGGAGACGAGTTCAGGTCTGTGGAGCCGCAGTGAGAATGCAGATAGCTGAAACCCTTCAGCGCCGGGGAGCCGTGAGGCGACGGGCCGCGGGACCCAGGCAGCCTGGGTTTGGCTGGGATCGCCGGGTACTTGAACACGGTGGCGGTGCCCAGAGGCACCTGCTTGGGGAGCTGCTGCTGCTGCAGAGGCCTCTGGTCCCAGCCCTCAGGGAGGTTCCTCTCCCTGGCAGGGCTCCCCTCCAGGCTCTCCTGCGACCAGCTGTGGGGGTGGATGGTCGAGGCCGGAGGCTCCTGGGAGCGTCCGGAGCCTCTGGACCGGTTGTCGATGCTCTCCTGGCTCTGGGACATTCCCACTGCGCTCTTGATGGCCAGGCCGTCCTCGCAGCCTCCGTAGTGGCTGGACATGGCCGTCTGCAGCTCGGCGCTCAGCTCGCTGTCCTGGAAGGTCGACATCTTCGGAGTGTGAGGAGAAGAGCTTTCCCCCGCTGAGTCCGGAGGCTCGATGGTGACCAGGTGCAGGGCGCCGGGGGCTTTTCGCCGCAGCGTGCCCTGACCGGATTCAGCCTGAAGGATGGCCCTCTGGATGTCACACAGCTTCTTCACCGCCAGCATCAGCTTCTTCTGGTGGCCTGCAGGGAAAGTTCAACATCACATCAGAGTAAACACTCGTCCTCACAGTCAGTGAGCCTCAAGCCTGAACGTGAACATGCACGTGTCCTCACCCAGCTTGGTGATCCCGATCTCCTGCAGATCCTCCCAGGTGAGGTCTTTGACGATGCTGATGGAGTCGTAGCCGTTCTCTGCCAGCTTCTTGTGGTACTGAGGGAGACCGATGGCACTGAGCCACTCGACCAGATCAGACTGAGAAGAGAACAGACGGCTCAGATCGACCGGAGACACAGAGGATGAACGTCAGAGTGTTCAGTGGTAAACAGTCTTACCGGGATGTAATCAGGCAGCCACTCAGGGATGTTCAGGTTGTTGATCTCGATGGAGATCTTCTTGCGGTGGCCTGGTTTGGTCACTCCGATGGCCGTCAGATCCTGCAGACACGACAAGACGAGAGAACCTTTACACTCGAGTAGAAGATGGGGATGGACACTGCACAGACAGGTCCGGTTCTGACTCACCTCCGGAGTCATCCTGCTGATGGTGGGAACATCATAACCAGCACTGATGAAGTTGGCGGTGTACTGCTCCAGCTGGAACTCGCTCAGCCACTGGTAGATGGCCTCGGCATCCTTCAACACACAACACAACACAACACACTGATGTTCAAACGCTCCTGAAGAACCAGGACGGACGTCAGAGAACCGGCTGAGTGTTTGTTACCTTCCCCTCCAGCAGCTGCTGAGGACGAACAAACTGCTGGGAGAAGCTTTGCTCCGCAGGTCTCTGCACCGTCACCGTCTGCCTCCGAGGAGTCCCGCCTGCTGTGACATCACAACACACCTCAGCAGGTGAGTTCATCTCAAGTGTGTAGTTACAAAAGACTATACAGAAACATCTCGTCTTTGTACTGTAACTGATTAAAGATTAAAGGTTTATTCATGTTTTCAGGCAGCGTCACATTTCTTTAACAAGTAAAAATCAGTTCAACAGAGGCCTTTAAACACAGGAGTATTAAAAACATGACACATTTTGAGCTGAAGAAATCAAAACAACTATGATGTTGTTAAATATAAAGTATAAAAATAATGTTGATATTCTAATTATTTTATAAAATAAATTATGGAAGAAATTAAATTTCCTCAATAGAATTTTCTTCTTTTAACCTGATTTATTGCGTTGAAGCTGTTACAGTGAAGAACACAGTTTGAGTTCTGCTCTGTTTCTGTCCATTAACTGTTTCCACTTAAAAACACCAGAGAAGTGTTCAGCTCAGACGGAGAAGCAGAACCTGGTGTGGCAGCAGTACCTGGTGAGAAGGTTCCTGCAGGATGGTCGGACTGTGAGCTGATGTCTGAGGGTCCGGAGTCGCCAGCAGAGGGCGCCGGCTGCACAGAAACACAGCTGGTGAACTGAAGAGCAGAGAAAAGAGCTGCTGTCTGAACACAAGCTGCCAACAGCTGAGATGAGAACTTTGTTTATACAGAAACATCTAGAAAATCACATGAAAAGCAACATTTAACACTGAGGACGACTTTAAAAGTTAAAGGAACATCACATGTTGCATGAATCAGCTGATTACAGATGTATTAGATTCTTTTGTGACTCAAAATGTAAACTGTAAATGTAGATTTTCAGCGCAGGATTTTAAATATAAGATGTGAAGTAAATATGAGCTCAGGTGTGGAGGTCTGTCACCTGGTGGCCGGAGGAGACGGACCACTCCCGGTCTGACTGTACCTTGTTGGCGTTGTCATGGTGACCAGAGTGATGCTGCAGGCCGTTGGGCGCGCTGTTGCTCTCGGTGCTCTGGCCGCTGCCGGCGCTGCGGGTGCTGCCGACGCTGCCGGTGCTGCCGACGCTGTTCCTGTCTCCAGCTGAGGCCCAAACACAAACAGAGACAGAGTCAGGACGAGCCGCCGAGCGCAGCAGCTCAGCTCAGAGGGGAGGGTCGGCGTCAGGCTGGAGGAAGCAGCAGATGCTGGGTGTCGGCTCGCAGCAGGCCGAGGGAACAACAAGCCTGCGGGGTGAGGGGTGACGAGTGGAGCCACGACGGCAGGATGCAGGATTCTGGTAGAAAAGCTGTGCTGGTGCAGAGCAGGAGGCATTCAGGACATGTTGGACTGTCACAGGATGACGCCATCGTTCCTCTGATCTACAGGTTAGAAATACAGCTAGCTCTGGTTTAAAAGCTTCGGGCTGAGTATCTGAACTGACACTTTCAGTTTCAGACGTGACACTGAATTATACGAACAGCAGGAAGTCAAACAAACCTACAAGATAAGAACTCTGAGAGAACTGAACCCTTCAGCTCCACCTGAGCATCCTGAGCCTCCTGGATGAACCGGTGTCGCCCTCCTGTGGCACCAGATGAAACAACAGCAGGGATCCTGACAGTCAGACGCTCTGATGGCAGGTTCAGCCTGAAGCAGACGGTGTTTGGACCCGACACACCGACACGACCGTCTGTCAGCGTCACAACAGAAGCTCTGGCTTCAGGAATCTGTGTGTTTGGTTTTGTCATCATTTTTTTCAGGTGATGTGAGACAACGCGGTGTGACGGCGGAGGTGAAGCGGCATGACGCACTGTGAAGTCATGTGAAGTGATGTAAGAGGCTGTCGTGATGTGACACGAGGTGACGAGACATGACATGAGATCATGTTTGATGACGTGATGTGTGGCGGCACAAAAACAACTTGAGATGATGTGAAGCGATGTGAGGAGACTTCAGGTGACGCGACGTTATTTGAGATAAAACGACATGATGCGAGGCGACAGCAGATGACATGTGGAGCGACCTGAGTGAAGCGACCTGAGTGAAGCGACCTGAGTGAAGCGACCTGAGTGAAGCGACCTGAGGTGGAACAGACTCGTGTCTGGTGGACAGCGGTCGTGCTGAGCCGTCTCGGTGTGTCGGGTCCGGATGCAGAGCGTTGAGCGGGGCAGCGAGGCAGCTTCGGAGCAGCCGGGGAGGAGAAGCTGTCGTTCGGGGGCTCTTACCATGACACGAGTCCCTGAGAACCCAGATGTCCTCGAAGGGAAACTCGGACTGAGACAGGCGGCTCGGAGACAAACCTATCAGACACAAAGACTCTGAGGGACTGATTCTGTCTGCAGGGGGCTGACGGAGGGGGACAGGTGGGTCTGAGGACAGAAAGCTTGAACTGAGGAGGAACCTGATGTTTGACCCGGGACTCTGAGACACAGAATCTTTGCTCTGATGCAGATTAGTGATGTTACTTCCTGTTGAAATCAGGGTTAGAGTTAGAAACAGCTGTGCAGGGAAGTGATCAATAACCTGGATGAGAGGATGAAGAGGTTCAGTCAGTCAGTCAGTCAGTCAGTCAGTCAGTCAGTCAGTCACGTCTCCACTCCAGCTGGTTGTGGAGGTTTATGTGTGTTTAATGGGCTCACTGCTGCCTCTGGTGGCCGTTGGGGGAAACAGCATCATGTTTTCGTCCCTCCGGCCTCTCGGGGCAGAGACGAGGAGAAACCTAACATCTACTATCTGTACGTCATCAGGTGTTCTCACAGAGAGTGTGTGTTTGTCCGGAGTGTGTGTTTGTCCGGAGTGTGTGTACCTGTGCTGGCGGTGAGGCCGTTGGCTAGCGGCAGCACCACGTGGGTGGGAGGGGCATACAGAGTGTAGGAGTCGTCGGTCTGAGGGGCGGAGCTGAGGCTGGAGGAGAGCGGCGCTCTGGAGAGCAGCTGCTGGCGCTGGGTGGGCAGAGAGGCGTGCCGGGACAGGGTGCCCCCTACAGGGCGAGACAGGGAGGAGGAGGAGGAGGAGGAGGAGGAGGAGGAGGAGGAGGAGGAGGAGGAGGAGGGGGAGGAGGAGGAGGAGGAGGAGGAGGAGGAGGAGGGGGAGGAGGGAGGAGGAGGAGGAGGAGGGGGAGGAGGGGGAGGAGGGGGAGGAGGAGGAGGAGGAGGTTATCAAGCTGATGGTTAGAGGTGGAGGTCAGTCATTATGTGGTATGGATGGAGAGATGGATGCAGGAGGGAGGAGGCAGGAGGAGGAAGCATGGGATGGTCTGGAAGCAGGCGGATTAGTTTCTACATCACTTCCTGTGAGAGGTGACGAGGTCGTCTCTGCTCTGACGGAGACGAAGTGACCGAACAAACCGCCGACCATCGAATGGAAGAAGAGACGACTCAGGTACACAGAGTGAAGTAAAGGCCTGATCTGTCTGATCAATAACTTCTCTCATAAACTAACACACACTGTAGTTTAGTTTATTTTGAGGATTGAGTCATTTTATTCGGACTCAATCCGACAAACACCGAGAACATCTAACGAGGATTCATCTGTCGCTTAAAACCGAACAGAAAATACAGTTTCCTCCTGTTTGTTTGATAAAAGCTGATTATTAAAGAGCTTTTCTCAAAGTATAAAGTCTATTTGTGAGCCACAGACAGGAAGTCAGGACGCACTGACAGACTAACATGTTTCTACATGGATGTGGGAGAAAGAAAAATATGAAAGACCAGCAGATTAATGTTTTAAGCTTTAAGCTTTGTGTGACTATCATAAATACTACAGAGTCGTCTGCAAAGAAAATATCAGACGTCAGTGTTTGAATATTCAGAGGATCCTGTTTGTGTTGGTTTGGACCCGAACACCCAGTCTGATGATGAGAATAACAAAACCTGAAGAGGATTAAAGCCACTGTAAAAGAAACAAATACAACTTTTAAACCAAAACTACATTTAAAATCTAGTTCTGACGTCTTTTCTCAGACAGACTTTTTTCAACTCGGCTCTAATCTTCCATAAAAACCTCCAAACTTAACTTTGTTCATAAAAACACAGTTTAAACTAGCAGGAAATAAAGCTTGTTTATATAAAACGGACCAAAATGACGAAGGCTCACAGGTTTCTGGGTTGTAAACTTTGTTTAGTCGTGTCCTCAGTTTACTGACCTGCAGATCTGGTGTAAATGAAACTAAAGTGTGTGAGGTGTTTTTAAAGATTCACGTCTCCTACTGGAGACGTGAATCTTTAAAAACACCTCACACACCAGTGAGCTCGCAGCCGAGAGCCACAGACAGGAAGTCAGACAGAATAAAGGGACGGACACGTTGTGTCTCTAAGAGAAACCCAGCTCAGGTCCGGTCTCAGGCCTCAGTCCTGCCTCTCTCTGTGTGACTGACCGTTTCTCCTGCTGATCACCTCCACGATGGACGGAGGGAAGAAGCCGACCCGGTCCGTCCCCCTCTGGGTGTCGTGGATGTGGCCCTTCCAGCGTCCGTCCACGTGCTGCTCCATCACCTGCAGGGGACGAGACGGGTCACTACGGGCCCCTGGGACCTGGTCCAACCCCCGACCCAGAATACATGAGTGAATGAGTGAACATCAGGTCTCCTTCTCCTCACACGAGTCGTTTCAGGCCGACCGGAGACGCAATTTATTCACTGTTGATTCAGACGTCCTTCATTAAAAAGTGTAGTAACAAGCACATGAGGACAAAAACTGCAGGGAACATTTTCCCTCCAGAGAAAATCTCTAATTATCTGTTTTTAGTGAGCTGAAGAGGAAACAGACCAGAGTTTCATCATCAGGACGAGATTTAAATGGATATCAAGTTTGAACGACGTGTTCGTGGTGCTGATGATGTTTTAAAGCAGAAGCCACAACAGAAAATGTTCTAAATCATAAATAATAACTGAACAGATGAAAAGAAACGGACAAAACAACATGAAACCAACTGCAAATCAAACAAATCTTAAATGTTCATCTTCACCTTGTTCATCATTTATATTTTTTCTCTCCCGTTACATGAATTAAAGTTCTCTGCTTTGATCCTTAAATCTTTACGATGTTCGATCTTCCTCTGTTTGTTCTCTGAACACTGAAACAGCTGATTCTCATTCTAACGGATCGTTTCTTCTTCACTTACCTTCACGTGTCTCTAAAGTTTTGTTTAATGAGGCTGAATTAGTCCAAATGAAGCTTAAATTCTGCTCTACAGACCCGGCTGCGTCTACCGACCCGCTCACATCAGTGACTGAGGTGTGGAGGCGTCTCACCATGATGACGTCTCCGGCCCGGATGTTGAGGGCGGTCGGGTCGTGGAGGTTCCAGTAGTCCTTCAGAGCTCGGACCTGCAGGACGCCCGTCGCATCTGTGGAGGAGACATCCAGCGTGAGACTCAGAACCGGACCAGAACCAGGATTTTAATTAGTAAATGAGTCCAACTGATTATAAGAAAACATTTAATCTGCACATTCAGTCAATAATAACAGTGATGCAGCTAAAACACTGACGAGACATCGAGACGCATTGAGACACATCGAGACACACCGAGACACAACGCAGACACACCGAGACACACCGAGACACAGACGAGACGCATCGAGACACATCGAGACACAGACGAGAGACGCACCGAGACACAACGAGACGCATCGAGACACAACGAGACACATCGAGACACAACGAGACGCATCGAGACACATCGAGACACATACGAGACACACCGAGACACAACGAGACGCATCGAGACACATCGAGACACAACGAGACGCACCGAGACGCACCGAGACGCAACGAGACGCAACGAGACGCATCGAGACGCATCGAGACACATCGAGACACATCGAGACGCATCGAGACTAGGAATGTGCGATATGTTATCGTTTACGATATATCGTCAAAAACATTCCCCACGGTGAGAATATGTCATCCCACGATAAAAAACGATAAATTCCCGTATGTAAGCGCGTGTGGAATATTGACACCAATGGCGGAAGGCGGAGCAGATACGCCGGGCAGCGAGGAGCGCGTTCCTGAACAAGGCTCCACCTCCATTGACTGATTGGTACACCGCACAACATTATTTTCATTATTTTATTAACTTCACAGTCCGTCTAACATCACATTCATGCAGCACACAGACGAGGTTGTACACTTGACGTTGCTCGGCAGCTCCGCTCGTCTGTGTTGCCTCGGTCTCCGCTGCCTCACGTGGGTGGCAAGCTAGCAGGTGAGGTCAGATTTGTTGTCGTTCGCCGCTCAGGACGGCTTTGCTCGCTGTGTGTCGCATTTTCGTAGCAAACAACATAAGCTAACGCTAGCTGAATTGATAGGTCAAGGGTCAATAGCGCATGCAATAGGTCAAGCTGATAGTGAAGTTTTAGAGCGCCCTCTGCTGGATCACAAGGCGAACTACTTCAAACGGTCTGTTGCGCTAATAGACTGTACATTTTGATTTCGAACAGGTCATTACATTCGAATAAGAACTTTCCCCCCACTTTCGAACGAAATTTGGAATAAAAAGTGACAGCCCTAACAAATGAACGAATGAAAAACAAAGGACAGTTAACACCACTAATCTGTTCCACCACCTCAAACACAAGCACAAACCAGAAGAAGGATGCAGAAGCAGCGTCAACTTCATCCACAGCCTCCGGTACTTTGTGATTTTTATAAGCTTAGTTATTTTTGCTGTTTGCACCCTTTTTTTTTACTGCCTGTGTGCCAAAAAGTTTTAATACATTTTTAATAAATAATAGATTCTGTTCTCACATTTCAGACTTGTTTGTTTTGTGTCACTCACTACATTTTTGCAGTACAGGTGTACTGCTTGAACTTAATTGATGTAGTTTAGTAGCCTTTATTATTATTTTGGTGATAGATTTATAGTCAAAATGATTAGGCTGACTTGGTGTTTATTTATCGCCATTTTTATCGTTACCGTGATAAATACCAGAAATTATCGGGATACATTTTTAGTCCATATCGCCCATCCCTAATCGAGACACAACGAGACACACTGAGACACACTGAGACACACTGAGACACAACGAGACACACTGAGACACACTGAGACACAACGAGACACTCTGAGACACAACGAGACACAACAGACACAGCAGACACTCTAGACACGGCAGACACAACGAGACACTCTGAGACACTCTGAGACACTCTGAGACACAACGAGACACTCTGAGACACTCTGAGACACTCTAGACACAACGAGACACTCTGAGACACTCTGAGACACTCTGAGACACAACGAGACACTCTGAGACACTCTGAGACACAACAACACTCTGAGACACACTGAGACACGAGACACTCTGAGACACTCTGAGACACAACGAGACACTCTGAGCACAACAGACACAGCAGACACTCTGAGACACAACGAGACACTCTGAGACACTCTGAGACACACAACACTCTGAGACACAACGAGACACAACGAGACACTCTGAGACACTCTGAGACACAACGAGACACACTGAGACACACTGAGACACACTGAGACACAACGAGACACTCTGAGACACACTGAGACACAACGAGACACACTGAGACACACTGAGACACAACGAGACACACTGAGACACACTGAGACACAACGAGACACACTGAGACACAACAAGACACTCTGAGTCGTCTCTGCAGCAGCAACAACAGCAGAAACTCTGTTTGAATCACAACCGCTCATTATGCCCTCAGTCTGTTCCCACAGGAACTTCAAACGCCTGCAGGATTACAGAGCAGACACACACACACACACACACACACACACACACACACACACACACACACACACACACACTGTATATATTCGGCCTGTTAAATTGGAGGCTGAATGTGAGCGCTCGGCTCTTTGAAGCTGTGAGAGTCGACTGATAAGAGTTTAACGTTACATAACCCAGAATTTAAACACAGCTGCTGCTGCTGCAGCGAAGTCAGGTGAAGCCTCCACATACCTGCACACACACACACACACACACACACACACACACACACACACACACAGAGGTGTCACCTCGCAGCAGCTGCTTGATGTCCCTGCTGGCGTGCGACGTGGTGAACTGGTTGACGATGTCCAGCGCCGTCTGGTTGTAGGTGTTTCTGATGTTGACGTCCACGCCGGCCTGCAGGACGACAGACGGGACAGACAGCTGAAGTCTGATCTGATCTCAGGTCAGTGTTGGACTGATTCTGCGTCTCCTGTTTGTTCCTAAACATTTCTACAGGCCGCTGTCTCATATGAAGGAAATGATAGCTGATTTTAAACAGAATCTGATCCATCTTCGTCCCCTGCAGACGTGCTGAACGTGTTTCCTCTCAGGTGAACTTACGTCGAGCAGCAGCCGGACCACCTCCGTCTTCCCGTACAGAGACGCTTCGTGCAGAGCCGTTCCAGACTTGGTGGTCTTGTTGATGTCGATGCCGGCCTTCAGCAGCAGCCTGCAACACAACGAGTCCTCTCAGACAGACGCCTTCCTTTGTTCACAGTGCATCATGGGACATTTCTCTTTTATTCAATGAGTGAAGGATCAGAGACACAGGATCCACCTGAGAGTCCTGGACCTGAACCTGAACCTGAACCTGAACCTGGACCTGGACCTGGACCTGGACCTGAACCTGAACCTGAACCTGAACCTGGACCTTCTGAGCTCTAAAATCATCATATTTCAAAGGGAGTTTGGTTCAAAAGTGTCTTTTTACTTCTTATATGATTTGTGTGTATTCTGATTACTTCCATTTGTATTTTATTAAATTCTCATCAAAATGAATTTAAACCTTAATAGATTTTTTTCCTGCTGTTTGATTATTATTGTTTCTGAATGTCGTCTTATTAAATTTCTTTCAATTTTTGTCTGATTTGTGTAAAAAAAACCTTTTTTTTAATAACCATGTTAAAAGGAACCGACGTGATATTATTATTATATAAATTATATTAAAATACAATATTTATTATTTCTGTCTTCAAATGTGACTTTCTGAGTTATTCAGTGAAGCAGCTCAGCCTTTATTATACAGCAGCTTCATGTAGAAGTCTGAAATGCTGACTGCACACACACACACACACACACACACACACACACACACACACACACACACACACACACACAGACAAAGATAAGAGTGCTGTAAAACTGGGTCACAGGGATGTTGTAGTGTTTCAGAGCTCCGCTGGGAATGTGAGGCATGAAGAAGAGACAAGCTCACAACACACACACACACACACACACACACACACACACACACACACACACACACACACACACACACACACACACACACACACACACACACACACACACAGAGTTCATGCTCCCACAGCAGCAGTGAACGAGCCGCTCAGCCGTGGAGCGTCTGACGTCTCCACTAGCTCACATATAAATATATGAAATATAAAAACAGGCTGGTTTCAGTGTTAAACTGATCCTGGATCAGTGGTGACTGAGGGATGTGCACACAGACGGGCTGCAGTTTGTCTCTGATCTGTGAAACATGAGGTTCAGTTTGGACCCTGAGGACAGTCAGCACAGATCTGACAGCTGGAGTCACGTGGTCCCTGCTGGTCTGAGTGAGGACTCTGATCTGAGACCTGTGAAGACAGCAAGTCCACAGGAGTCTACTGAAGATCAAGCTTCTGAATCCTGTGGAGACAGAAGTCCTTTAACTCTGGAGACATCCTTCAGGTGAGAGTCAGCTGAGTCCAGGACTACGTTCAGATCTCTGGTCTGGTTTGTGGTTTTAACGAGTGCGACTGACCCTGAGCTCCAGATATCATCCGATCGTGTATCTGTCAGAAGTCTGTGTGGGACCAGAGTCACAGCTGATATAAACCTGTGAGTCGTCTGCATACAGCTGTAAAACATCCTGCTGTCCTCTGTCAGCTGAGTCAGTCGGAGCAGGTAGATCATAAACACAAGTGGTCTGAGACTGAAGGAATAATCAGTAAATTAACAGATATCAGGTTTGTTTTTGTTTCTGCCTTCACAACTTCCTGCCAATGAGAAGTCTGTATTTTACGACTGCTATAAAAACATCCTGTTTACGACGTGTTAAAGGTCCAATGTGTGAGATCAGGACGGGTCTGCTGCAGAGATGGAATAAATATTCATAATTATGTTTTCATTAGAGAAAAATCACCTCCTGACTCCACCATGCTTCAAACACTGACTGTAGAGGGACACTTGTGTGTTGTTGGGACTTTAGTTTCCACCATAGGGACGTTTTCAGTCAGCTGTAATCTGTGACATCACCACTAGATGGCACTAAATCCTTCACACTGGACCTTTAACTATTTAACCCACTGAGGCCCGCGGCGCTCAATAAAGACGAGTCTAAACACCTGAGGGGTTTCTGAAAAACTGAACAATGAACCATCTGATTTCTCAGCAGATTAAAACATTTTCAGGAGTTGAAGACTTTGGCTTTGATTGGAGATTATTGCCTTTTGCTCTGATGGTCATTAACACGGCATTTCCACAGGGAGGAACACAAACATGCAGCCGGTCTGAACAGGTTAAAGAGTAACTCAGAGTAAACTCCATCATCTCCATCCAAACTGTCTGAAAGTCGTCCTGACCCGTCTCTGACTCCACGTCCCTCCTTCATAATGAGTCTAATACACCAAATGAAACGTTTCATAAAGTTCAACAAGGAAAATCTTGCTAAAAGCCAGAAAGCAGAAGCTCTGTCGCTGATCCAGGAGGCAGCAGGAGACGTAGAGCTTTAAAAACAAGCAACATGAGTTTAAAGTCACTTCACATGAAACAGGTGGGCCGGGTGATGTCACTTCTTTTATCAAAGCTGCATTACTCTGACTTTAAAGAGATTTTTATAGTAATTTAGTAAAAGACACAACTGGAGTAATGCTGTGAGCGTCCACTATCTGTTAGCAACACACCGACTGACTCTCACCGTATGACGTCTTTGTGCCCGTTGCGGGCGGCGAGGTGCAGCGGCGTGGTGAAGGCCGAGTCCGTCGGCTCCTTCCTCTCTCCTTCCAACAGCGCCACCACCATGTTGCTGCTCAGCAGCAGCTGGGCCACCTGAGGGGGAGACAGAACCGAGACGCCATGAGACGACCAGCTGCCAGAACTCTGCAGACACATCGGGGAGAGAGAGCCGCCCTGCAGGTGAGCGTGAGGTCATTCTGCAGAGGAACTCCAGGGATGATTCCAGATGTTTGGCAGCAGCTCGGCGAGTCACAACCATCAGAAACAGGAAGCTACATGAGGAGCTGTGATCCACTGAGGCGTCAATACTGATCAATGTGGGTCTGATTTGTTTTATTCAGTGTTCACTTAGCAGCAAATATTCAGCTAAGCTAACTGACAGCATTTGGTCAGTTAAGTTCACTGTTAGCATCGTGTTTTAATGTGTTAAACATTATTCACACCCTCGACGTGCGGTCGAGGTGTAAATCTGGTCTCAGATCAGGTTGTGGTCTCTTCTCTCCTGCACACTGTGATTAATCATCTTATTTCTGTTCGTCTGAGTTATGAACTTGATCCTTTCACTGTGTTTTTACGGCTGCGTCACTGAATCAGATCTCACGTCTGCTGTATGATTTTCCCCCCAAAAGAATCTCAGCCGGAGACATTTTTGACTTTAAAATAAAATCTAAATAAAGTTTTGTGGGTTTGAACGAAGAGTTTGGACTGAGTGAGGAGGTGAACCAGAGGAGAGCTGAGTGGAAACACAGCAGCTGCCGTCGACACACCCTGACATCACTGAGTGGCAGCTGAGACACACACACACACGCACACACACACACACACACACACACACACACACACACACACACACACACACACACACACACACACACACACACACACACACACACACACACACACACACACATCTAAAGATATCTGGGTGCAGTTTGGATCAGCTGTGGGGGGATCAGGCTTCACTTTCATGTGTCGATTATAAAAACTAACACAAGTTAAAAGACAAGACGGGGCCACTGCTGGAGAGTAACTGAGTACTTTTACTCGAGTACTGAACTCGAGGTCAACACACGAGATAAAGACGTGGTCGGACTGGGTTTGTGTAGCTGCGACAGACCAACACGGAGACAAAGACAAAGATAACAGAGACGTTTACTGACTGACAGAAAAGTAACCACGGCAACGCAATCAAACCTCTGTGTGTGTGTGTGTGTGTGTGTGTGTGTGTGTGTGTGTGTGTGTGTGTGTGTGTGTGTGTGTGTGTGTGTGTGTGTTTGTCCAGCTGTGTCTCTCAAACAGGACATGTCTCTGACTTACACTTATTCTCCACAACACTACCGCTCCCACACCTGACACTCTGCCTCACCTGGACTCGTCCGAACTCGCAGGCCAGGTCCAGCGGCGTCTTCTTGGCCTTGTTGACCAGACAGGGGTTGGACTGGTGCTGCAGCAGCATCTCCGACTGGACACACACACAGGAGACAACTTTATTCAGACGTTAAGACCATCCACACACAGAAGAGTCTGAGTGTTCAGCAGAGATGTGGTTAGCCTAGCTTAGCATAAAGACTGTAACCAAAGGGACACTGTTAACCTGGCTCAGTGTGTGTGTGTGTGTGTGTGTGTGTGTGTGTGTGTGTGTCGTGTGGATAATGTTTCAGCGGATGATGTAATCGGCGGACAGACAGAGACGAGTGTGTTTGTGTCGCAGCTCTGCAGAGACGCTGCAGAGACGCTGCAGGACGGATTACAGAGACGAGGAGACGATTTTAATACGACCCCCCAAAAAACAGGAGAACTCAGCAGGAGGCCACAGCTGTGAAACACCAGAGGATTGGAGGCGACTGCTCACTCTGTCTGAGACGGTGTTTAAACTCTGACACTTCATCTGCTTACAGTCAAACAGACAGATGTTCCAGTCAGCCTGCTAATGCTAATGCTAATGCTAACAGGTTTATCATAACAACACATCCTATCAGCATCAGCAAATCATAAACACATCACACATGTGAGAACATACAACACATCTCCAGAGATCAGACTCCTCTCTGGTCCTCCTCCGGCCTGCAGGAGCAGGATGGACTTCTTTTTCTTCTTCTATGGTTTAGAAGCCACACGGAGAACAAGAAGGTGTTTCTGCTGTTTAATGATCCTAAAAACTTTAAAGATCTCCAACAAAACGTTCAACCAGCCACAGAGCTGGAAGAGAAGTGCTCTCATTCACAGATACATCGACTTCATCTATTTATTATCTTACAGACTTGTTCCTGCTCGTTCTTGTATTCGTCTCGTCTCGTCTCGCTGTGTCTGTTGTTTCCTCGCAGTGTAACGATCACGTCATTGTTAAAGGTTTACAGCTTCACGTTCAGGGACGAACAGCTGATTGATCAGGAAAATAATCATTTTGTCTGTGAATGTAATAAAAATATAAAATAAATGTGGTGGAGCTCAGCTCAGACTTCCTCAGATCTGTGTTTAACTACAGGAGGAACTCTGGCTGAGAGTCGTTAAATGTGACGGACGGAAACAAACAGATCTGTTTTTAAAGATCCTTCACGTGTTTACAGTCTCAGTTTGTCCGAACGATGTGATGAGATGTTTTTGAGTGAGTTAATTCTCTGCTGACGGTCTGAAAGTGTGTCTCAGCAGGGGGCACGGACACAAACACAGTCTGGATTCACCTACATTCATCTTAATCCGCTCCGGAACGTAATCTGACCTCCGGATTAACACCAAAAAACCAAAGTGTTCATTTCATCAGTCACAACATCCTCACATCTGTTCTGACGGGACACCAACAGTCAGCCTCCACCCTCCTCCACCCTCCTCCACCCTCCTCCACTGATCCCCACTGATCCCATCACATCCACTTCCTCCTGCTACGTCCTCCTCTGACCCTGCAGCAGCAACACAGGAAGGACTCACATACTTTACTGAAGTAAAAGTACTC
>CM077802.1:1212228-1419728 GCA_039737535.1 Lagodon rhomboides
GACCAACCAACCAACCAACCGATCAACCAACCGATCAACCAACCAACCAACCAACCAACCAACCGACCGATCGAAACCAACCAACCAACGAACAACCAACCGAACCGAACCAACCAACCGAACCGACCAACCAACAAACCGACCAACCAACCAACTGACTGACTGAACAACCAACCAACTAACTGACCAACCGAACAACCAACCGACCAACCAACCAACTGACCGAACAACCAACTGACCAACCAACCGAACAACCGACCGAACAACCAACCGCCCAACCAACCAACCAACTGACCAACCAACCGACCGACCAACCGACTAAACAACCAACCAACCAACCAACCAACCGACCGACCAACCGACCAAACAACCAACCGTCCAACCAAACAACCAACCAACCAACCAACCGACCGACCAACCGACTAAACAACCAACCAACCAACCAACCAACCGACCGACCAACCGACCAAACAACCAACCGTCCAACCAAACAACCAACCAACCGAACAACCAACCAACCAACCAACCAACCGAGCCTTGAGCTGGACTGTCAGCTGTCCTCAGACCTGTTAACAAGATCTCCTCTGTCTCCCTCCTCCTCACCTCTCCTCACCTCTCATCACTTCTCATCACCAACATCACTCGACAACCAGGAGAAGAGGCTGTAACCTCCTCCACCATGACCTCCACCCTGACCTCCACCCTGTGGTGTAGTACTCCAGGTACTTATTAATATTTTACAGAAGACTTTTCTGCATCTGTCAGTTTTTTCTGATCACCAGTTGGTCGATGAGTGTGAGCGTCCATGTGGACCTCTCAGTGACCCGTCACCGACCCGATCCGTCTGCAGAGGAAACCCGTCACGTCTTCTGTTGTTCCCGTTCACAGCTCACTCTGGTTCATTTAACTCGCCTGTTTTTACGAGACAAAGGCTTTTTTTTTTTTCTTGTGGTGATCGTGTTACTAAGAACATTTACGGGCTGTTCTTTACGAGTTCTGGTCGGGGCGTGTTGGCACACGGAGAACATTTTACAGTAGAAACACACAAACAGCTGCTCGTCACACATCCTGACCGGGTTTAAAGACAAAACACCAGATTTATCAGAAGCTCGTGCAGGAGGACGAGGAGGAGGGACGACCTGTCGACTCGCTGAGAGCGAGTCGACAGGTCGTCCCTCCTCCTCGTCCTCCTGCACGAGTTTGTTTCCTCATCACGCTGTTGTTCTGTGATCTCTTCATGAGAATCTGAGAGCGTTTCCAATTAAGACTCTCAGGAGCCAGTTGGCCCGCAGCCTTCAGCAGGAGCCTCGTCCTCCTCAGACGTGGGCCGGCCCGGCCCGGCTCCGTCCCGCGGGACAAAGGACCAGCGCTCCCAGCGCCGGTTCACACGGAGCCATTCCAGCTCGCCTCGCCATGGAAACACGTCCCCGACGCCGGGCCAACGGGAGACGCCGGCGCGACTCAAACACTCATTTGTCTCACGGGGACGCGGAAAGAAATGTCCTTTATATTTTTCCACACACACACACACATCACACACACACACACACACACACACACACACACTCAGTCAATAAAGACAACTACTCCGGCTGATGAATGACGACCTGCTCAAACACTCACACACCCTTAATAACTCTGATTTGTGCCTGAGGTCACAGTCGTCGGGTCACTTCCTGTCTCTCCACAGGATCAAACTTTCCATCCAATCACATCGGAGGTAATGACAGAGTGCAGGTGAGATACACCTGGAGGGGGAGGGGCTGCAGGAGGAACACGGTGAGCCAGGAGGAAAGTATGTCAGCTATTGTCGGGAGTTGTGGCGAGACGAGCTGGATGTGGTTCTGTTTCATTACCCATCAGCTCCTCCTCCTTCTTCTTCTTCTCTTCTTCTTCTTCTTCTTCTTCTTACTCTCTTCTTCTTCTTCTTACTCTCTTCTTCTTCTTCTTCTTACTCTCTTCTTCTTCTTCTTCTTACTCTCTTCTTCTTCTTCTTCTCCTTCTTCTTCTTACTCTCTTCTCCTTCTTCTTCTTACTCTCTTCTCCTTCTTCTTCTTACTCTCTTCTCCTTCTTCTTCTTACTCTCTTCTCCTTCTTCTTCTTACTCTCTTCTCCTTCTTACTTTCTTCTCCTTCTTCTTCTTCTTCTTCTTACTCTCTTCTCCTTCTTCTCCTTCTTCTCCTTCTTCTCCTTCTTCTTCTTCCTCTTCTTCTCTGCTTGTTGCTGCTCTCTCTGTCAACAAGATGCTCGACAAAAGACGAGGAATCCTCCAGAGTTTAACGATCAGATGAATAAATTAACTGCAGCTCTGACGAAGTTTCTGCATTAATTTGCTGTTTTAATGACAGAAAACTTTGATGTGCGTGTGGATCAAACACGACGAGCAAACACACTGAGATCAGATATTTATGGAGTGTGAGAGCACGAACTCGTATTATTCAACACTGCGTCTCTTTAACACGTTCAGTCATCTGCAGCGGAGATCAGTTTCTCTTCAGTGCATTTCAGAAATCAACTAGTTTAAACAAACAGCATCAAAAAGGACAGACCGACAGGCAGCTGACTGAGCCTGATCACCAGAGGACAGACAGCTGACTGAGCCTGATCACCAGAGGACAGACTGAACAAACACAAACGGTCCAGGGTAAACTTCCGCCTCACAGACAGAACCTGTGGTCGTGATGGGTCGGCTCAGGCATGTGGACCAACAGAACCAGACTCAGAGCCGCAGCTGGTCTCAGATAATAAAGTCAGATTTACTTATTTTTACAGGTTTTTCTACAAAAAGCCAAAACTCAGAGTTAAAGTTCTCAAATGTTTCATGTTGCTTTACATCATCTGTAATAACACAAAGAAACGGGTCGACCCGAGTGGCTTTCAGCACCGATACTGTACAACACTCAGGTACTTTATACTTCCTCTCAGCTACATTAATTTGATAACTTTAGTTACTTTGCAGACGTGTTTCAGGCGTGTTTCAGACGAGTTTCAGGCGTGTTTCAGACGTGTTGGCAGTGTGGAAACATCTCTACAACGACAGCCAGCATCATAATAAACAGTCGTTCTCACGCTCTGGCTGGACTGTTGGAACAAACAGCAGTCAGTGTTCCATGAACAGCCAACATGGCCTCCTAGCTAAACATAGCAACAGCGGACTGAGATGAAATAAGTGAACACACATGAGCAGAGGAGAGTTAGCATCTTCATCGTCGTTTACATCATCAACGGCCTGAATGCAGATAAGCTCACACACGAGGTCACAGTTTGTATTGTATCGATAGAAAAGTTTGTCTTTGAGAACGAAGAGAGCAGCTGTGAACATCCAGCTGTGAACATCCAGCTGTGAACATCCAGCTGTGAACATCCAGCTGTGAACATCCAGCTTCAGACTGGAGTAACAGACAAACACCTGCAGAACTACAGACACTCACATCAGCCTTAATGTTAGCATGCTAACAGGCTAATCTAAGATGTGACAGTTTAAATACGACAAGTTATTTATTGATCTGAGACAGATTCTGTTTGTGTGATTTGTTTTTATCACTCCTTTTGTTTTAATAATGTCGGATGTTAATATTAATCAGATGATCACTGAGTGAGTAACTTGGGTAATCTGTCTGAAGGAAGAGCAGCTGGAGCTGAATTGATAAGTGTATTCATTTATTAACAACTATTTTGATTGATGAATCATTTAATGGTTAACTGTGCGCCTGCAGCCGCCTCCCTCTGACTGCTCGCTGTGTCAGCAGGAACTTTAATCCTCACAGACGTTACGACCAAAAGCTTCTTCACGTTTCAGCTGAGTCACTGAAGCTCCTGAACAGACGACAAGGAACCAGGAGAAGAAATGTCCTCGTGAGAAAACTGACCGGCCGTGTGTAAACACGATCCCACATCAACAAATGAAGGCGCTGACGTGCCGGCGAACACTGGAGGATTGTGGGAAGTTGTGTTGGGATGTTGTGTTTAGATGCAGCGTTGTGATTACTGCAGCCGAGGGAGGCAGAGCTTCGCCCGGCGAGCCGCCAGCGGCGCTGATGAATAATGAAAAACCTTTTCCTGCCTGAGACCCACGTCCCTGTGGAGGCTATTAGCCCCGACACACACACACACACACACACACACACACACACACACACACACACACACACACACACACACACACACACACACACACACACACACACACACACACACACACACACACCCGTCTCTTACAGTTCAGACATGCTCACGTTGTTCCTGAACGTCTCACAGTGTTTGAGTCAGAGTTCACGGAGACGACAGCGTCTGCCTGAAGACACAACATGTTGTAATGTTTCTGATAGAAACCTCCATCAATCAATTACTTGTCGACTGTTTTGATAATACATGAATCCATGTGAGTCATTCTCTGACGTCAGTTTGCTAAATGTGAGTGTTTTCCTCTGACAGTAAACTGAACATGTCCAAACACTGATCAACATCTTCTATTAAAATCCTCCTCGTGTGAACTTTAAGTCTTTCCTGTCTCGTCTCTCAGCTGTCAGAGCTGCATTAAGTCGTCCGGGCTCTTTGTAAACACTTCTATCTAATGGGTCGCGGTCCAGCCCTCCTCTCCTGACCTCTGACCCCGCTGGAGACCCCTCTGCCCTCTGAGGGGCCAACAAAGGGCTCCAACACTTGACGATGCCTCAGGACGGCTGTGCTGCTCCACATTGTTTGGACTCTTGTGTTTTACGGCCCTCAGTCTGTCGGCTCGTCGTCTCTCTTTGAGCTCTTGTGTTGACTCAGAGCTGAAAGGCTTCGAGTTGTTTTAGCTGAAGATCATTAAATCACAGCCTGACGAGCTCCACAGGAGACACTTTATTAGATATCTGGGACAACTTTTACCGTTTGTTCGGTCATTGTGCATCTTTGTGTGTTTCTGACTCATGTGAACCAAAAAGTTACAATAACTCCAAAAGTCAGAATGTATTGAAAAAAGATCGATTTGCTTGTTTGTAAGTTTTTTTCTGTTCGTATTCAGTCTTTAAAAAAAAAAAACAAGTTCCTGTTTGTCAATCAAAGAAAGCTGATTTAATATAAAAGACGGACTTCTTTGATCCAATGTATTCAAACGTATCAAACTTTATTCAAATGAGGATTTTGTTTGAGGACGTTTTTTCTATGGTGATGATGTTCAAGTCTTCATTTGAAAACCTCCTGAGAAGCCTCAAATCCACAGAAACGACCCTCAGATCAGACGTAACATAGACAATCCTGCTATTTTTAGGTTCTTAACTCTTCTATTGACATCGGAAAAAAATGATTATGATTCAATCTGACGTCAGTGTGTTTGATGTGGAGGAGGACTGGACCACATGTGACCACATGTGACCATGTGATGTGTCCTCAGCCACGATGAAGGAGAAACGTGTGATTGATCTGAACATGTCACATGTTACAAAGACACTAAACAGGAACAATATAGGCTCCTTCTTTGTCCCCGTGGAGAAAGTCCCCAGACTCCCTTAACAAATGTGTCAGTTTAGTGAGTTGTTGAGTTGGAGACACTTTATAAACTCTGTGAAACTCTGTCTCTGACTCATTCTGCATTATTTGGACCTTCTTGTAAATTCAGCTGATGTTCTACATGAACTTCTTTCTGTCTTTGAGTAGAAACATGGAGTCTGTTTGTCTCAGTGATGGACGAGGTTTACTTCATGTAGAGCAAAGTCTGAACAGCTTCTGAGAGTCAGCAGCCATCCAGCTCTGTGGACCGTTGTCACCATCTTATTGTAGCATGTTAGCATGCTAACAGATGACTTCAGTTCTGCAGGTATTTCATCATAAAAGTATTAAATTGTTGACCTGATGATGGCGCTCGATGAAAGTCGGGGGATCACCAAAGTTATCACAGTTCATCCTGAGGGAACATGAAGGTCTGGACCACATTCCACACAGATTTCAGTCTGGACCAAAGTTTTTATAAAATCTAAATATCCATGAGATAAAACATGCAGCCGGTGTCTGAAAGACACCTCGGAGTCTGGAGGGAGGCAGCGAGAGGAAACAGCAGTCGGATGTTACATGGAGGATAATAAAAAGTTTGAACAAAGAGAAATATTGATGAGGAGAAACTTTCTTCATCTGTTTCTTCTTCCAGGCTAATGAGCTGCGAGGGGGAACTTAACATCATCAGAGGCTCGGGGTTCAAACAGAGGCAGAGAGAGGCCAGAGAACTAACATCAGATCATATTCACCCCAAATGATCCGTGTGATACCAACAAACAAGGCTCTGATCATCCACAGAGCACCAACCCACTGCAGCCAAATATCAAAATTACATAAAACTCGTAAACAAACAAGAAAGAGGCCGAAATGACACCACGCTGCTGAAAGTGCTGACTCAGCCAGCAGCTCCACAGCCAGCCGACAGGTCTGAGATCAGCTGCAGAGTTACAGCGAAGTGGAAACAGTTTTACAGCAGCAGAGGGAGCAGAAACAGTCTGACTTCATCACTCACCCGTCCGAGTCCTGGTAGTTCACATTCAGTCTCTTGGTGGAGCCGAGCAACTCTGAAAACAGAACAGAACACAGAATATTAGCATGTGATCGTGATGTGAGAGACCTGCAGCGTGTGGACCAGGTCCTCCAGGTCCTCCAGGTCCTCCTCCTGAGGGATGAAACCATCCACAGCAGAGGAGAGGATACCTGCTCATGTTTTTGCCAGTTATTGTTGTTGTTAGCATCACTGTCAGTGGACGGCTAACAATGATGCTAACAACGACTATTTAGACTCAACACAGGAAAATGGATAAATGATCACAAAAGACATTTAACAGATTTATAACATAATATACACATCTTACTGAGGAGCTGGTCTCCATCATGAAGCTCTCCAGAGATATTTAGTGTCCGTATACAACATTATCAGCACCAGACAACAAGATGTGGTGTTAACACTTTATCTGACGTCAGAATCAGAGCAGTGGACTCTGAGACCATCACAGCCAGCTCGCTTTCAACCGTCCTGACTGGCTGGACGGCTCCGAGGAGGAAGACGCCCGGGAAAACAGCCACGCTACTCCATCGTGTTCAAGGCTGCTCGATGGCTAATGTCAGGAACAGGAAGAGGAAGTGGACTCAGGCTGGACAAACAACAGCAAATCAGAGACTGTTGTGCCCACAGAGACCTGTCTCCATCACATCTTTACACAGACCTGTCTCCATCACATCTTTACAGAGACCTGTCTCCACCACATCTTTACACAGACCTGTCTCCATCACATCTTTACACAGACCTGTCTCCATCACATCTTTACACAGACCTGTCTCCACCACATCTTTACACAGACCTGTCTCCACCACATCTTTACAGAGACCTGTCTCCATCACATCTTTACACAGACCTGTCTCCATCACATCTTTACACAGACCTGTCTCCACCACATCTTTACAGAGACCTGTCTCCATCACATCTTTACACAGACCTGTCTCCATCACATCTTTACACAGACCTGTCTCCACCACATCTTTACAGAGACCTGTCTCCATCACATCTTTACACAGACCTGTCTCCACCACATCTTTACAGAGACCTGTCTCCATCACATCTTTACACAGACCTGTCTCCATCACATCTTTACACAGACCTGTCTCCATCACATCTTTACACAGACCTGTCTCCATCACATCTTTACACAGACCTGTCTCCACCACATCTTTACACAGACCTGTCTCCACCACATCTTTACACAGACCTGTCTCCACCACATCTTTACAGAGACCTGTCTCCACCACATCTTTACACAGACCTGTCTCCATCACATCTTTACACAGACCTGTCTCCACCACATCTTTACACAGACCTGTCTCCATCACATCTTTACACAGACCTGTCTCCATCACATCTTTACACAGACCTGTCTCCATCACATCTTTACACAGACCTGTCTCCATCACATCTTTACACAGACCTGTCTCCACCACATCTTTACAGAGACCTGTCTCCACCACATCTTTACACAGACCTGTCTCCACCACATCTTTACACAGACCTGTCTCCATCACATCTTTACACAGACCTGTCTCCACCACGTCTTTACACAGACCTGTCTCCATCACATCTTTACAGAGACCTGTCTCCACCACATCTGCTGAGACCTGCAGAGACTTTATCCACCTGGTCTCACATTCCTCGTGTCTCTGCTGGACCTCCTGAGGAAGCCTGATTAGTGTTTTCCTCCCTCGGCTGGGTCAGAGGACGGACCTGCTACGATCCTGAAGGATCAAACTCTTTAAAGACTTCCTGCTTCTTCCCCGTCTCTCCACTGACTCATCTCGTAGCTCCTCCTCCTCCTCCAGCCTCGTTCTGACTCCAGCTCTCTGGCATGTCATGGCGTTCAGCCTCCTGACCTGTGCAGCCTCTCTGACAGTCGGAGCTCTGTTCAGTACAGTGGCGACCCGAACTCGGCCTAATCAGCATGTCATTATAATGCCACGGTCACTGACTCTGAGCTGGAAGTCACAAAGACCAGAATCTGAATCATGACAGTCACAGCTACAGTCACAGCTACAGTCCAGTACGTCTGCAGACCAGCTGAACCAGTACTGACCCGGTTTATAACAAGGTGAGTGTGTGAGGATGTTCCTGACATTCAGTCAAAAATCTGTTAGAATTAAAGCTTCTCCTGTGAGTACAAAGACCAATCTGATAAACTCTCAGCCCTCTCTGGTCGATGTGAGTACTGTGTCCATCATCATCATCATCATCATCATCATCATCATCATCATCATCATCATCATCTGCTGCACATTTGTTCCAAGTTATTTTTGATTGTGTTTATGGAGCGAGGCGGAGAGGCCCGCAGCAGAGCTCCTACATTTACACCAGTCGTTTTATAATTTCAGCTGAAAGTTTAACGTCCCGCGGATCTGCTGCCACAGGAATGCAGCTGGAGGAGGAGGAGGAGGAGGAGGAGGAGGAGGAGGAGGAGGAGGTCCTGCAGGAGTCGACAGATTTGCGACGTCTCATCAGGAGAATCTGTAGTAAAAATCTGTTGACTAAAATTAGCCCTGTGTGAGTATCAGATGTTGATAAGACGTCTCTTTGTGTCTCCGCTCCATCGTGGACGGACTCATAAACAAAACGAACAGCAGCTTCACTCCTCTGTTTGCGGTGCAGAGCGCCGACCGAGCAGCAGCTCTGCACTAAATATACGTTTCCCTTCATGAAAACTGGCCGAACTCCGAACACAAACCACAACAGACTCCAGTCAGAGTCAGAGAGTGTTCCTGAAACACAGCAGAGTTCAAATCCTGCAGATTACAGCTCTAAATATAAACTTCACCATCTCAACTGACGATATGTGGCCAAAAGTATGTGGACACCTCGACATTATTGTCCTGTTAAAGTTCTGCAGGCACCTCGAGTTCAGGGACAGACCCATTATCTGCTCCGTATGTGATCTCACAAAGCTACAGGAGCTTGTGGCCGATCAACAAATGATCGGAATAATCAGCGTCCTTTGAGGAAACAGGGGGCAGCTATGACATCACTTCATCAGAACGACTTCAGTAAGAGCTGATAGAGCTCTCCTACTGCTGATCTGATTGGCTGAAGGTTGGCCTGTGACAGATGCTTACAGACAGATGGTTCGTCCAATCACCTTCTCCGTATTCATTTTGAAAGCGTCTGACATTTTCCAAACAGTTCCTAGCAGCTCCTTCGGTCAGGTGAAATCATCGGGGCTGATTTTCTGTATTTTTCTGTCACGTTTCACCAGTAAAATGTTTTGAATGTGAAGCTGCAGCAGTGAGAAATGTTCAGTTTGCATCAACAGTGAGAATCAACCTGACCGGAACTATTTATCCTTAAACTCACAGAAACTTAAACCACAAATACGTCTGTCTGTTTTATATGATCATAAACTGATGATCTTTGACTTTTGGACTTGTAGTTTGACAAAGTAAGACGTGTGAAACGTTTCTCTCTCACGTCTGTGCGACAGATTTTATTCTGACATGATGCAGAAACAGGATCAGATGAAGTGATGAACGAGTCTAATCTGTCCTCTTTAACTCTGTGATCGTGGGTTTGTTTGATGCAGCAGGTCTGTTTGAAGATTCGCTCTCGGAGGGAAACATGGGCACCAATCAGCAGCCTCCTCCCTCCCCCCTCCTCCCCCCTCCTCCCCCCTGGCCTTCAGAGAGAGCCTGGCACAGGAACACAGGAAGCTGCAGAAGTGTTTGTCCAGAGCAGAGTGGGACACGTCCGTCTCTTATCTGCTGACTGAATGAGGACGGTGACGTTATCGCAGAGACGCGGCGACGAGCTTCATCTTATCGTCTCTGTGGGATGAAGACGACGGCGGAGGTCCGTCTCTTCGGCCCGTCCTCCAGCTCACACTCGTGTTTGGACAAAGAAGAACAGCAGCGAGACGAGAGGCTGGACACGACGCCAAACTGGAGCCCAATCACACAGATGCAAATACAGACGAGCTTTATCAGTTTGCTCTCTGCGCAGAACAAACACCGAGTGGATGTTAGATATCAAACAGTAAAGTCTCCTGTTGGTCTGCTTCAGTCCGACTCCACGTCTTCATGTTTCAGCCCACACAGACAGACCGAGCTGTAAACTTCACCAGCGAAGGATTCGATGAAGGAACCTCAGAACAACACGACACAGCAGAGCAGAAAGACTGACGCCTCCATCTACCTGTCGAACATCGTTAGGAAGCTTAGACTCTCCTGATTCTATTCATACAAACCCTTTCAAAATAAAACAACATCATCAGCAGCAAGGTTCAAACTAGTCTTCTCTTATTCCCAAATGTCCACTGGATCCATTTCAGTCACATGTTCAGTCCCAAACACAGAATCCATCATTAAATGGAGACAAGATGGCAGAAACCCTGCAGATTGGAGCTTCTCTGCCCGTCAGAGAGCCTCCAACAGCCAACGAGTGACCACACGCTGAATATTTCCTCAGTAAAACACGTGTGAAGTGTTTCTTTTCCGTGATATTGTTGTTAAATCTGTACATTGTGTTTTGCAGCTGACAGGAGCAGTTACAGAGTTTTGAATTAAAACATTTAATTCAGTGTTCAAACTTCTAACGATTAATGACAGAAACACCCACGAAGCTTCAGGAACAAAACCATGTCTGCACTCCAACAACAGCTCTCAGTTTACTTCAGACAACACTGATATAAATGTTTAGGACAATTTTACATTTTACAACAAATTAAAGGAACAATTCACCCAAAAATGAAACGTCAGTCATCATCTACTCACCCTCGTGCTCATGATTACATACACCTGTGGGCAGATGATGACTGGGTAAACTGTTCCTTTAAAAGTGAGCTCATGTAGGAGTTGGACAGGTGATGGACAGGTGAGGGACAGGTGAGAGACAGGTGAGGGACAGGTGATGGACAGGTGATGGACAGGAAGTGAAGGCGGCGCTCAGCTGCAGTGTTTTGTGTCTTCTGGTGTTGTGCAGAGTTTTAATGAGCAGACAGTTTCCCTCGCTGTGTGTTCAGTGTGTGTTCAGTGTGTGTTCGTTGTGTGTTCGTTGTGTGTTCGTTGTGTGTTCAGTGTGTGTTTGTTGTGTGTTCAGTGTGTGTTTGTTGTGTGTTCGGTGTGTGTTCAGTGTGTGTTCGTTGTGTGTTCGCTGTGTGTCGGCCTCTAACTTTCTGTCTCGTGCTGATTAATTCTAAAGAATCCAGGTCATTATCAAAGCAGCGCTGATCCCCGGAGGTGCAGCCCGCTGAGCTTCCCCGTATGAAACACTTCAAACAGCTCTGCTGTCGGGCTGAGGGTGGAGCGGGTGGAGCGGGTGGAGCAGGTGGAGCGGGTGGAGGCTAACGGTGGAGGGCCGGGGGGGCAGAGCGGCCATGTTTAGAGGCTGATGGTCTGGCCGCTGTGGGTGGATCCAAAGTCTGGGATCTCTTTTCCCATCATCCCCTGCTGACTGACCTTTGACCTCCTGTGACCTCTGGTAGTAAACACTGACACACACACACACACACACACACACACACACACACACACACACACACACACACACACACACACACACACACACACAGGTACACTGACCCGTGGACTACGACACTCCTCCTGCCTCTCCATCAGCTGGAGGCGGACTGTCCCTTTAAAGTGACGACAGGTTGAATTGAACAAACAGTCCGATAACATCAGTAAAGTCTCGTAGAGCCGCGCGATGACATCATTGTCTCTTCATTCAAGTTAGCTGGGCGCTAAACAGGAAGTTAGCCGGCTCTGCGCTCTACAGTCTCTCTGCATGTTGAGTCCGGCCCGACCCGCTGATCCAAACCGTCTATCTGATGATCTGGAAATGAGACTCGACAATAAACCGTCCTCCTGTGCAGAGTCTCGGTTCACCTGTGCAGGGCAGCTGTCAGACGGGTCAGGTGTGTTTGCTTTGGACTCGACACATGAACAGAACATGAACAGAACTCTGCTGCTGAGAGTCGACGTCCAGCTGCTCCACCAACAGAAACTTCTTCTTTAATCATACCAGGCTGAAAGTGTGAACTCTGGATCAATAAGTGATCCACAGTTTAACTGTTGTGTTGTGATTGTAAACATTTAACATGAATAAACTGAACGATCAGTGTAAATATCGATACGCTGTAATATTGATCATGTTTGATGTTCAGCCTGCGACCGTCTGCTGTCAGACGAGCTGCAGGATGTAAATGTGCAGCGCTGTTGGTCTGCAGCAGGAAAGTGTTTGCATCTATTAACATAAAGAGGAAGAAACCAGAAGCTGTGTGTTGTGAGTCTGCTGCTGTGTGTTGTGAGTCTCCTGGTGTGTGTTGTGAGTCTCCTGGTGTGTGTTGTGAGTCTCCTGCTGTGTGTTGTGAGTCTGTTGGTGTGTTGTGAGTCTCCTGCTGTGTGTTGTGAGTCTGCTGGTGTGTGTTGTGAGTCTGCTGCTGTGTGTTGTGAGTCTGCTGGTGTATGTTGTGAGTCTGCTGGTGTGTGTTGTGAGTCTGCTGGTGTGTGTTGTGAGTCTCCTGGTGTGTGTTGTGAGTCTCCTGGTGTGTGTTGTGAGTCTCCCGGTGTGTGTTGTGAGTCTGCTGGTGTGTTGTGAGTCTGCTGCTGTGTGTTGTGAGTCTGTTGTGTGTGTTGTGAGTCTGCTGCTGTGTAGTGTGAGTCTGCTGCTGTGTAGTGTGAGTCTGCTGGTGTGTGTTGTGAGTCTCCTGGTGTGTGTTGTGAGTCTCCTGGTGTGTGTTGTGAGTCTCCCGGTGTGTGTTGTGAGTCTGCTGGTGTGTGTTGTGAGTCTCCTGCTGTGTGTTGTGAGTCTGCTGGTGTGTGTTGTGAGTCTGTTGGTGTGTTGTGAGTCTCCTGCTGTGTGTTGTGAGTCTGCTGGTGTGTGTTGTGAGTCTGCTGGTGTGTTGTGAGTCTGCTGGTGTGTGTTGTGAGTCTCCCGGTGTGTGTTGTGAGTCTCCCGGTGTGTGTTGTGAGTCTGCTGGTGTGTGTTGTGAGTCTCCTGCTGTGTGTTGTGAGTCTCCTGGTGTGTTGTGAGTCTGCTGGTGTGTGTTGTGAGTCTCCTGGTGTGTTGTGAGTCTGCTGGTGTGTGTTGTGAGTCTGCTGGTGTGTGTTGTGAGTCTCCTGGTGTGTGTTGTGAGTCTCCTGCTGTGTGTTGTGAGTCTCCTGGTGTGTTGTGAGTCTCCTGGTGTGTTGTGAGTCTCCTGGTGTGTGTTGTGAGTCTGCTGGTGTGTGTTGTGAGTCTCCTGGTGTGTGTTGTGAGTCTCCTGCTGTGTGTTGTGAGTCTGTTGGTGTGTGTTGTGAGTCTCCTGGTGTGTGTTGTGAGTCTGTTGGTGTGTGTTGTGAGTCTCCTGGTGTGTGTTGGGAGTCTGTTGGTGTGTGTTGTGAGTCTGCTGGTGTGTGTTGTGAGTCTCCTGGTGTGTGTTGTGAGTCTCCTGCTGTGTGTTGTGAGTCTGTTGGTGTGTGTTGTGAGTCTCCTGGTGTGTGTTGGGAGTCTGTTGGTGTGTGTTGTGAGTCTGTTGGTGTGTGTTGTGAGTCTCCTGGTGTGTGTTGGGAGTCTGTTGGTGTGTGTTGTGAGTCTGTTGGTGTGTGTTGTGAGTCTCCTGGTGTGTGTTGGGAGTCTGTTGGTGTGTGTTGTGAGTCTGTTGGTGTGTGTTGTGAGTCTGCTGCTGTGTGTTGTGAGTCTGCTGCTGTGTGTTGTGAGTCTGTTGGTGTGTTGTGAGTCTCCTGCTGTGTGTTGTGAGTCTGCTGGTGTGTGTTGTGAGTCTGCTGCTGTGTGTTGTGAGTCTGCTGGTGTATGTTGTGAGTCTGCTGGTGTGTGTTGTGAGTCTGCTGGTGTGTGTTGTGAGTCTCCTGGTGTGTGTTGTGAGTCTCCTGGTGTGTGTTGTGAGTCTCCCGGTGTGTGTTGTGAGTCTGCTGGTGTGTTGTGAGTCTGCTGCTGTGTGTTGTGAGTCTGTTGGTGTGTTGTGAGTCTGCTGCTGTGTAGTGTGAGTCTGCTGCTGTGTAGTGTGAGTCTGCTGGTGTGTGTTGTGAGTCTCCTGGTGTGTGTTGTGAGTCTCCCGGTGTGTGTTGTGAGTCTCCCGGTGTGTGTTGTGAGTCTGCTGGTGTGTGTTGTGAGTCTCCTGCTGTGTGTTGTGAGTCTGCTGGTGTGTGTTGTGAGTCTGTTGGTGTGTTGTGAGTCTCCTGCTGTGTGTTGTGAGTCTGCTGGTGTGTGTTGTGAGTCTGCTGGTGTGTTGTGAGTCTGCTGGTGTGTGTTGTGAGTCTCCCGGTGTGTGTTGTGAGTCTCCCGGTGTGTGTTGTGAGTCTGCTGGTGTGTGTTGTGAGTCTCCTGCTGTGTGTTGTGAGTCTCCTGGTGTGTTGTGAGTCTGCTGGTGTGTGTTGTGAGTCTCCTGGTGTGTTGTGAGTCTGCTGGTGTGTGTTGTGAGTCTGCTGGTGTGTGTTGTGAGTCTCCTGGTGTGTGTTGTGAGTCTCCTGCTGTGTGTTGTGAGTCTCCTGGTGTGTTGTGAGTCTCCTGGTGTGTTGTGAGTCTCCTGGTGTGTGTTGTGAGTCTGCTGGTGTGTGTTGTGAGTCTCCTGGTGTGTGTTGTGAGTCTCCTGCTGTGTGTTGTGAGTCTGTTGGTGTGTGTTGTGAGTCTCCTGGTGTGTGTTGTGAGTCTGTTGGTGTGTGTTGTGAGTCTCCTGGTGTGTGTTGGGAGTCTGTTGGTGTGTGTTGTGAGTCTGCTGGTGTGTGTTGTGAGTCTCCTGGTGTGTGTTGTGAGTCTCCTGCTGTGTGTTGTGAGTCTGCTGGTGTGTGTTGTGAGTCTCCTGGTGTGTGTTGGGAGTCTGTTGGTGTGTGTTGTGAGTCTGTTGGTGTGTGTTGTGAGTCTCCTGGTGTGTGTTGGGAGTCTGTTGGTGTGTGTTGTGAGTCTGTTGGTGTGTGTTGTGAGTCTCCTGGTGTGTGTTGGGAGTCTGTTGGTGTGTGTTGTGAGTCTGTTGGTGTGTGTTGTGAGTCTGTTGGTGTGTGTTGTGAGTCTCCTGGTGTGTGTTGTGAGTCTGCTGGTGTGTGTTGTGAGTCTGTTGGTGTGTGTTGTGAGTCTCCTGGTGTGTGTTGTGAGTCTCCTGCTGTGTGTTGTGAGTCTGCTGCTGTGTGTTGTGAGTCTCCTGGTGTGTGTTGTGAGTCTCCTGGTGTGTGTTGTGAGTCTCCTGGTGTGTGTTGTGAGTCTGCTGGTGTGTGTTGTGAGTCTCCTGGTGTGTGTTGTGAGTCTGCTGCTGTGTGTTGTGAGTCTCCTGGTGTGTCTGTGTGTAACCTTGGACCATGGTAACCTCGCTGTGTGTAGACGCTCTGATGGAGCGCAGACGTGATGTTTACATTCCCGTGCAGCCTGCGGAGCGTCGGGCGGAGTCGCTCAGAGGCGGGTGGAGGTTCAGGATGGTGACGGAGGAACGAGGCCGGTGTTATCGGCTCCGTTGTGTGTGACGTCTGCGTTATCGGCCCGCTGATAAATGAGCGAACTCCAGAGCAGCAGGGCGACAGGACGAGTTCATCGCTCAGCCAGAGTCTGCAGAACACGTTCAGATCCAACAGAGTGAAAACTGACAGAGATCCAGTTCGTCATCAGATATGAGCCGATGAGTCTGATGTTAACACTCCGCCCGAGGCCCACTTCCTTCTCCGACCACTCCGTCGGTCCCGTTGGGCAGAAGAGTCACATTGAAACACACCGCCCCGGCTACACAGCAGCGTATACGTTCTGCGCCTGCGTGAGATGCAATAAGTGTCCTAAACATCAGGTGGCGCTAGTCTCGTGCCAGTCACCCAAAACATGAAAACAGGAAATGACAGAACGGAGTGCGGACCGTAGCTTATCAGAACAAAGCACACACACAAGCCCCTTTTAGATAGAAAAGGCTGCAATGTGCCTCCTTGTCTGTCTAAAAGGGAGGTGTAATATTCCTCCTTTTCCAAACAGCCTCCACTTTTCCTCCTCTGGTCGGCGTCAACATGTGACGTGACGTGAAGCAGGAAGTTGGGCGTGAAGAGAAGCAGGTCGAATTTGTTTTCAAAATAAGAGCTTTACATTGCACCCCATCAGAGTTTAGAACTGGGTTCTTAGCGGGGGGCTTTTAATTTGAAAGTAGCGACCGCTATTAGCTCGCCGCTACAACAACAAGCGGACAACCAAGACAGCTACAGAGAGCGAGGAGACGCTAGCATCTCCCGGATCTCAGCGGCTTTCCAGCTGCTCATCTTGGTGGATGAAGTGACGAACTGACTGCTGTGATCAGCTGTTTCCTGGTTTTAAAACTCCCGGCTGTGGGTGCGCAGCAGTGCACGTCATCCACACCTCCGCCCATCTCAGCATTTGCCACCACATTGCCGCCTCGGATTTACAGCAATGGAGGCACAAATAAGTGTAACGTTACCCTCCGAGGGGCAAAACAGACCACCAGTTTACCGCCTTGTGAATTTACCTGTCTAAATCCACGGAGCGAGCCACCAAAAGGACGGCAGATTGGTGGCTTACTGCCCAGAATAAAAACGGCTAGTGTCTGAAAGCACACACAGTGTTAGCTCAGCATTACTTGCGTGATGTCGTATTACGGTGGTCTCTCTTCCACCAGGGCAGCCAGCTGCTCCTCAAAGTCCTCGGTCCACACAGCCATGGCTTCCAAACATACGCTGGTTTATCCCCAAAATAACGAACGGTGAAGTGTTGTTTGTAACTCTGTGCCGTCTCTGTTTATGTGGTTTGTTTACCGTCGTCACTTCCGCCGCCCCTCCCACACGCCGCGCTGATTCGCTGGCACACCGCCAATCAGAATGGTCACTGAACAGCTAGCTAACAACCAATCAGAGCATCCGACGGCGTCCAACCTCAGACGGCCGACTGAACATGTTCAGTCGGATCAGACGCAGCTGAACACACCGAACAGAGCAGCTCCAGAACTCGTCCGACTCTCTACTAACGCTTCAGACGTCCAACGTCTGAGCCGGTGTGTGCCGACCTTTAGAGGCTGGAAACTGAAGAAAACGATCGATCATCAAAACGGTTGGAGAATCTTTCCCTTCGATCTACTGAGCTATGAATGGTCCGATCCTTACAGCTTCCTCGTCACTAAATCTGTGATGTTGGAAACTGTTGTGAAGCTTTTCGAGCAGCTGATTTATTTGGAGCTGGACACGATCAGCTGACGTGACGACGGCGCTACATCAGAATCATTGTGAGTCATCCTGAGGGGAACATGAGGAACATGAGTGAGTCGGGAGGATCAGAGCAGCAGGACGTCTCCACGGGTCACCAGAAAGTGAGAAGAGGTCACAGAGTGGGACCACATCAGGCGGAGGGTTTGTGGTTTCCTTCAGGCGGTCGGGGGGGAGGAGGGGGGAGGAGGGGAGGAGAAGGAGGAGGGGAGGAGGAGGAGGGGGGAGGAGGAGGGGAGGAGGAGGGGAGGAGGGGGTCTGAGCCGACACAAAGCTTCAGCCTCCTGGTCTGAGGAACAATGGTGTCGGACAGGAAGTGTGGAAGAGGCCCAGAGTCCAGGCTTTGTTCCTGAGAGCTGCTCCACGCCTCGAGAGCCTCCGTCAACACAAAACACCCCCACCCTCCTCTTCCTCCGACACGAGTCATGGTCAGGTTACACCACACACACACACACACACACACACACACACACACACACACAGTTTGAGTTCATAATATCAATATTCAACAGTTATGCTGAAGTGATGAATCAGTCATATAAACACGTTCAGATGAAGTTTAACCAAACAACTAACAACTAACAACCGACCGACCGACCGACCGACCGACCGAGCGTCCACTGGACCCGGGTGAAGACAAACCTCCCTGGTGGAGCTGATCAGAACCGTGTCAGGTTCAGTAAACGGACCACAGACAGAAGGTTCTGTCTCAGGAAGCAGAGACGTCTGACTGACGTCTCATTCACACTCTGATGATGAGGAGCCTTCAGACTGCAGGACAGCAGGACCTGACGGAGGCTGATGGAGGCTGATGGAGGCTGATGGAGGCTGATGGAGGCTGACGGAGGCTGATGGAGGCTGATGGAGGCTGATGGAGGCTGACAGTTTGGTGGCAGCAGCTTGTTAATGAGACACCTCAGTCTTATAAAAGCTGCAGGTGTGAAACTGGGCTCAGGAGAATATTTTGAACGCACCGTCAGAGTCAGGCTGCTCGTCTACAGCGGCGGTGGCTCAGGGGTAGAGCCAGTGTCTTGTTATCAGAAGGTCGCTGGTTCGATTCCCCTGGTCTGCATCTTGGCGTGTCCTTGGCCAAGACACTGACCCTGAGGACTGAGGTTTACAGACCCTCAGTGACACTTCATGGGTTTTCTGTCGATCGATTCATCCAGAAAATAATCTGCAGATTAACCGACAATGAAAATAACTTTGTATAATAATAATAATAATAATAATATCACTCCAAAGTGGAGTAAAGCAGCGTTTTGCAGTTAAACTGTTACCTAGCAACAATCCTGCAGCTACATTAACTGTGTCACTGCATGTGAACCAAAGAGAAGGAAACACATCCATCCAGGATGTAAAATGAAGCGTGTGATGAGAGCAGAAGACGTGAGGAGACACAACCTGAGGTCAGAGACACAACCTGAGGTCAGAGACACAACCTGAGGTCAGAGACGCACAAACACAACTTCCTGTTGTCTGAACCAACCAGAGTTACGACTTTAAATTCAAAATAACCTTCATTTCTCAAACTGAACAGCAGAAACCATCAATGTTGTGTTTCCCTGTAGAGTGGTTCAGGGTGGAGTGTTGTGTTTTGTGTTGTGTCTTCCTGTTTCTATCTGAGCCCAGAAGAAGAAAACACTCAGCTCTCCACACGTATTGTTCAGGGTGGATGTGAGTTCAGCTCCACACCCGTTCCTCTGCTCATTATGGACAAACCTCCATCACCCTCCACCCTCCCCCCCTCCTCCTCCTCCAGCATGTGACCGGGCATGCCTGTGGGTGCGGCGGACCAAGCCTCTGCTTACAGTAACAGAGATAAGGTGACGTATGAGCTGCAGCAGCCAGAACACCGACAGCTTTCAGTTTCTGGAGTTTGACTCAAACTGAAACTATCATCAACAAACAGTTTAAGTTAAATAAATGAGCCGCGTGCGTCCAGGGAGCAAACAGAACAAATCAAACTGTCGTAAAGTTTGAGTCACGTTAGTTTCAGTTTCCATGTTTCCAGCAGCAGAAGGAAGCTCAGGATTAAAGTCTGTGATCTGAAGCTTCCTCTGGTTCCATCAGCTGGAGAAACACGCGAGTATCTGCTGGATCAAGACGAGACGGTGCTGATCCAGCGTGAGGCTGGTGTGACTGTGACACTGGTTCTGATGTCCAGAGTGACGTCTTCACATGTTTGAAGAGATCCACTTTATAGAAAACTGAGAAAAACACTGGAGACGTTTGGGAGGTTTGCAGAAATGAATGTTTGACATATCTGCACAATAAATGAGAGAAATATTTTATTAAGTATCAGCTGAATAATAAATCAGGACAAAGAGCTGGAGCAGCTCTGTGACGGCGAGAGGAACTGCTGCCATCAGGGAAACTGAAAACACCAAAATAAACAGGACAGAAAGAGAAGACTCCACTTTCAGTAGTAAAACGGTCTTTTCCTGGCTCTGATCCTCGCCACAAAACCTCCAGCACGCTTTCTTCCTCCGGCTGAGATTCTGTTTGAAGTCGTCTTAAAGCGTCGCTGGGAAAAGAGCAGCAGAGTCTGCTGGCAGCGCCGCGACACCCACCAGGCCTCGCTCGCCTTTCTCTCTTTGTCATCGGCTGAAAACTTCAGGAAACTCTGTCCACCGGAGTCAAATTCCAGCCTGAGAAAGGGGGATCGAAGGTAGCGCTCTGGGGTCCACATACCAGCGCCATGACATCACCGCCTCCATTCTTCCCTCTGCATTCACACACTCTCTGCTGCTCGCACAATGGCTGGCACACACTCAACTCCAGGATTCTGGGTGAAAACTAACTGAATCTTCTGGAGCTGGAGGACGCAGCTGTGCGTCGACGTCACGCCGAGCTCCAGACTGCAGCGCTGAGAGGTCTGAAGGTGCAGACCTCCACTGTGACCGTCGCAAATATGCACAGGCCCAGTTTTCAGAGTGAAAATAAAAACCATTTTTAGCATCTTACCACAATTCTGACCCAAATGAGAGCTCTGTGAATTCCTCTCATGCTCCGCGGTGGGAAACGTTCTGCATCCACAGCCCGAGTCAGAACTTATAAATCAGAGCGGAGACAGTCGAGCTAACAGCGCACAACGAGAGTTTGTCCAGCGGAAGCTCAACTTCTCTACAGACAGCAGCAGAGAGGATTCTGGGTAATCGACGGATGAATCTTCAAAGGGAATCGTCTGCCAGTTTCAACAGGAGAGAACATTTTACAGCAGGGATGTTATATAATATATATTTAAATCATGAGGGTCAGTAAGTCCAGTTCACACTGAAGTTCTGATGGTTCTGTCAGGAAGAGCTGCAACGAGTCGTTAGTCGTCCACTATTAAATAAATTAACTGTTTTCTCAAAATGGAAATAATTTCAGATTTTTCTGAAGTGGAGCTGTGAACCGTGTGAGATCAGATCCACAGTCACACTGAGCTCCTGATCCGAAACATGAAGCTCCAACAAACCAGCTCAAACCTGTTACTGAACACAAACACACAGTCAGTCACTGCGCTGGGTGAGACGATGTCTTCTCCTGCTCCCTCGGACGTCCTCCGGGGAGCTCCGCCTGCTCCCTCGGACGTCCTCCGGGAGCTCCGCTGCTCCCTCGGACGTCCTCCGGGAGCTCCCCCTGAACCCTCGGACGTCCTCCGGGAGCTCCCCCTGATCCCTCGGACGTCCTCCGGGAGCTCCGCCGCTCCCTCGGACGTCCTCCGGGAGCTCCCCCTGAACCCTCGGACGTCCTCCGGGAGCTCCCCCTGAACCCTCGGACGTCCTCCGGGAGCTCCCCCTGAACCCTCGGACGTCCTCCGGGAGCTCCGCTGCTCCCTCGGACGTCCTCCGGGAGCTCCGCTGCTCCCTCGGACGTCCTCCGGGAGCTCCGCTGCTCCCTCGGACGTCTTCCGCTGCTCCCTCGGACGTCCTCCGGGAGCTCCGCCTGCTCCTCGGACGTCCTCCGGGAGCTCCGCCTGCTCCTCGGACGTCCTCCGGGAGCTCCGCCTGCTCCCTCGGACGTCCTCCGGGAGCTCCCCCTGAACCCTCGGACGTCCTCCGGGAGCTCCGCCTGCTCCCTCGGACGTCCTCCGGGAGCTCCGCTGCTCCCTCGGACGTCCTCCGGGAGCTCCGCTGCTCCCTCGGACGTCCTCCGGGAGCTCCTCCGCTCCCTCGGACGTCCTCCGGGAGCTCCGCTGCTCCCTCGGACGTCCTCCGGGAGCTCCGCCTGCTCCCTCGGACGTCCTCCGGGAGCTCCACCTGAACTGTCTGTGATTTACACAAGTTCCTGACCAACAGATGGCTTTACTTCTGAAAACTCCTGGATCTGAACCTTTATTTGGACCCATGGTGTCTATTCTGGGTCAAGACTCAACCTCTTCTCAAGTTTCATGGAAACAACAGGTTTTGTGTGTCGTCATGACAAACCAACAAACCAAACGACCACCATAACCTCGTTATAAGGGAACAAAAGCAGTTTTAGGTTTTCTACGTGATTATTCAAATGTCATCAGTCCGACCTGGGTGTCAGTATCAGAACACACTGCACCTGTTCTAAAGGTGTGAACTCTTCATCCACATGATTCACTCTCTTCTTCTTACAGTCAGAGTCTTAATGTCTCCGTCCTGATGAACTGACCTCTCTCCATCTGACTGTTGTCAGTAAGTCAGTAATCTCGTCCAGCAGCAGCAGCGCAGCAGAATAGATCTGCTGTTGAAACGCAGTGACATCACAGCGGCTCAGTCATGTGACGTCTCAGAGAAAAGCAAAGAAAACCCCCGAACACGAGCGCAGAAGCTCCGTTACGTAACAGCCAATAAAGACAAGCAGCAGCAGCCATTAACCCGCCGCACACACACACACACACACACACACACACACACACACACACACTACACACACACACACACACACACACACACACACACACACACACACACAGGATACTGCCTCCAACTCTGTTCATTATCATCGTCTCGTTTTCATTTCAAAGACTCTATAAAAGAGTTTCCTGCACCGCGCTGAGACTCGCTCACAGGCACCAGGTTGTTTAGAGGAGGACAAATTATAATGGAGACGTTTATGTGAAGAAGAAGAAGAAGACGAAGAAGAAGAAGAAGAAGAAGAAGAAGAACCACCAACACGAGAGCGTTGGTTCAGACACAGTTCAGGCTGACGGCAGCAGAGGATTAAATCACAACGTGGGTTCATTAGTGAAACTGAGAATCTGTATTTATGAATCTGATGAAACTCTCAGAGGGAAGAAACATCTCTGCTCCTGATTTTAAAATCTACCACTGAAAGTATTTTTACTCCCTCAGACGACGAAGCCACAAAGAACCAGCGAGCGTCTGTTAAACCTGGACCAGTGTTCAGTTTATCACGTTTTAATCCTGGTTTAACTTTCACTGATGTCTGGACTGTTTCAGTCCAGGTGTCTCTCATTTCATCTATAATCTGAAATAAATGAGAGGGATTAGTCAGTTAATCAATAAATGAGCGTCTCAGGTGAGGATTCTTTGTCAGACACGATAGTAAATTAAATGTCTGAACAAAACAAGACATCTGGAGATGAAAAGGCAGATCAATGAGCCCTGAGAATCAGGTAATAACACACAGGACCTTCTGTTAGCTGGAAACTGTTGGTTCTGACAGGATCCACACTGTCTGAGGTGTGAACAGGTGGGTCGTGTCTCCTGCAGCTCCTCAGGTGAGGAGTCTGACGGCCTGTTCCAGGTTCACTCGGAGGATCTGAGGTCGCTCAGAACTGATTTCCTGCTCTGACAAACAAACTCAGGCTGCAAACGTCTCCAGAAAATCATTAACTTCAGCGTTTCTGTGTCAAACGTTCTGGTGTTCCTGCTGACGACGGTGGAACACGGCGGCTCGTATGGAACCGACACTCAGAGACTCACTGCTCCTCCACAGGCTGAAGAAACCCCAGAAACAGGACGTCTCCTTACAGAAATGTGCTCTGCTGTGAGGAGAGGTCGAGTAAATACAGCAGAGTGTTTGTTCAGCCATCAGTCTCTGCTCGCTGCGAGGCTGCAGGAGTTCAGCCGGTCTCTGTTTCCAGCCGCTCGGCTCTGAACACCAGGCTGCAAACCGGCTGGATAATGAGGAGGGAAGTTTCCACAGATTTGAGGGAAGGTGTTAAAACCTCTCAGACAGTCTGTGAAATTCTGCCTGTGAGTTTCGGCGGATGGTGTTTACCTGTCAACTCTGCTGCCGGCGTGTTAAAGGTTTAATTAGCCGAACAAACAGACGGGAGACTCTGGATGTGAAGGAGGAAACAAAGATCTTGTGTCGGCTGACGGAGGGCCCGACGGGACCTCTGGAGGGCCCGTCGGGACCCGTCAGGACCTCTGGACGTCTGGGGCCAGTTCTGACTGACTGATGGGACGGAGGAGAAAACCAACGAGGCTTTACTTCGATTGGATTCAGTTTAACTCTGGACCTGTTCTCCTCTCAGAACCGCTCACAGGGATCACTTCTAAAGTTTCCGTCCAGGAGGCTCAGAGGTCCAGTTGCCTCCGATACAGCACCTAGAATCACCGTGCTCCGTTACGCTGGACTCTAATGCTACGGCAGCAGCTCAAGATTATCATTACTTCTGGATGAACAGATCAGCTGTTTGGTTTATAAAATGTTGATCAGACGTTCTGACACAAAGATGTTCAGTTTACTGTCACAGAGGAGGAAAGAAAACAGAGAATATCAGAAGTTTGACTTATTTTATTGCTCAAACCGATTAATCAATTATCTAAATAGTTGGTGATTAGCTGACTGTTCTCTGAGACTCACAGCCGTCCTCCCTCAGAGCCACTCTTTTTAACTCCTTGGATGTATTTTGAGATGAACACAGACAGATCCAGATCCAGACCCAGATCCAGATCCAGACCCGGGTGCTGGAGGTGGGAGGACAGCACAGAGGAGCTGCAGAGGAGAACTGGAGTTCTGCCAGCAGCGGTTCAGAGAGGATGGGTTTGGTGGCGGGTGATTGGCTGAGGAGAGTTTGAACCCAAACTCATGAATAAAACACGAGACAGATTTGGTCTGAGCGAGTGTGTGGAGAGACGTCTCCCCCGTCCCTCCCCCGTCCCTCCCCCGCCGACAGAGGAGTCTCCAGCACGCCGCCGCCGTTTTGTTTCGGTTCTCAACGGCCGGCCTTTCATGGAGAGGCGACAGGTTTACGAGGCTCCAATAATGGGCCGCTGATGAGCTTCAGCCCCAAACATCAGTCCTCAGGGGCCATAATAAACCTCCTGTGGCACACTTTTGTTGGAGAGGACAGACGGGATGTTCGAGGCCGGCGACGCTTTTATTGGCTTTTGTTTGCGGCTCAATGTCTAAAAAGCTGCGACAATTTCTGTCCTTTGAAACGGCTTTTAAATGAGTTCTGAAGCATTTAGACTGAAGACGTGAGGAGGATCAGAGCTCTGCAGAGGAAGTTAAGATTCATTTAGTCACAATATGAAGACGTAGGGCTCAGTTAGGCTCAGTTAGGCTCAGTTAGGCTCAGTTAGGCTCAGTTAGGCTCAGTCTGTGACTCATGTTTCAGAGGTGGATCTGTTGCTGATGAGAACTGAGTCACTACATCAACGTTACTGATGATTATTAAGCAGAAATCTCCCTGTGTTCAGATTTTAGTACCAACAGTCTATAAACAAGATCAATCTGGCAGGCAGTGGGTCAGAAATTTTGATAAATGAAGTAGTGATATTTGATTTTGTCTTCCAGTCGGAGCCTTTATGAAGACAATTAGGGGATAATTCAAAATATCAGAGATATATAATGTGTAATACAATATTACTCCTCAAATTAATGTCTCAGTATTCTCAGAATAATTACCTGTAAAGTTTCAACAGACTTTAGATGAATGAATGAACCGTAATAAACTGACTAAAGACGACCCGTGCTCGTCAGCTGACTCGTGTTTCTGTCATGTGACTGTTAGACTGTAAATGAATGAATAAGTTGTAATAACCTGTGTGAAGGTGGACCAGCTGAACCCGGTGGACCACAGAACCGTCTCTCTCTCTCCTGGTGGTTCTGTATCTGAACAGTCTTTCACTTATCAAAGACGGCCTCAGAAGTAAACAGAGCTTACAGGATTAATCCATTAAGTCCTAATTTAATAGAGCCGCAGAGTCACAGTGTGCTGAACGAGATGCCACAGCATCTGATGAGCCGAGCCGGACCCCTCCACCCCCTCCACCCTCCTCCACCCTCCTCCACCCTCCTCCACCCCCCTCCACCCTGCTATAATACCCTTTAATCCTGGCTGGGCACCAGCTGGGAGCTCCTTGTGATCTGGGTGATAGCAGTTGGGCGAGGGGGAGATGCTGAAGCACCAGATGTCAGCAGGACGGAGTCACACATGTCCTTAAAAACCAGAATGTCCTGAAATCTGAAAACGAAGTCTGAATGTTTCTGCTCCGGGGGAGAAAAGGTGGCGTTTAATGTGTCGGCTGGAACAATGGCTGAGAGGCTCTCCGGTAACGTCCCAGCTGATGGATTGGGCGTGTTGAGGTGGAGAACAATGGGCGGGGGTCATGTGACGGTCTGCAGGAAGTCCCCGAGGGAGCGGGACGGGCCGTCAGCTGGCCGAGGAGACATCTACACCCTGACAGCACAGAGAGACGGAGAGCTACGTCCTCCACACCTGCCACCGACATGTGGACGATGGTGCGTCCACGTCATAGAGAAGTTATCGTAAACACCAACTTATTCTACATTCAGACGTCTGAGTGCTGTTGTCCTTCTTACAGCCAGTTACAGGTCTGCTGCAGAGAAGACGCCGAGCTGGAGACAGAGACGAGTCCGTCCGGGAGTGTTAATAATCGTCTTAATTCAATAATTCAAGCATTCAGCTTAAATCTGCAGCGTCTAAATTTAGAGAGCTGGATTAATAATACAAACATAATAAAGCTAATAAGAGGAGCCTCCCTGTCTCTGTTACGTCACAGCTCCAGCAGCTGTCCATGTTTGGAGAGAGCAGATCAGAGCCTCTGCTTGTTCCTCCAGCAGGTCGGAGGTCAGCGGTCACGCCGGCCGTGTGACAGGTGAGAGGTTATCGTCCTGATAAAGAGCGACCTCCCTCCGGCCCCGAGCCTCCCTCCGGCCCCGGGCCTCCCTCCGGCCCCGGGCCTCCCTCCGGCCCCGAGCCATCAGTCACACAGAGGGAGGAGGAGTGACCTCCACCAACCAGCAGCCTCACATATAAACGCTGGTTATGAAACAGGCCGGGGTTTTATCATATCTGAGTTCATCTTCATCTTCATCAGTCCATCAGGTCCTGGGCTGATTCCTTCACGTCGCTGTCAGATGTTGAACAGGCTCATTGAACTGTCACATGACGAGTCTGTTTGTACGAATCAGATTCACTGATCTGCAGGAACAGTGTGAAGTTTTGTCTCAGAGTGAAACGTTTTCACTCTGATTGAATATTTGAACATTTATCTGTCGTCACATCGGCTCAAACATTCAACAAAGTCTGAAAACGAGCTGAAGACGTGATCTTTAGGGTCTTTGTCCAAAGTAAAGTGACAGAGTCTCTACAGTGGAGATGGACTAATTTTTACAACACAATCCCTTTAATTGTTGGTGGTGGTGATGATGATGATGATGATGATGATGATGATGATGATGATGATGATGATGATGATGATGATGATGATGATGATGATGATGAACTGACGGACTCATGGATGTTCTAACTGCTGCAGCTCGACAACAAACCGACTTCAGACAGATTTAAAAGTGATGTTTCTGCTGTTTCAGCAACTTTCTCCTTATTTTCTTATTTTTTCTGTCACAATTTACATGTTCTGTCGCTGTCAGCTTTTGTTTCACATGTCGAGTTATGTCGCTCTGGTTCTGGTGGTTCTGTCTGGTCGGGTTTGGAGGATATATTGGTGGATATCTGCACATTAGAGACGTAAAGAAGCTGCTGACGGCTCGGTAACGTTAAGTCTGAGTGCATCGCGTCACCATGGTGAAGGGTTAGGATTTTGTTAAGCAAGTGTGATTTTGAATTTCTGTTGGTTTGCAGAACAGGAAGACTTCACATCAGTGTGTGTGGAAGCTGCTGGGATCCAAATACAGAATAAAATATACAGTAAAATATTCTCCAAATCCCAACACAGCAGCTGGGATGTCCCAGTTTCACACCGAAGCCCAAATTAAACTCTCTGCTTCTGCGTCAGCTACGTTTAATCACCTTCCCTCAGTGGTGAGGATCAGCACCGACTGGATCAGCACCGACTGGATCAGCACCGACCGGATCAGCACCGACCGGATCAGCACCGACCGGATCAGCACCGACCGGATCAGCACCGACCGGATCAGCACCGACCGGATCAGCACCGACCGGATCAGCACCGACCGGATCAACTCTTACACACAATCATCCAAACACACGTCACCAAACATGCTGAAGAATCTGTGAGGAAACATGAACTCATCTCTGCGACGGTCTCTCAGACAGGAAGTGGAACCTGCTGTCCTGGTCACAGTCTGACTCACTACACCAGAGAAACATCACCCGTCCCACCTGACACCGAACTCCATCAGTCCAGGACGCTTCAAATCCAATAAAATGAGTTTGTAGCTTCAGTTTTTCCACTCAGCACTAGAACACGTGTGTTGGAGGTTTGAAATATTCCTGCAGCAGCAGACTCTGTTCACTGTGTCTGAGCTGGAGCTGCTGGTTTCAGCTGGCTGTGAGAGGATCTCTGGCACCGCCGCTCGCTCAGAGTTTTAGGAGGTGTGACAGCAGCAGGAGGCAGAAGTCAGCAGAAAGCTTGTTTCAGTAAGTCAACACCTCCACAGCCCGTCGACTGTCTGCAGGACCGAACCTCCAGCTGCTGATGGAAAAACCAGAGCTGCTGCAGCTGCAGGCTGGAGGTTTCACACACAGAGCCACAGCACCGCCGTCCTGTAACACCGGACAGGAGAACACTGCCAGGCCTCAGTGGAACAGGTATTCAGTCCTGCACACTGATCAGTTCAGCTCAGATCATCTGTGATGGAGACACAACGTTCAGCTGTCTCAGGGAAATTGAATCGAACGCAACTGGATTTGGTTTTTGTCTTGAAGACGTTTCACCTCTCATCCGAGAGGCTTCATCAGTTCCTGCTCGCTGACTAGGCTGAGACTAGTCCGTCAAAAACCAAATCCAGTTGCGTTTGATTCAATTTCCTTGAGATAACTATGACCTGGATGAATGAGAATATTCACAGGCCAACGTTCAGGTGGACACGCTAACTTCCTCCCTCCTCCTGAGCGAGGAGAGAAGGATGCTGGCACGAAGGTTTCCATTCATGTTCAAGCAGCTCAAACAACGAGTTCGAAAGAGAGACTGAAGACAAAGATATTAAAGAGTAACCGCAGTGACATCATCACCGCAGGTCCGCACTGAGCATGTGCAACTCTCAACAGAGACATGTAGCGACGCAGCAGGCAGTTCTGTAAACCAGCAGGCAGCCTAACAACAACAGATCTGTTGCTATGGCGATATGAAAATCATCTGACACCATCAAGCTTCACACGTGATACAGACATGCAGACGCGTACCAGCCATGTTTCAGAATAAAAGCAGCGTGTTCCTTCAGATTAAAAGCACGGTGTACTCACTGTTCCTGTTGGTCTTGAGCTTGGACAGCAGCTTCTGAGTGGACAGCAGGTCTCCGCTCTTCACCGCCTGCAGCAGGTCCTGCTCCTTCCCCATGTCCGCGACTCGCAATCAGCTTTATTCAAAACCCCGCCTGCCCGCCGCCTCCTCAGAGCCTCATGCTGAGCGCCGGAGACATGGACCTGCCTCAGGTGAGCCTCCACTTCCTCAGCTGACAGCCAGGAAACACTCACAGATCCAGTGTGTGGTGTGATTTCCTCTGAGCCGCAGAGATGGAAAACTCCTCTGCTGCTTAATTTCCTGCTCAGACTTTTCTTCTTTCAGGCTTTATTTCGGGGAGATGTTATTTCCAGTCGGGGGGGTGGAGGCTGGTGGAGCTCCTGGAGGAAAAGGAGGAGGAGGAGGTGGAGGAGGAGGAGGTGATGTGGTCCAGACTGAAAGAAATGAGAAAACCAGATCAGTTTATTTTATCAGAGGAGCAGAAAGCACAGCAGCTCTCCTGTCTGCTGCTGAGCGAGACGATCAGAGCTGCAGCCGCTCATCAATTACTCACCAATTATTCTGATAATCAATATATCAGCCAGAACTCTGCTGTCAGCTGTTACATGTGTCCTGGTTACTCTCCTCCGCTGTGACAGTAAACTGAGTCTCTTTGGGTTTGAGGACGAAACACTGATCGAACATTTGAAACATTTTCTGACATTTTATAGATCAAACACCTGATCGATCAATCAAGACAATAATCAACAATGATAATGATCCCTAGTCGCAGTCCTAACGTGGACTATAATAATGTGATGTAAAGGACATGTTTCACTGTTTTCTTATGTTTTCTAAACTAAACCTCGTTAGATAATCAGCAGATTGATCAGCTGATCAAAGGATTAATTAGTTGCAGCTCTGTCTGAGTGTGGATCCCGTCTGTGTTATTATCAGTGCTGGTTCTGATGGATCATGTCACTGCTGTGAAAGTCTCAGCCTGTCTGACCCGATCAGAACTCTGTCAGTGAGACTCTGAGTGAAGGTTTGTTGATTCTCTGAGTCACATGTTGTTCATGATGATGTCATAACTGTCACCGGCTCATCAGCTGCAGCGATGACATCAGAACCTGACTCATGTGTTGTCAAACTGTTTCTTCTCGGTGAATCAAACTTGCAGATCAACGGAGGCGTCACTAAGATGCCTCTGTGGATCAGGAGCAGGACCGTCAGGATAATCATGTGTCACTGGATCATTAATATCTTATCACTTATTGATCAATAGACAACTGAACACAAAGTGACAACAGCTGGTTGGCAGGATGTGTGATTGCCCAATCAGCTGTTAGCACTTCCTGTTTGCAGTGAACCTGTGGATGTCGACAACCGTCACTGGATCACTGTCACACTGAAGGAAGCTTAAAAACAGATTTTTTTTTCAGGGAAGTTCTGCACATGTAAGGAGAGACTTTCTGGGGGGATTTCTAAGCGGATTTACAGAGTCATCATCTAATCCAGGTGTAATCCAGGTCTCCAGAAGACCCGAGATAACAGACTGATTCAAAAACACGTCATTCACAGCTCGTGCACCACTTTTCTCTCAGCAGCTGCAGTCTGACGATTTCAGCTTAATAAGGGTGTAAATAAAGAGCTTTCTCCTCTGCAGACGAGCTGTATGGAGACATCTGATGCTTTACATCAAGTCTCCAGCTGCTTCAGCTGTTTAGCAGGAGAAACTTCACCTGACTGTCATCATCATGGAGGGAGATTCAGGATTCAGGATCTTCGTGCCCTCGCTGTGAGCGCTGGTCACTGTGGGTTTGTTTTTCCTCGGTGGTGACGTTCAAACAGCCTGAAGGTAAACACGACAGACGAGCGTGTGGACACGCACACCTGTGACAGGTGACATCAGGGCCGTGTGACCACGGCGACGGGCTGTTGAACCTGCTGTGAGCTCAGAGGTCGCTTTAATTACAGCTCAGTAAACCTTCAAACACAAAGCGCTCATGAGGGATCCACTTGTGGGCTGCTGTGTAAACACTGCGGGGACGTCTGAGTGTGTGAACCAAACTCCACTCAGATATTTCACGTTTTTCCAGCAGAATAAGTGATCAGAGGAGGCACCTGACGCTGGGCCTGTGTGGCACTCTGCTCTGCTCTGCTGCCTCCCTCCAGGCTCTGGGTGAATATATGCTCGCTCTGACCAGCGACTTCATTCCAACTGCAGAGCAGCTACTTAAACTCTTCCAGCCCACTGACCAGGCTCCACTCACACACAGCAGGGAGAAGTTAGTCCGAGCTTCATCCCTGCTCCAGTTTTCTGCAGATAACCGACATCGCTGCTGACAGTCGCATGAAAACAGGATCCGAGCCGCAGCACCAGGCCTCACAGGCAGTGTTGCTGTATAAACAGAGAGAGGGTTTGCAGCCAGATCACACAGTCCTCAGAGAAACACTGGTCCGGGCGCCGACTTCTGAATGGTTTCCTGGTTCCAACTTGTTTCATTACATAACCAGGCGGCCACAGAGGAGCACAGGGCGTAAGCAGAGCTGTCATTCCCATTTACACCGATCATGTCCCCTTTCTCCTTCCACCTCCCTCGAGCGTTTTGTATTCTCACAGCATTCATGACAAGAGGAACAATACTCACACATTTCACTCTGACACCGCAGGGACTCGAGTCTCAGTGAAGTCGTCCCAAGTGGAAATGAATAAATCAGTTTATTGCTCACAAACAAGAATCACTTGACACTTAAAGTTAGGGTGGTGCATGATGGAGTATTTTAACATTTCTGCACAAACTGCTGCTGTTTGTGCTCGCACGGTTTAATTACCAGATCGAAAGTGTGCAGACAGAACTTCCAGCATGATCAGCTACCAAACATACCCTTTTGTTTGATGTATAAATATTATCATGCCAGACTCCCTTTAAGAAGTGACTAATTCTATGTCCCCGTGCTTGTCACCCACATAAAACACAAACAGAACATGTGATTCCAGGTTTTGTCTGAATCTGTAGGAGTCAGTCTCCAGTTCGGGAACACTTACAGCACTAACACACTGTTAAACCGTTCACACTGGAAGTCCTGTGTTGAATTACGCACACTGGGGGCGGAGGTCAGCGGGCTTTGTGGTCCTATTGTAACTTTAAATTTCACTGAATTCAAGTGATTTTTGGTGACGTCCAAGTTCGCCGAATTAAAGATGTGTTTCCAGAGGGACACAAAAGTCTCTGTTGTTCAGACATGACGCACATTTTCAGATAAACCGCTCCAGGTTACAGAGATGTGATCGGGGTCGGTGAGGAGCTCGGTCCGGACCGGAGAAAGTGGCACATCGCGGCAGGAGTCTGGCATGTAAACACACCGTCACCTCACCACCGACCTTTGGACCGAAGTTAGTGAGCGCACTTGTAAAAACAGCTTCGTTAAATTCACAATTGTAGAGAGAATTCATTAGTTTTACCTTCTTTAGTCGAGTGTTTCTGGAACTTTTCACCCCCTGAAATTTAACGGACCACGGTGGCAGCTCGCAGGAAAACTCCGAGAAGCTGGCAGAGGTATATTCCAGAAGAGTCGAGCTTCAGATGGTTTTATATTCCACAAAAGTTTTAGCTTCCAGCCGTGTGAGAGTGTAGTTTAATCCCGGAGAAGAATTAACGTGAAAATATAGGTATTCTCAGGACTTTGGTACTTTGTCGGACAGTCCGCGGGTTGACGTTCCTCCAGGTTTTCCCTCCTCGCCGTGAATGCCACATTCTCTCCGCTGCATTCTCCTGAACGTGACGCGGCGTCAAGCGTCATATATAGCTGCGCGGGACTTCCGGCGTGGACTTTCAAAATAAACACTGACAAAGCTCACTCTCCTTACAAAATTAAATGGAGTTAATTGCTTTAACCGCTTGTTGTGACATATTACAGGACAGTAATGAGAGTATATTTACTCAAGTAAATTAAGACTTTATGTGTCTGATTACAGTTTTTCAGACCCTTTCAATCAAACGTTATGACTCTACTACATTACAACTCAGAGCCAGATATTGTACTTTTACTCAACAGTTTAGTTACTAGTTACTTTATGGATAACAGTGTATCTCCAGATGTCCAGTGATGAAATGTCACTAAGTATATTTACTCAGGTGTTGGACCTCAGTGCAAATTTAAAGTACTTTTACTGGAGTATTTTCATTTTCTAAGTAAATAAGGACATTTACTCGAGTACTTTGCTTAATTTTGAAGTAGGCCTACTTGTACTAGTTTCCATTATCTGTTACTTTACAATCCAACTTCAATACATTTTAGAGACAAATATTGTACTATAGGTATCTTTACTTTTACTCGAGTATGACATTAGAGTATTTTGTCCAGGACTGTTGAGGATGTATTTTTGTGCAGTGAACGAAAACGTGTGTGATATATTATGTGGAGCCTGATTCATTTGTTACTTCATCAACAGTACAAATTTAAATTATAATTTAAAAAACAAATATTCACTAATTTAATCTTTTGAAATGAAATGATTAGTGTCACATTTTATATCATACTTAATATGTTTAAACTTTAACTGTTATTCATAATCAAAAATGAAAACAATGAAAATAATTTCTCGTTGAATCGGCGTCTGATGACTGATGGCGGTACACCAACAACAGTGACCTTAATATTCATTTTAATATGTTTTTGTTCATGTGCACGTTCCTGTATGTTACGAGAAAAATAGCATGCTTTTATTTTGAAGAAACAATGGGTCCTTTTCCTGCTTTGTTCTGGCTCTCAGTGGGTAACTTCATGAAACACTCCCGACCCCCCCAACTAATCTGTCTGCTTTTACACACACACACACACACACACACACACACACACACACACACACACACACACACACACACACACACACACACACACACACACACACACACACACACACACACACACTCACACACACGTTGTATTTTTATAGCTTCAAGATGAAACTAATTGTTTTTATTATTATTATTTGACTCATTCAGAGTTCTATGATTTGAATTTAAATCTGTGTTCTGGATGTTCTGACCGCGCAGCAGAAAACTGTAAACACAGAATCATGACTTTTTATTTTGGACCATTTCTGATCCCAGTTATTGATCGGACGAGGCCTCGGCCGCTGACAGACACACACAGTGGCTTCACTGTTTATAATATATGATATCAATATATTCATCAGAGCTGTTTGCATCTTTTCTATAAGATATTAGGATTTAAAAATGTACAATATCTTTGTGACACTTTATATTTATATCATATTTAAACTTCAGAACATGTTGCAGTGAGCTGACGTGTGTTTTGGTTTTAACGGAGATTTTCAACATTATTATCTTATTGGTTCTTTAAAATAAGTAAAAAATAATTTACAAGTAATCAGAATATGTACTTCAAACTGAAGAATGAGACAGTTCATGTCATTAAAAGACTTCAGTGCTGAAAACTAATTAAAGACTCAAAGAAAACAACATGTGATCGTATAAAATCAGTCTTTAGTCAAAACTGTGACACACACACACACACACACTGTGTGCACAATGTGACAGAACGAGTGAATCTCACGAACTTTAAAACATGAGTCAGTGTTTCACACAAACTGTTTGATTTACAGGTGACATGTTACCAGTGTGTAACATGTTACACACAGTAACATGTTACACACAGGTGACATGTTACACACAGTAACATGTTACACACAGACGTGAAGACTGAAGCTGTGTTACCTGAGGTAACTCAGCTTCAGTCTTCACGTCATCAACAGATGATGGACCTTCAGAAGCAGAACAGAGAAGAGACACTTCATCCTTCAGCTTGTCTCAAAAAGGTCAAATCACCACATTCAGAGTCGTGACTTAATGAAACCTCTTCAACTGAAACGTTTCACCTTTACTGCTTCAGAAATAAAAACACTTTATTGAATCAGCTCAGATGTGAAACATGTTGTAGATGTTTTAGTTTTTTGGCCTCAAATGTTTGAAGGTCTGTAGAAGATTTAAAGTGTCCTTGTGTCCTGAAGAAGATGACTTGAATATAAAACTGACCCGGTCCGGTCTCCCGGGTCAGCGGGCCTCCCCCCTCTGGTCTCCCGGGTCAGCGGGCCTCCCCCCTCTGGTCTCCCGGGTCAGCGGGCCTCCCCCCTCTGGTAGAGCCGGATCAGCCGGCTCTGGTGCAGCGTCTCCCACAGCCGGCTCTCCATCCGCAGGTCGTGGTTGGCGAAGAACCTCAGAGGCTTCGGCCTGGAGTCGAAGTAATGATCCGAGAAGTCTGCGTAGTTCCTGGTGATGAAGCCGTAAGCAGAAACCTGCAGGACGGACAGGACATCCATCAGTCTGTGTGTGTGTGTGTGTGTGTGTGTGTGTGTGTGTGTGTGTGTGTGTGTGTGTGTGTGTGTGTGTGTGTGTGTGTGTGTCTCACCTGGTCACAGGTGTGCAGGGCGGTCAGCAGCATCAGAGCTCCGGTGCTCGGGATGTACAGGTGACCGAACTTGACGCTGGTCCTCCGATGAGACGACAGGAAACTGAGAGACGATCAGAACACAGAGAGGAGATTCAGTTCTGTTTGAATATCAATAGAGATATTAATAATCAATATCGACCAATCACAGCCGTCCCTCACCTGTCTGTCAGGTAGGTAATGAAATCTGGGTGGAGCATCCTGAAGTTTTCTGGAGGCTTGTGACCGAAATATTTAGAGGGCCTGTAGGAGACACAGAGCCTGGATCAACAACAACAACAACAACAAACAACAACAAACAGCAGCGATAACAACATGAATGTAAACAGGCACAAAGACACGTTTGGTCTCTTCAGGATCAGTGCTGAGCTCTCAGGTGTTGTGCTGCCACCTGCAGGTGGAAACACAGTGTTACAGGACGGAGGCTCACCTGTCTCCTCTGTCTCGACCCGAGACCACAGTCTGATCCTGAAGAGCAGCCGCCATCATCACATAATCCCTGAGGTCCGATGGGATGAAGATGTAGTTTATCTCCTGCAGAAGAAGAAGAAGAAGAAGAAGAAGAAGAAGAAGAAGAAGAAGAAGAAGAAGAAGAAGAAGAAGAAGAAGAAGAAGATGAAGAAGAGGAAGAATGAAGGAGGAAGAAGAAGAAGAAGGAGAAGAAGGAGAAGAAGAAGAAGAAGAAGGATAAGAAGAGGAAGATGAAGAAGAGGAAGAAGAGGAAGAAGAAGAAGATGAAGAGGAAGAAGATGAAGAGGAAGAAGAAGAAGGTGAAGAAGAAGAAGATGAAATGGAAGAAGATGAAGAGGAAGAAGAAGAAGAAGAAGAAGAAGAAGATGAAGAAGAAGATGAAGAGGAAGAAGAAGAAGATGGAGGTCACTTCAGATACAAACGGCTCTTGTTGATGTAATTCACTAAATCAAATTAACAGAATCTGTGAACAAAAATAATTAAAGACTAAAAAACAAATTATCAGGATAAAATAATCTGGATTATTTAATCCTGATAACGTCAGTCTGGATTAGTTAAACCACATCTGATCTACAGGCTGCGCTCTCACTGGGTTCTGGGGGATTCTGGTGAACCCGTCCCTGCGGTACAGCCGGAGGGCGTTCTTCATGGTGTTGGTGGTGAATCCATAGAAGGAAATCTTCGTCCCCACGTCTTCTTCAAAACCTCTGATCACAGCTCCGTTCATCCTGAGGACACAAACCTCGATCACTTTATTTATGGCACCTTTAACAAACACAGCTACAAAGAGCTTCGGTCCGGAGAGCCGTGATCAGAGAGGATCTGCAGCTCAGGTGACAGGTGAGGAGGATGTGTCGGCTTCTCTCAGTCTGCAGACGAGAGGACTGACCTGACATCAGTCAGCTGTGTAAAAGCAGGACTGAACCGTTTTAGTCACCTGAGCATCGAAAGACAGATCTGAGACAAAGACAACAGGAGGTCCAGGGTCGGACCGGTGCCACCGGAGGGACCGGGGTTATCATTACATCTGATTTTTAACTATTTAGTTTCTGGATCGACTTTTTCATTTCCGTGAGGATTAATCTGAAGGCACAGCTGGGTGTCATCTGCATAGTGATCTACCAGGCTTCACTTCAGGAGCTGCCTGTAGGTGTGAAACCAGACGGGACCTAAACTGGATCCTGGAGGAACCCACACACTGAAGCAGCGTCCTGACCCGTTCTACAGACCGGAACCAGCCCAGAGGAGATCAATACTCAGAACTGATCCATTACATTTCATATATAAACTCTGACAATGAGTGAAATCGTGTGTCGAGGTGTCCTGGTGTCACCTGAAGACGAAGTCGTGGCTGTCGATGTTGCCTCCCTCTCCGGAGCCTCGCAGGATTCCTCCGTTTCCCACCACAGCACAGCGAACACACCTGTCAGGTGAACCTCGGCGGAGCAGACGGGAGCTGTTGAGGAGGCCGAGCGCCGACTGGACCACTGAGGGCCGGAGGACAGACAGGTCAGAGCTGAAGCTCTGCGAGTTCAGCTGAGACTACGTGTTGAGGTAAATATTAAATATTGAAGTATTGATCCTGCGGCTCCACTGACTGACTCTAATGAAAGTCTGAAGAAGTTTACCGCCGGCAGGAAGTCCCTTCCAGCCGTACGGCGGCGCTCGGTCCGTCAGCTGGTCCCAGGACTGTTTGGAGAAACTTCCGGCCCACTGAAGAACCGGCACCGAGAACCTGAACCGGTTTCTGAGGAGAACATTGTTCCTCGCTGCTTTCCTCAGAGAACAGGGAGCTTCGACCGTGCTGAGGAACAGACGGAAACATCAGGAAACATCAGGAAACATCAGGAAACATCAGGAAACATCAGCTGTGGATCACAGAGGTCTGAACAGAGACGACGTGACGAAACAAAAAGACTTTTTAAAACTTCTGTTTTTATTCTTCAAGCTCTAATAAACAGTTTGACATCCGAGCAGACGAGTCGACTTCCCTCTCTGTTGAACCAGAAGGCAAAAACCTGTTTGGAATAAATATAAAGTGTTAAAACTTAAAGTTGTGTAAAACTCCAGAGACAGAAACACAAACAGACCCGTCAGAACCTCACAGTTCACACAGTCGTGTTATAAAACGTACTGATGACCTCATCTAACGTGAAACTGTCTGTAAACAACAAACATGTGAAGGTGATCTGATGAGTCAGCAGGTGATCTGATGAGTCAGCAGGTGATCTGATGAGTCAGCAGGTGATCTGATGAGTCAGCAGGTTTACATCAGGAGGAAGAAATACATGAATCAATACAACAGATGTTCTGACCACAAACCTGTCAGATGTCTGTTCAATATAAACATAAATATAAATATAAATATAAATATAATATAAATATAAATACATGAACTCGTTAAAAAGATAAAATAGTGAAACATGGATAATCAGATGAAGATGAAGATGAAAGAACTCACCGGCTCGTCTTCTTCATGAGCTGCTGAGATGTTGGTCCAGTCGAACTCATCGTCACCACCTGCTGTCAGCTGACTGACATGACAACACACACACACACACACACACACACACACACACACACACACACACACACACACACACTGTGAAACTACTGTGAAAAAATACTTAGTTACAAGTAAAAGTATCATTACGTCTATTTCAGATTCATGTAATTAGATAACAAAGATAAACTGATTATACTTGTAACAGATTACTTTCACAGGGTGGCATCAGATCACTGAGAGTCTCTGACCCTGGACCAGGACCAGGACCAGGACCAGGACCAGGACCAGGACCAGGACCAGGACTCACCTGTCCTCCCACCTGTCGAAGCTCGTCTCGCTGTTCTTTGAGTATAAAATGGTGAAAATGATGAGACAGAAAATCCCCAGCAGGAGGAGACGTGTCCTCATGACGGAGCAGCTCGGCGCTCAAATCACTGCCTTCACTGTCCCGTCAGGTGAGCTCAGGTGAGCTCAGGTTAAAGTCCATGGAGACAGAAGCAGCACGAGGTGTCTCAGGTGACCAGAAGAAGACTGAGAGGTTGTAAATGTCTCACCTGTCCACAGGTGAGAGAGAAAGTGTGGCTCAGAGCGAACAGACAGAAGGATTAATGAAAGCCTGTTATGACAGGAGCTCAGGTGAGTCATCTCACCTGCTGCCTTTTCTTTCATACGAGCTGTCAGGGGCGTGAACAGAGAGCGAGAGGGTCACAGGTGAACCTCCACAGGACACACACGACCTGTTCGGCTGCTCAGGTATGAGGACGCGTTACAGGAAACACCTGAAGGCAGCAGGACCGGTCGGACCGTCTGCCTCTGAGGAAGAACTGCTGCTACACAGGCACAGGGAGTAATGGAGTACAAATACTGGAGTATGTTCTTCAGGTATCTGAAGAACATACTCACCACCTGGGTGGTGTCCTGCTTCAATACGCTGCTCATCACATGAGAGAGAAGACAGAACTCTGCAGAACTCTGCAGAACTCTGCAGCTCACAGAACAACAGTCCGGTGAGATGTAACACTTCAGTCAGAGGGAACATATGTGCTTTGATTTAGGGGAGAACTGTCCCTTTAAGGTTGTTTGTCAACAGTTAGCATGGAGAAGAAGAAGAAGAAGAAGAAGAAGAAGAAGAAGAAGAAGGAGGAGAAGAACTCAAACTGTCTTCATCGTCTTTCTTCTCTGAAGCTGAATGTTTTTGTTTTTGCATTAAAACATCAATAAGCTGTTCAGATGTTTTATATTCAGATTTATTGTCATGAAAAAAAGTTAAAACACATTTTATTTAAAAAAAAACTCAGAATACAAACAGTGTTGGAGCCGACTGATGGATGTTCGGGCCGATGCTGATCAGATCGATATCGAACAGCTGACACACACATTGTTGTCTTCACTGAGGTAAAATTCACCCTGAGCATCTTCTGCTGCACCGTCACGTCTAATAAAGTTTGTACAGTAAATATTCTGGATTCATCTGTCGCTCTGTTAGATCGTCTATTTAAAAACACACAGAAGTCGTTACATCCAAATAAAGGAGTCAGAAAACACTACATTACCCAGAATGCAGCACCTACAGTTGATATACAAGCCGCTGTAACTTCAGGGGCTTTTTCCTAAAAATAAAAACTCCGACAAAGAGAAAAAAGCTGAAATATTTTGAATATATTAAAGAATGTTTCAGAGTTAAGTCCGTTTGGTCCTGATGGTTAAAACTGAAGATAAGATCTGCTGGTTGTGTTGACGGTGTGATGATGTCAGAGCTTCAGACCTGAATATAATAATGATCCTCTGATCAGAAACATGGAGACGATCAGCTGATCAAACTTCTGCTTCAACATGTAGGAAACTCTTCTTCTCTCAGAGACTCAGATGTTCACACTGTCTCATGTCTGTACAGTATGTACAATATGAAGCTACAGCTAGCAGCCCGTTAGCTTAGCTTAGCATAAAAGATTCAAAACAGAGGAAACAGACAAAAAGGTAACGAATCCACCGAGCAGCTGCTCTGAAGCTCCCTGATCGACACTTTGTCTCGTTCTTTAACTCTGAACAGGCCAGGTGTTAGCATGCTAACGTTAGCTACACAACAATCACACCACGTTATCTCTTTTAGTCTAAACAGGTTAAATATCAGCAGGCTAACGTTAGCGTTAGCTTCACAGCAGCTCCACCTGCAGTTAGCGGCTGTAGATACGTAACGTCTTCGTCAGAACTCGATCGGTTTTAATTTAGTGATGATAAACCTCAACGTAGCAAACACTGATGTTAGCATGAAGCTAGCTCTGAACTAAAGAACAGCTGCTGACAGATGTTGAATAATGTAAAGTTTGTAAAATATGATATTGTGTAATATTCCGGTCAGTGATGTATTGATTTGTGTGATCGGTGATCAATAATCGCAGCTTTGATCAACCAAATAAAACATTTAAACTCCAACGTGTTGAAATTAATCTACTGATCTATTTTACATTCAAGTTTTAATGAGTCGGCGTTGCCGTGGTGACAGAAGTGTTGGGCGGGGCCTCAGAGCGTGTAGAGCTTCAGCTGCTCCTCCATGTCTCCCTCCGTCACCTCCCCCAGCACCTCCTGGTTCTGCCTCAGCAGCAGGAAGATGGCCGCCAGCTGCTCCTGTTGCACCCTGGGAAGTCACACACACACACACACACACACACACACACTCATGATGTCGGTGCTGACATGTGGAGGCGCTGTGGCCTTCAGAGACTCCATGTGAGCAGAAATAACCGGACAGCTGTTTGTCCCGAGGTCACGTTAAAGGACACGTCCGCACGTTTACACACAACTCAACATCATCATCGTCGCTGAAGAAGAAACGTCTCCAGACAAAAAGTTTCATATTTTGAGACTAAAGTTTAAAATACTTCAAGATTAAAAGTCCAACGTGAGACTCAAGACGTGTCCAACATGACCTGCTAACTGCTGCTCGCTATGATCTCTGCTGTCGTTAGCTCAGTTAGCCGTGCAGCTAGCGGAGTGCGTGTTTACGCTGAGTTAACGAGGCGATGAAGCTCGTCTGTGTTCTGTAAAGACAGAAACTCGGACTCAGACGGTGGACGGCTGGATTTTCCTGTTTAATAAAGAAAATATGTGAATAAATATTTAGTTTAGTTTATTTTTGTGTTTCTGACGCGTGAAGCTGCAGCACTGACTGGTGTTTGTTTCTTCACATTCTGCTGATGTGTTAAATCTGAATTTAGATTTTATTCTGAAGTTAAAGAGACTTTTTTTCTCATAAACAATCTTTATTTGTTGTTTATTTATTTATAATTGAAGAAACGTGTTCAGATTTTCTCATTAATGTTTAAAAGCTGCTTTAAGTTGATCAAACAAAAACAATCAACAGTTATTAATCAGCTGATTTGTTCTGCTGTCATGTTTCAGACGTCTTGTTCGTCTCTGCCTCGACACTTGATGGCGCTGTTGTCTTGTTTGTGAACCACATTAATATTTATATATTTATATATTTCCATCCTGCTGGAAGAAACCACAGTTACGTCCCGTGTTCGGTCTCACACATTTATTTCATGTTCAACATTTAAATCAAACACAGAAGAAGAACTCAAAACCTCAAACTGACCTGAAATCAGCAGACTGACGGTTTACTGTTAATGTTTAACTGGCAGACTAAACTACATTTAAATTCATTTAAATCACAGTTAAATAGTTTTAAAGTCTTGACAACACATCATCATCATCATCATCATCATCACCTCTCCTGTCATCACAATGACGTCACTCTGTTTCTGTATTTTCTCCTTCACTTTATAAATCTTGCACACAAAAAGCAGAGCGGTAAAAACGCAGGTTTCCTGAAGGCACTTTGGTGTAAAGACGGTCGCTATTCACAAGCAGCTCGTCGCCCGAAGGCTCCGAGGACACAGCGGGCGAAACAAAAGAGTCGGTTCAGTCGCCGGCGTCCGGCGTCTTCACGTCAGCTGGAGGAAGATGAAGACGGCTGGAGACGCCGAGCTGCGTCCGAAGTGGATCATTCAGGAACTCTGCAGAAGAGACGGAGACAGAAGTTCAGCTCCGGATCAGAACCAGGAAACACCACTTTTAATTTGTTCACTTCTAAAGAAGCAAAGCAGCGAACATTTAAAACACTTAGTCAGCACGAGTTGAAAATGTCACCTCGCTGGTTTGGTCCTTTAAATGTCTCGATGTTACACTGGATCAGTAATCAGTAATAATCAGTAATTAATCAGTAATTAATCAGTAATTAATCAGTAATTAATCAGTAATTAATCAGTAATTAAGAGTCGACTCAGACGTGACATCATGAGAGCATACAGGTGATGAACAGAGACTGTTGGGCGGCTCGATGCGACACAACGACAACTTCGTCTCCTAGAAATTAAATTTAGGGGAAAATAATACATTTAACCTTTAAAGGAACAGTTCACCTAAAAACTAAAGCTCAGTCATCGTCTCCTCCTCACCTGCTGATGAGATGAAACTCTGCTTCACTGTGAAGCTCCAGAAGGACAACGAGACTTCAGCCGACTGACTGAACTCTAATGTTTTGGGTGAACTGTTCCTTTAAGTTCTCTAAAGGAACCATGAGAACACTGATCCCAGGTCAGCTGAAGGTTTTTGAGAGAAGTTCAGTATCAACGTTGTGTGTTTGATTTCAAAGTGATCCATAACGTATTCAGATTACATGTTTATAATGTAATGGATTACTTTACTGAATCCAAACACTGAAATGTAACTTGTGTTCTGACCCGACGGACTGAAACGAGTCGGAGCAGAATTCAGACGTTTTTTAACTTAAAGGTGCAATATGTAGAAATATAAGAAGAATATTAGAGGTCTGCTGACGTTAGCATGCTAACCAGCCGTCCAAGGCTCCTGAGCTAACGGTGTGAACAACCTGTGGTCCTTGGCTAGCTGCACGGCTAACTGAGCTAACAAGCTAACAGCAGCTCCTCTGCTCATCGCTGCCCAACAGGTGGTTAAATCTGACGTAATGCACCTTTAACGTCTTATAACTGAGTGCGTGCGTGTGTGTGTGTGTGTGTGTGTGTGTGTGTGTGCGTGTGTGTGTGTGTGTGTGTGTGTGTGCGTGTGTGTGTGTGTGTTTCCATTAACAGGTTTCAGATCTGCGCGGCAGCACTCACCGTTAGCTGAGGTGTTAGCAGGTAGCATGCAGGGTTAGCAGGCGAGCAGCACAGCTGGACAGCAGCTGGAATAAATGAGTTAAGTAACAGAAGCGAGCGCTCGGTCCTCAGAGACCAGAACCAGAACCAGAACCAGAACCCAAGCAGCACCACACGGAGGCAGAGGCTGAACGTGACGAGGGAAGCGGAGCGGTTTGTTCTGGATGATTCTGATCAGCGGCTCAGTGTCTGAACACAGAGCTCCTTCACACATGTTATATTTAAAAAACTCAAATGTCAGATTATGTGTTCGTATAAATATATACGTCTCTAATTTAATTTTAAAAGTTATGAATTTTTAAGTTTGGATTTAAGTACATAAATAACCAGATGTCATATTTTACATGTTATAAAACTTGTGTTTGATGTTTTTCTCTCTGATAATAATTCAGACATCACAACGTGCCTGTAATGAGCTTTATAACAGCTTTAAACACATTATATTACATCATATTATATTATATTATATTATATTATATTATATTATATTATATTAACTGTCCTGCTGCAGGTAAAAACACCTGCCTGACTCTTTCTGTGATCAGGTGTAATGACGGTGTTTGTCCTGCAGAGGGCGCTCACACACAACAACACACTATGATGACGTCATTACTGAACGCTTCATTAGACTTCAGTTAAACAATTAAACGCTTTTCAAACCGTTTATTAAAGGTTTAGAAACATCGGCTACAACTTAATAAACATGAATTATTAAATTAAAGTGTTCAAACTGCTGCAGACGTTAAGTTTGTTTGTTTTGTGGCTCTGAAACACGTTTTTATTCTTAAACTGCTCTAAAATAAGATCAGTCTGATGATTGTTTTCCTGCAGACTTCAGGAGTAAAATCCCTTCATAGAACAGACGACTACAGTCACTGATCAGTTTTCATTTCCTGCTACAGTCGCCCTTCATACTGTCTGCAAACACAAGCTGGACCTTTAAAAACAGTGATTTTCTAAAGGGACTTTTGTATTAAGTTTTCCTCTCTGTTTAAAAAACATCATTATGTGATTTATTTACTTCCTGTTTGTCTTGTTTACTTCCTGTTTGTCTTGTTTACTTCCTGGCTGTAAACCCTGCTCGTCCTGAGCGTCTCAGAGTCTCAGTCCTGAGCTGCAGCGCGTCTCCTTTGTGTTCCCTCTTAAAGCCTGAAGGTTCCTATAGGATCCTTTGTGGGTCCTGTATGGACTCTAACAACACATGACCCACATCGGCCCGTCTTCCCCCCTTTGTCCCCCGAGTGAGTGTGTTCTGGTTTCTACTGAGAGGATGCAGTGACAGCAGGAGTACTACACAGTACTATAGAGTAGTACTACAGTACTAGAGAGTAGTACTACAGTACTACTGTAACAGATTAACCATGTGACCCAGTTAGAGGAGAAGAGGAGGAAGAGGAGGAGGAGGAGGAGGAGGAGGGAGAAGAGGAGGAGGAGGAGGAGGAGGAGGAGGAGGAGGAGGAGGAGGAGGAGGAGGAGGAGGAGGAGGAGGAGGAGGTCAGTGAAGGCATCACAGGGAGGACAGGTGGACTGATGAGCAGGGATAGACTGATAATTGTTTCATGAGTCGATTAAACTCAAACTTCAGTGATTTATAAATGATCCTGTGTTCAAAACAAACTGTTTTTAATTAAATAAAACATGTTTTATGTTTGTCTCATATTTAGTTAATTTTGCTCATTTCAGTGAAAAACTTCTGAAAGAGCTTTTATAAACTCAGGTGTCGTCTCCTGCTCAGGTGTAAGTTAGCTTGTTGCTAACTCTGCTACAGCTGAGAGGCTGCGTACCGTCCCGACAAACAAACAAACAAACAAACAAACAAACAGACAGACGACATGATGTCATCCAAACGTCTGATGACAACAGGAGGAGCAGGAAGAAGAAAACACTTATCTACTCACAACTATTATCCAGTTTCTGCTACTTTAAACTTATTTAATTATCTTTACTTTTACTCGAGTTTGACTTTTGGGTACTTTGAGTACACGAGTACTTCTGCAGAACGAGTACTGTTACTTTATTACTGTAAGTATATTTTGATGATAATGTGAATCATATCACTCGCTCTCTCCTGAAAGACCTCATGATAAGTAAACATAAAGAACTGGCCCCGCCTCCTTTCTCGTCTGACCAATCACAGCGTGGAGCAGGCGTGATGTCACACTGTTTCAGAAAGTGGTCGGACACAAAAACTTAACTACACATTTCTGTTTCATACGTTATAAAGCTACGTTATAAATATATATATATAACTTATTATTAATTAATAATGTTAACAGTAAATGTTCCGTCTAAACTCACGTTTCATCTTTTCTGTTGTTTTTTAATCGAATGTTTCTCACATGAAACAGATTCATGATTATCTGGTTCTGATCCAGTTCAGAGAAACATTTTGTTTTTAGTTTTATATGAATAAATAATAAATAAAATCATATTTTTCTATGAAAGAAAATGAATATAATTGGTAGAAAACATCAGATCTGTGAGTCATCAGTCGATCCGTACTTGTCGGGTTCTGTGGGGAGGGCTGGAGGTCCGGGTGTTACTGGAGGATGATTGAATGTAAACATCACCTACCGGGTCGTTCTAACACCCTGACAGCTGCTCGTCATTACAGAGAAGTAAAATCAGACGTAAGCTCTATCCTGAAAGATAAAGGTGGAGGCAGTCAGACACTCGGCTGCACATCTGCGGCAGAACACACGTGAATCATCCGGAGAAACTGGGGCGTCATGCTCGATGTTCCAGGTAACGTGGAGTCAGGAGGCGAGACGATGAGGGAGTCAGGAGATGACCACGACATATATATATATATATATATATATATATATATATATGAAGTGTAAAAAAAGTCTCAATAAATGAAGTCAAACATACTAAATACTAAACACACTCCTGTAATTAATTTGCTCCTGTAATTATTCATCTTTGTATTAATTCACCTGTTTCTCTCTGATTTAATTTCAGTTGATCTATTTATCCAAACATAAAGCAGCAGAATCACATAAAGAGATGCAAAAAGAAAATAAATAAATGTGTTTTTGGGAAATAAATAGTTGGAAAATGCAACAGGAAAAAATATAAATAAATAAATACATACATACAAAACCCAATATTATTTCTGATGCATTTGATGGTGTATAAATATATGAATTTATTTATTCCTCCATGTTTGATTCTGCAGCTTCAGTCGTCCACACATTGATCCTTCACTCACATTCTGCTGAAAACATTATTTATATAAAAACGTCCCAGAATCACACATCTGATCCGAATCTTCACCGAGCACGTTCACGAGTTTTAAAATCATAAATCCAGTTAATTTAAGCACCGAACTTGTTTTCTGTCCCTGAGATCTACAACTTAAAGGAGCAGTTCGCCCAAACGGCCTGAAGGTGAGTAGAACTGTTCCTTTTTACTGTTCTGGAGGCCGGACCGGACCGGACCGAGCCGAGCCGAGCTGTGGACGCTCACACGGAGCTGAGGGGAGTTTATAGAAACACTGAGCGGAGCTGGAATGAGGAAGCTGGAGGCCGTTCAGCATCGAACTCTTTCCCTCTGCTGCAGAAATATTTATTCGTCTGAGGTCATTTGGCGCTGAGACACATGTGAGCCGGAGCCGAGGAGGGAAACAAGCTCCACACAGAGACAAAGACACTTTCCCTTTTCCCTCGCCGCCTGTAAACCTCAGCAGGAACACAATAACCAGCGCTGCCAGGCCACAGAGCTGCGTCCAATCAGAGCAGCTGCAGACGTTCACTCCCTGCCAGACAAAGACAGAAACTAAACTAAACTGAACCTCGTCTCCTCCTCGCTCGCCCTCTTTCCTTTAACCGGGCTGAACCACTCGGTCCACCTTCAGGCTCTGAACAGAGACGGGACGTAACAGCATTACACAACAGCTCCTGTCTTCACTCAGCGCTCGGCCTCAGGACGTTAACGCTCGCTCTCTCTGTGAATCCAGCAAGAATCCAGACAGAATCTGACATTTTTACACATTAAAGCAAAACTAAGATGAGAACAAATCGATTATTGACGACCTGAGAGTCGGGATGAGAAGACGCGACTGACGAGACGTCTGCTGCTCGTACAAACACAAACTTCAACTTTAATAACAGAAGCTGAAAGTATATTTCTTATAAATGTTTGTCTGCCTTCATGAACAATCTGTCAATATCTGATTATGCTAAGCTAACTAACGTTGATTAGCATAACGTTTCATGACTTGAGGTATGTTTTGTTGTTATCGTGTGAAGTTTCAGGTCAGACGTGTCGATCGTTCTCCAGACGACTTCTTCTACTCTGAACGGGTCAGATATTAGCATGCTAACGTTAGCTTTGTCTAGGCTTGTTTCCGTTAGCTGCACAACAGCTACACCTTCAGCTGGTGGCTGTGAATATTTAGTAATAATCTCACTGTGAGAACTAGTTTGTGAGCTGCGATCTGTTTTCATTCAGTGAGGATAAAACTAGCTAGGTAGCAAACACTGACGTTAGCATTAAGCTAAGTCTGAATGTAGCTCTTTGACTGGAGTATTTCTACTCTGTGGTGTTTATAGTTTTGGTGCTTCCACCAATGTTGAAATCAAACTATTGATTTTTTTTAACCTAAAAAAAACAAACAACCTAATAAGGGGGCCGCTGGATGAAAAGGATATCGGTTGTAAGAATAAGCTAATGCTAAAAACTGAGAACACAAGAACTGTTCATGAGTCTGTTTTTCCTTCAGTTCACACCAAATTAATATCTTTCAGCTGCGTATCGTATCATCGTATCGTATCATCGTATCGTATCATCGTATCGTCACGCTGCAGCTTCAGCAGCTTCCTCTCACACCAGCTGCTTTCTTTCTTTTCATGCAGGCAAAGGATGAAACAAAAATGAAACAGGGCAGCGAGCAGGAGGTGGTCGTGTGTTTGTATCAACATGCATCCATCATGTCTGACATCATGTCAGACATCATGTCGGACATCATGCTGTGGGAGGCTGACGGGTTTAAACTGACCTCTGCTCCTCCTCGATCTCCTCCTTCGTCATCATCGTCTCAAACTTGCTCTGTTTCTTCCCCGGAGTGAACGTCACTTTATCTTCAGCTGCAGCCACATCTGACCCAGGAGAGACACAGAGGAGACGTGGTGAGCCGACCCGACCCGGTCCAGTCAGCAGACAAACATTCACAGCAGAGACTTTAACAGAACCAGATGAGTCAGGTGAGACTCAGCTGATCTCAGGTCTCTGTTAGAAGAAGCGAACACGTGACCACATCATCCTGTTCACCTGTGTTAGCATATCGTTTACTTTATATCACTATGGATCATATATTTCACAGTTAATGTGAACGTTTAGCATTTAAAATACTTTTACTTGTTAAAATTCATCATCAACACATTTTATAAAACAGACGAAGGATAAACGACTCAAATAAAAATGAATGAATCAGAATGTAACTCACTATAACCAGCGAGTGGAGGATTTTACCAGCATCTTAATACACACACACACACACACACACACACACACACCTGTCGCTCCACCTGTCGTGTGGCAGGTCGGGGGACACAGAGCAGATTGTCAGTCTGGACAGCGGCTGTTGTTCGAGGCTGCCAAGTGCTTAACTGACTGTTCAAGATTAAAGCAGATGGCTGCTGCGCCTCTTCACACGCCAGCTGATCCACTGATACTGTACACACACACACACACACACACACTGTCACACACACACACTGTCACACACACACACTGTCACACACACCTTAACATGTCTGTTTCATGTTGGTCGCGTGTTGAAACTTAACGTCCTCAGAACTGTCTGATCTGCTGATGGAGGACTTTCTGCTCGGTGGATTTGTGGGATTATATTAATATTTTACTGTAAATGTATTGATCTGTAATTGATCCGTTCTGAGCCTCCAGCCGCTCAGTCATCGTTGGGTCGGACCGTGTCAGAGCCGCCTGACAGCTTCCTCCTTATCAGCCGAGCGCAGCTGCTGACGTCGGCCTGCTGCAACAAGCTGCCGGCCGCCTCGAGTCAACAAAGGAAGCTTCTAATACGTATGGATCCGATTAGATACGAGACTCAGGAGGAGAAAGCTTCTGTCAGCCTGTCTGTCAGCGACCGGCGTCACACGGCGGCCATTGTTCTCTGACGCCACTCAGAGCAGGAAGCTCAGAGAGGAATGTTTAACACAACAGAGATCACCGACAGTAAGTGTTGGTTCGGACATTCTGACTGTCTCCTGAGATCAGCATGCTAACAACTAGCATCGGCTCGTCTCGGTCCAAAGCTCCCGCACAAGCTGTGAAAACACTCTGCAGGTTCCTGAGCTCCGAGTCTGGACCGCTAGCTGCAGGGCTAACTCAGCTAACTGAGCAAAGGCAGCTGCAGTTAGCGGTTTGCTGCCCTGTTTGTTCTGATCGCACCGTTAAATGCTCGTGTTCCTTTAGCTGCGTTCAAAGCTGCAGGTCGTATAAATGTTGGAGATCTGATGAATCATTTTCATTTCACCGCTCAGTGATCGATCAGCAGCTGAACCGACGACAGAGAGTGACGATCTGGACGGACACTGTCAAATCTAAAGTCGATGATCGATCGTGTGAAGATAACATGAAGACACAGAACTAGTTTTACTCTGTGTAACACGTCTTAGCTAGCAGGCGGTTGATGCTAACGTTAGCTAGCAGGCGGGTGATGCTAACGTTAGCTAACAGGTGTGACCGTCTGTTCCTGCAGATTTACACGATCCGTCGCCGATCAATCAGGAAGCAGGTGAGATGTTAACGATCGTTTATACGACTCACATCGTTGAACAGATCGGTGACATCATCCTGTCGTCCACTCAGCTGATCAGCTGATCAGCTGATCACTGAGGAGGAAGACGATGATGGGAACCAACAAACATCTGGACAGTGAGCTCACTCTCATTCATTCATTCATTCATTCATTCATGTGTTGGTTCTGGAGGTTCTGGAGGTTCTGGAGGCTGCTGCACACGAACACGGTTAATTAAGATCATTGAGTCGTTTATATTTAAAATCTTCTAACGTCACAGTAACGAACAGTTGGACCCAAACAATGAACCTGTCGGTCTGTTTTGTTTAGTTTGCTTTGATGGATCCGTCACATCTGGACGAGACCGGGTCAGATTAACGAGACCGGGTCAGATTAACGAGACCGGGTCAGATTAACGAGACCGGGTCAGATTAACGAGACCGGGTCAGATTAACGAGACCGGGTCAGATTAATGAGACCGGGTCAGATTAATGAGACCGGGTCAGACCGGGTCAGATTAACGAGACCGGGTCAGATTAACGAGACCGGGTCAGATTAACGAGACCGGGTCAGATTAACGAGACCGGGTCAGATTAACGAGACCGGGTCAGATTAACGAGACCGTCTGGGTCAGTACAGTGAGTCGGTATAAAATGTACAGAGAAAATATCCAAACCCTCTAAACACACTAAACACGTCCACTCAGAGTCTTACCACTGTTGGTCTCTGGTTCTGGTTCTGGTTCTGGTTCAGGCTCAGGTGCTACCTCGACAACAGGTTCAGGGGTTGGCAGGCGGTCTTCTGTGATCAGCTCAGGTAAGGACTCCTCCTCGACAGGTTCAGGTTCTGGTTCAGACTCAACCACAGGCTCTGGATCCGCCTCTGGGACAGGTTCAGGTTCTGACACTGGCTCTGGTACAGGTTCTGGCTCTGGGATGGGTTCTGGTACTGCAGCTACTTCTTGTGCTGCAACTGGTTCTGGAACAAGTTCTGGTTCTGGGACTTTTACTGGCTCTGGAACTGGTTCTGGTGCCTTAACCGGTTCTGGAACTGGTTCTGGTGCCTTAACTGGTTCTGGTGCCTTAACTGGTTCTGGAACTGGTTCTGGTGCCTTAACTGGTTCTGGTGCCTTAACTGGTTCAGGAACTGGTTCTGGAACTGGTTCTGGTGCCTTAACTGGTTCTGGTGCCTTAACTGGTTCTGGTGCTTTCACTGGTTCTGGTGCCTTAACTGGTTCTGGTGCCTTAACTGGTTCTGGTGCTTTCACTGGTTCTGGTGCCTTCACTGGTTCTGGAGCAGCCTGGAGACACAAACGGTTTTAAACAGTTAGAACTGACTTCATGTGACATCATCAGGTGAACTGTCTGCGGTTCTGATCATCAGCTGAGTGCTCGTTGTCATGGGAACATTATGTAAACAGAGAACCTCGTGCTGACAGCTGATTGGCCGGCTGACCTCTGACAGACAGACTGACTTCTGTCAGCTGCAGCTCCTCGTTGAGGATCAGCTGCCGCCTGCCGCTGACACCAGGACCAATTAAACCCACTTCAGTGTCACACACACACACACACACACACACACACACACACACACACACCTGTCTGTCCTCTGTAAAGTGCTGACTCTGCACTGATGGACATCTGAGCAGCAGCTCTGGTTTCGGCTCGGTACACAAGAAACGTTTGGTTTTAAGTAGAACAGCTTGACCCGTTTCATCAGGTCCAATAACGTACAAACATGAATTCTCTTTTCATTTTTATTATTCCTGACTTCATCCTGTCGGTCAGGACGTTTCGTACGCGCTGCAGATTAGCCTGTTAGCTTCCAGCTCCTGTTGGAGAATTCAAAGAAAATCAAGACTGTAAAATACATTTTTCTCTGATTAGCTTCTAAATAGCTTTAATTAGCCGTTCCTTTATCTTAGAGTTAGCTGTGTAGCTTTTAGCTTAGCATTAGCTTATTTTGGCTCCATTTAGCGTTGATCCTGCTGAGAACACAAAGTTCTTACAGTCGACCCGTCCTGTTTGTGTTTGGGTCTCTTCAGTTTAAAGTGTCTTTAGCTCGGCAGTTAGCATCAGGGCGTCTCTTCTGCTGACTGCAGGATGGAGTGGTGACTCGTTAGCTCTCAAGCTAGCCAAGTGTTTCCCCCTGCTCCCAGTCTTTGTGCTAAGCTAGGCTAAAAACATCTCTGCTGTTTACTGGATGACACAGAGATCAGTCATCCTGCGGTCACATCAGCAGCAGCAGCACAGAACTACCAGGACCAGGAAACAGACTGCAGAGTTCTTGTCTGGTCCAATCAGTCAAATCCAGCTCGACCCGGACCGACGCCACAGTTCAGCCCTGATGACTCGCTGCAGTGACAACTGGTGGCGTCCTGCAGGTCGGACAGTGAAAGTCACCAGTCTGCTGCCTGCCGGCCTCCTCACGCAGGAACTCCTCCTCTGAATTCCTGAGCCATGAAACACCAGAATAATCTCACAGCAAAGTGCCGACCGGCTGAAACAAAGCGCTCCGGGTCAGGACGCTAAACGCAGCGTCATTAAATCACTGAGTGAGTCAGCGGGATGATAAACTGTATTCTTAGCTCAAACCGAGGCCCGGCTTCCACCGCCGGCCTAAATTGGTCAGATGTTTGTTGGGTGAGTTAATCCTCCATGAGATCATCGTTAGAGTTCGGCCCCGGGGAATAAACCAATCAGGCAGCTTTACAGAGATTAAGAAAACCCATTTCTGCCAGAAACAGATGAGCGATGTTAAAATGATAAGTGACCATCGAGACTTCAGATGTGACGGTGTGAGATCACGACTGCAGGAAACATTAAGATGTGACAGAAATCAGCATTATAAAATACTAAACCAAGAAACTGAATCCTGTCTACACAACTCTGAGTCAACGTTATACAACACTGAACAAAGATCCTGAGAGAAGATGGAACATACTCAGATTAAACATGTTATAATGTAAATACATGATCGTCTTTATTCCTCAGAAAGTCAAACTGACATCATGAACAGATGAAAGAACAAAGCGTGGACGCGTTCAGGAGGACGAGCTGCGGGTGAAGCCACGTCGGCCTTCGTTTCCTGGATAATTATATCTGATGTGTAACGTTACACTGAGTGCTGCGCTGCTAAAAGCCATTTTAGCTCAGCAGCCGGCGCAGAGGGAGCATCAGAGCCCCGGACCTGCTGGCACCGGGCCGGTTTACAGAACACCCTGAGAGAACACTGAACAGGAAGCAGCTCCAGTTGGTGCGGCGCCGAGCTGGTCCGAGGCCGAGCGAGCGGCTCGACCCGAGCTGAGACCGGATCCTCCGTCACTACAGACGGTCGGTCGGCGAGGCTGGTTCTCACTGCTGAGTCTTTCTTTGAACAAGTTTTAGTTTCAAACATTCACATGTGAAAACCTCCCTGTGCTCCGAGCAGACTGATAGGGCCGCTAGCTGCACTGCTAACTGAGCTAACTAGCTAAAGCAGCTACAGTTGGTGGTTACTCTGGCGCTGCCCTGCGGCAGAAATGAAAACATAAAGTAGCTGTGAGCTTGAGATCACAGTGACGTCCTGATATCTGACCTCTGATCTGATGATGTCACGTCGACTTCTTCTTCATATCAACATCATAAATACTGAACAATAAAACTGTGAGCTGCCAACATGAAGCCTCCAGAACATCTGGCCCAGTTCTGGTTCCGACTTGAAGTGTTTTTATTATTATACAAAAGAAGAAGCAGAGAGGTTTCACTTCCTGTTTCACTTCTATCAGCTGCGACGAGTAAAGCTGTCAGACAGACGCTGCGGAGCAAGAACAGTGTTTCCCTCTGAGACGAAGCGGAGCATGTAGCGAGTGCAGAGGGATAAACACCAGGAGCATGTAGCGAGTCCAGAGGGATAAACACCAGGAGCATGTAGCGAGTCCAGAGGGATAAACACCAGGAGCATGTAGCGAGTCCAGAGGGATAAACACCAGGAGCATGTAGCGAGTCCAGAGGGATAAACACCAGGAGCATGTAGCGAGTCCAGAGGGGGCATGCAGCCATGTGTTGGGCTTCAGGTTCTGCTCGGCCTCTCTGTCCAAACACAGACTCATTGTTCTGCTGCCTCGTCTCCACCTCAACTCTCTGACGCCGCCACTCATGGAGGAGACAGCGAGACACGTCCACTCTGCAGGGAGACGGTCTACAGAGAGACGGTCTGCAGGGAGACGGTCTGCAGAGAGACGGTCTGCAGAGAGACGGTCTGCAGGGAGACGGTCTGCAGGGAGACGGTCTGCAGAGAGACGGGTCTGCAGTGAGACGGTCTGCAGAGAGACGGTCTGCAGGGAGACGGGTCTGCAGAGAGACGGTCTGCAGAGAGACGGTCTGCAGGGAGACGGGTCTGCAGGGAGACGGTCTGCAGGGAGACGGTCTGCAGGAGACGGTCTGCAGAGAGACGGTCTGCAGGGAGACGGGTCTGCAGAGAGACGGTCTGCAGAGAGACGGTCTGCAGGGAGACGGTCTGCAGGGAGACGGTCTGCAGAGAGACGGTCTGCAGAGAGACGGGTCTGCAGTGAGACGGTCTGCAGAGAGACGGTCTGCAGAGAGACGGGTCTGCAGTGAGACGGTCTGCAGGGAGACGGTCTGCAGGGAGACGGTCTGCAGGGAGACGGTCTGCAGAGAGACGGTCTGCAGAGAGACGGTCTGCAGAGAGACGGGTCTGCAGTGAGACGGTCTGCAGAGAGACGGTCTGCAGGCGTCTCCTTCAGAGACAGTGAGTCAGGTGGATTCGCTGCGACTACACGTCTGTTGGTATCAGGAACATCAGGCTCAGTGTTCCCATTTAGTTTCTCTTCAGTCTGGTACCGGCCCACTGGTACCGGCCCACTGGTACCGGCCCACTGGTACCGGCCCACTTGGCTTCCTCCGTGGAAACAACAGAACAACTTGTCCTCTGTGCAGTTTCTCTTTTTCCTTTCAGCTCGTCTGGTACTGTGAGGAGCTTCTGAGCTCTCCTCAGTGTCAGACTGGACTGGACTTTTTGTTTTGGATGTGATGAAGAAGTCCAGTCCATGGCAGGACGGGCCCTCGCTGCTGGGTGCGGTTCTGACCCACCACAGAGGAGGACCGAGCTGCCATGCTGTCATATTAAAGCCATTGTTTTCTCTGAGCGCCGAGCGGCAGAGGTGTCGTCAAACCGGACCGGACCAGACAAGGCCCGGCTCCAGAGGGAGGAGGAGAGGCAGGAACTGGGCCAGGCCAGGGGGGAAATACCAGCAGAGGTATGTCAGACAGCAGGAGGTCCAATCAGAACACAGCGCTGATAAAACCCCGAGAGACGAGGGGTCTGTGAACGCCACGCAGGCCACACCCACCGGATGAGTCAGCGCCAGGCCTCCGGACAGAGGACGGCTGACTCATGGGATCCAGCAGAACCGGGCACTTTAACCTTCAGTCATGCCCCGCCCCTTTTAGGGTGCACAGACGCTCTAACTTGTCAGGTGGAAAGTGTGAAATCTGACGTCTTTTCAAATTAAAAGCATGAAATAAGAATAAATCGCTGCTTTTTAGATATTTAGAGCCCAAAACCTCATCGCGACGCTGTTGTTGATGTTCGATGAGCAAAATGATATCAACATTTGCTTCTTAAAAAAGGGACCGATGAGTCCGACCCGTCTGCAGCCGGCACCACGGTCCTACAGGAAGCGCCAGCCGCTCGGCCGCCATCTTTGATAAATCACAGAGTCATTTAGATTTATACTTTGACAGATTCTCTTTCTTTAAATCAAGTTTTCCTTTATTTAACCTTCATGAATCACAGTGGATCGTTTCTCTGTGAGTGTCATGCGTCGGGCTGCGGCCCCACAGAACCGGCAGGTCCGGCCCGGTGGCAGCTGATACAGACTGGTTCAGATGGACCGGCTCCACCTCTGTCCTCTGTCCTCTGCAGAGCAGCTGCTCTCACGCCGGCTCTCCTCCTTCAACCTGCAGGAACGTTCACTCACATTTCCATATTTGGGCCGAGCTGCGTCGCCACGAGCAACACGCCGCTGATCCTCACAGAATGAGGCAGAAGAACCGTCAGAGGTCCGAATGGAGCTCACTGACTTCACTCAGCTCCTCTTTTCATGCAGACTCACTTTCTTCTTCTCACTTTTCTCATTTGAAACACATTTTTAATCCCGAGCAGGAATAAAACCCGTCCTCACATGTCTCCGTTAGAATAACAAAAGGCTCCGGCAGTTTAATGAATAAATTACAGGATGAAACGCAGCGAACGTCCTCGCTGCCTTTTAAGGCCGCAGGCTGGACGGAGGCGGAGCCGCTGCAGCTGCAACTTTAGAAGACGGAACAGGACAACATGCTACCAACATAAATGTCACGGAGCCATACCGGCCCCGGGTCAGGTGGCAGAGACACAGAGCGTCTGCAGGGCTGTAAATCTGTAACAGTCAGGTACTGAGAGCAGACTGCAGGCCGCTCTGGGCCCGGTTCTACAGGACCGGGTCATTATTTTCAAATTAAAAGCATGAAATAAGAATAAATCGCTGCTTTTTAGATATTTAGAGCCCAAAACCTTCGAATTAAAAGCATGAAATGCTCCGTGACATTTATGTTGGTAGCATGTTGTCCTGTTCCATCTTCTAAAGTTGCAGTGGAGGAAGTGTTCAGATCACTTACAGAAGTAAAAGTACGAAAACCACATCGTAAAATGACCTGTTACAAGTAAAAGTCCTGCAACCAGAAGCTCCCTGGTCATGTTGCAGACTGAACAGGTCCTGGATAGAAGGTCCTGTTGGACCAGAACTATCAGAACTATCAGGACTATCAGAACTATCAGAGGCGTTTAGCTGATGTAGCATCTGCTGTAGCGTTGACGCAGATCAGGGCAGCGATGCTAACGTTAGCACCTGGGACCAGCTACATGTTCTCGTCATGAACACAAACAATCTTTAATTCTTAACCCACAAGTTCAAATGGTAGAGACACTAGTGCAGGTAGTGAGCTGGTTAGCATTCATGCTAATGTTAGCAGCGTGCACGAGAGCTGACGAGGTCTGACGACACGTGTGCGACGCCGTGTACGGTCACATAAATACGACCTAAAAATGTTTGAATGCAAATTCTAGTTATTCTAGATCTACGACTCTGTGTATTGTGTATTCCATCCCTCCACAGTGTGACGTCTCTCTCTATTCTAGAAGGAGCGGCTTCGATGAACCAGTTTCCCATCAGCCATCAGTAAAGTGTTTCTGGTTCTGACGCTGCTCAGACCGGATCACCATCTTTAGAACAGCTTTCAGCCGCTTCAATACAAATATAACTACAAATGTCTGGAGTAAACTCCTTCAGTCTTTCACCTTTGACCTTTTTCATCAAAAACCTGATGTTCTCTAACAGTTCTCGTCCCCTCAGAGAAGCAGACGGTGTTAAACTGATTCTGAGTGGACTGTGATGGCAGCAGACAGACGGCGGCGGCAGGTCTTCAGGCGGACACCGTGTCGACACGTGGAGCTCACTACATGCTGTAAAACATAAAACTCCTGTTGGTCTGAGCCAAATATAACAGCAGCTCCACTGTGAGACTCACTGACATCAATCTTTACGCCGAATGTCACCGAGCAGCTAAATTCTGCCGTCACGCCCTCCTGTCCGCTGATAAGGTTTCACCACTGAGGTCGCCTTCACTGTCTGTACTGTACAGCTGCAGCAAAGCATCATGGGCCTTCTACAGCTCTCTCTGTGGACATAAAGGAGGCCTGTGTGCAGCGGAGACACAGGCCGTCTTGTTGTTTCGGCCTTTGTCTGTGATGACTGAAGCTGTGAGGGCGTCTCAACAGTTAGCGTGTGGTTAGCCTCACAGCTCGAGCGTCGCTGCACCAGACTCAACTTAAAAAATACTGTTTTTATGAACAGGCAGCGAGCGGTAGCCACGTCGCTAACACGGGGAAGCTCAGGAGGAGGAAGGTAGAAGCTGTTTTTCTGCTGGTTGAACATTTTGAGGCGAACACTTCCAGACTTTTACAGAACTTTGACTCGTAACAGCTTCCTTCCTCACCTCCGTGGATCCTGTGTGAAACAGTTAAAGTTTTAGCAGCTTAATTAAACTAACGAGATCCAAACGCCAATAAAACACGAGTCAGATTTCATATGTTGCTTTCTGAATCTCAGAGCTGATGACGAAATCATTCAAACTGATGTGAACTTAAAGTTAAAGTGCGATGAAAGTGTCCGGGACGCGACTGAAGACAGTTGAAATGTGACTTTACAGCGCGTTGGACTGAACTCAGAGTCTGTTCTGGCTGAATCAGCAGGATGAAATACCAGAACAGACCTCCCAGTTGTCAAACATCACATGAAGCCATGTGAGGCGTCACACCCACCTCACAGAACATTTCAGACATGTGACACCGTGAACACACACAGGTGCAGATATAGGGTTCACGCTGCCACCAAATATAGACGCTCGGTCTGTCCGTCGCATGTTACAGCCGCCTGGGCACATTCCTGCGCTGTAAAGGTTCTGCTGCAGGTGGAGAAAGGTCACGAACACGACGGTCAGCGGCAGAGTCCAACAAACGCTGGTTTACATGTCCGATCAGAACCACAGGGACTCCGGCTGTGGACGCTTTGTGTCCACGCGCCTTAAAACACTTCATAACATTTTCATAAAGTCGTCGCTGTGTGCACAAGCAAATGAGCATCCAGCGGTCAGAGACGTGACCGTCGGGGCGTCAACATCGACCAACCAGGCAGAAACGTGCGACGTGTGAGAAGTGGACCTGTCGAACACATCAGAACCAGCAGCTAGCTGCTAACTGTAGCCGCTGCTAGCTAGTTAGCTCAGTTAGCCATTAATCTAGTGACCCAGAGACGGAGCTCACAGAGCGAGCTGGTTAGCATGCTAACTAACACGTTGAGCCTTTACAGGAACATCTTCACTGATTATTGGACGTGATAACAATCAATACTCAGCTAATCATTTATTTGAGCCGTTACACATTAACAGCGTCTGAAATATGTTTTTTTTAGCATATTTTGTGCCTGAAGAGGAAACTGATGAAGACCATGACCTGAGGCTGAAGGCTCTGACGTCAGTGGACCTTCAGTTCAGAATCCATTTTACATTTGTAGCTAGTTTCAGTTTTTATGCTAAAACAAAAAAAGTCGCATTTTTGGCGATTATTATGAAAGAATGTCATGAAGGAGTTTCCTGATCGATCAGCCGAAAATCAACCAGCGTCTGTTTCAATAATCAATTCATTTGTCAATAAACAAGACGACTGCTAGCAGCGTTGCTTCATGCTAAATGCTAACATGCTGTATAGTGTTTACCATGTTCACCACTGTCTTGGATTAGTGTGCTAGCATGCTAATATTAGCTCATTTTAACGGGGCTGAGTTTCATGTGCTGAACAAACCTCCTGCACCAGCAGGTGAAGTTATAAAGGTGTTTCTGGACATGTTAGCAACATGCTAACACACTAAACTAAGAGCTCAACCTCAACATGTTAGCATTGAGCTACAGTCTCACAGAGGCATCAAATAACTGAAACAACTGAAACAACTGAGACGATCTGATGATTTTAGTTGTAACTTTAGTGTTAAACTGCAGACGTCACTCTGGTTTCACGACTTTGTGACATTTTATCAACAAAAATATTGAGAAATAAAAAATAATCTAAATAATAATCAATAAAAATAATCTTAAACCAACATTTTATTAAGTCTCAGGTGTTTAATGATGAGCTGAAGTCTTGCAGCAGTATTTCTCTGTACGTACGTGCAGTCTATTATCATAACAGAATAAACATGAACACATTTAAAACGTCTCCAGCTGTCGAGACTCTTTATTAGCTGATGAGACGCTGACAGACTGTGTTCACTGAAGACATCGAGGCAGCAAAGCTGATTAAACTGGTTCCTGATCAATAACTGTAAACCGATCAGGTGAAACAGAAACTCTTGTCTCAGTGTTCTGTGCAGTTTATTCACACTCACAGTTATTAAGGTTCATTTAGGCAAATGTTTATTATTCATGAGATTATGACTCGACTGTGTTCACTGTGCGCTGACGTCAGGACAATAAAGTTGAGTTGAACTGAATAAACTCATTGAACAGCTCAAAGTTAAATATTAACTGATCGATCATTAGATTTTTGACTCATTGATGATGTGTTTAGTTCACAAAGTGTCAGAAACAGCTGCATCAGAGAACCACAGGAAGTTTAACTGACTCATTATAACTAAACTGAGCTGTGACTCTCTTCACTGAGTTCTGGTTGGTTCTGGTGTTTCTGCTGGAGGCCGGTGCTGTTGGTTCTGTCCCGACCCGACGGAGGACGACACAAAGATCTTCACACAAACTCTCTTTGTCTCCATGAAGAAACAAACTGACCTTAAAGGACGACTCACGGTGTGGCGGACCCTGCCACCTCTCAGTGTTCTGAGAGCAGCTCGATGGAACAAACACGTCTCTGAGTTTGTGCTGCGACTTGATGACATCACAGTTTACAGATCTACATAATGCTCCTTTAAATAAAATAACACATGGAGCCTCCTGGTTCATGAGTCTTTTCAGTCACATTTAATTACAAAATATATTTTAAATGTTGCTGAAAATTCAATATATGTGGAGTTTAAAGTCTTTGTTTGAACCTGGACACATATTTGTTCCTCTTTATTGTACATTTTATTTTTTATGTAAATTGACCCTCTTTAATTAATAAATGTCTTTCTTGATCAATAAACTTTTTATTGACTTTAATAAACTAAAAACTTGTTGATTAATCAGAGAAAAGTCTTTTTTTTTTCCTCAGTGAAATAATCGATAGAAGTTTCTGATAAGTTGTGATTATTGGACATTTTCCAATAAATCGATCACGTCACACTGATCGATCTTACCTTCACGTGAGCGTCCGGAGCCGGAGGTTCTGGCCTGGCCGGGGCCAGAGCTCTGGACGGGGGCACGTCATCCCCGTAGCTGACTTTGGGCTTCTTGCTCTGGGCAGCGGAGGACGAGGCGTCGGGCTTCTTGCTGAGCAGCTGGGTGGCGAAATAAATGGCCACCACGGTGAAGATGATGGCGGGAATAATGACGGCCGGGTCCAGATCCATGATGGCGGATTAATCGATACAGACACAAAGTTGGAGCTCAGTGTGTGTGTGTGTGTGTGTGTGTGTGTGAGAGGAGGACGGTGTGTGTATCAGGCTGCGGTCACACACACACTGAGCTCAGCCTCTCTCCTCCGCACCGTCTAACACCGTCACACACACCGTCACACACACACATCCGGAGGCGTTTCAAAATAAAAGGCAACACCGGAAGTGTATGTTACTGCCTGTTAGATGTCAAAATAAGACGTGAAAACAGATTTGGATGAAAAGCAGCGGTGAAATATAAGTACTTTTACTCAAGTTTACTCATTTATTCATTTTTTTCTGATGTTTTGAATGTGTTTATTGTATGTTTCTTATGTTCTTTGTTGTTTTGATTCATTTACTCTGTAAAGTGTCCTTGAGTGGCATGAAAGGCGCTCTAAATAAAATTTATTATTATTATTATTATTAAGTACTGTACTTTTAAGGTACTTTAACTACATGATTGTACTTTTTAAATATAAAAACCAGGATGGCTGCGTTCATAATTTCACATATTTTTCAAGTAAAAACTACAGAAAAGCTTATCTCAAGGAAATTGAATCGAATGCAACTGGATTTCGATGAGAGGTGAAACGTCTTCAAGACTAAAACCAAATCCAGTTGCATTCGATTCAATTTCCTTGAGATAACTATGACCTGGATGAATGAGAATATTCACAGGCTTGTTACAGAAAAGTTTAATAATCTCAAAATTCAGCTTCTCACACGACATCATTTGCTGCTTTTCTTTGTCTTATGTCACAATAAAATAAATATCTTTATGATTTTGAGCGAAACATTCGAAGAGTTCTGCCAAGTTGTTTTACAAACCAAACGATGAATCAAAAGAACTGCCGGCAGACGAAGGACAGACGAGACGAACATGTTGAATCATAGAAAAGATTTTATTGAGCGACAAAAGTGAATTAATCTCATCGGGCTCCTCTTCAGCGACAGACGAGACTCAGCATCGCGATCCGTCCCGAAGCTGAGCTCAGATCAGTTCAGACGACAGGAGGAGAAACCCTTCGACAGACGGACCGAAGGCACCGTGTGACCGACACAGCGCCTCACAGCGGGCCGACACAGAACCACAGCGGCCGACACAGAACCACAGCGGGCCGACACAGAACCACAGTCAGTCCCACTCACACACCTCCACGTCACTTCTTTATAGGCACTTTAGTCTAAAGCCACACGTTTACATCGCCTGCACACAGACACAGCAGCCGACGAGCCGCAGACGCCAGCTGATCTCAAAGCTTCCACGACAGACGCATCTTTAAAGTCCTGCTGATGTTTCCAGCTTCTCCGACGTCGACTTTCTTTTCTGTTTTTAAACTGAACCTCGTTGAGTTTCGGACAAATCGATTCTGATATATTTTGGATGACAGTTTTCTGATGTGATAAAGAACAATTAGTGGAGGAACAATCAGCAGTAAGGCTGCAGCTGATGATCGATCTCACCAGCGATTAATCTGCTGAGTTTTCTACATTAATTGTTTGTAGCAGCGACTTTCTCCTTCGACATCTTTAAAACATCTTCGACCGAACTGATTTAAACCGGATGTTGTTTAACATGTTAAAGTGTTTTTTTGTTTCTATATTTTTCAAACAAAACGTTCAGATTCTTTATGTTCGTCTCTTTCTCGTCTTTGTTCCAGGAGCTTTGACCAGAAACCGGATGTTTGAACCGTTGATCGACCCGTCTGGTCACCTCCCGGCCTCAGCAGGTGACGTTCAGGTGTTTCATTTATCATCCTGTTTATCGTCCTCTTAAACAGAAACGTGTGGATCATTTACCAGATCAATATTCTGAGTCACTCATGAACCTCCTGCAGAGAGAAAAGTTCTTCTGGCAGTTCAGTTAGAAACGAGCGGTCAAAAAGTCACGTTTAAGAAGCTGGAAACATATTTTTTACTGAATTGATCATTATTCAGCTGCTGCAGATTCATTTCTTACTTTCTGTTCAATAATCAATAATGTTTCAGCTCTGATCTTCAGACCGATCAATAATAAAACGTCCCACAGTACATCAGTAATTAGTAACTCGAATCACTCAGAAGTCTCAGCTGTCGTCTAACGAGCTGCTCGTTAACTGCTCAGCTCAAACTGCAGCAGTGCATTCTGGTCAATGTAGTGCCTCCTACTGTCACAGCCTCCTGCTCCTCAGCAGCGTTCTGCGTGGCACCGAGCAGAACGTCACAACGACAGAAAGCTCCTGAAACTCCCTCCACCACCTCCTCCACCACCTCCATCCATCACCACCTCCTCCTCCTCCATCACCTCCTCCACCCGAGCACACCAGAGACACATTTAACAGCTCTGACGTGTCGCTGAATTTCATTAAGGCCGCTGACATCAAGTTCAATCATCAAAGGCAGAAGAGACGACGAGACCTCAGAGAGATTTACACTGAACCAACCAATCAGAACACAAACACAGGCCTCCAGCTCCACAGCAGCAGCAGCAGCAATTAGCTGTGTGACATCATGAAGCTCATCAGTTACAGACTGAGATCATCACAAACTAATATTTGCCTCCAGCAGCCGACAGATCGGAACAAAACAACCAACAACAAACACAAGTTGTCCGATTAGTTCGTGACTCATTGAATCAACTCTGAGGGCATAAAATAATGACTTCATGGTTTTTTCTCAGTGGAATATTAAAACTCTGTCAGTCAGTCGTGTGTTTGTGACGACTCTGCAGAGAACAGAACCAAAAATCATCTAATTCAACAGAATCTGCAGTATTTATATTAAAAGGCCGATGATTTTTAAGGGTACGGAGAATCAGAGGAGGTGAAATCGTCTCCTCGTCTGAATCACTCGTTCATTAGGATTTTATAAAGAGAAGAGCAGTGCATTCTGGGATTGAGTGTGGACATTAAGTTTTTGTTCCATTGATCCACTTTAACAGGTTCATTCTGCAGACAGAGGCAGAGGCTAGGACTGGAGCTACTGCTAGCCTATTAGCTCAGTTAGCCGTGCAGCTAGCGAGACTACAGCGCGAGCACAGGAGCTTTGGACTGCTGAGGTGTTACAGACAGGAGGGTTAGCTAGTTAGCATGCTACTTCAACACAAGATCAGAACTGTTGTTTCTTCACATTCTGCTGATAATTTTAATTTTAAAAACGTTTTCAGTTAAAATTCTCACATATTGATCGTTTAACTCAGTAAACACTGTTAATGTGACGCACTACAGTGAAGCTACGAGACAGGAAACAACACAAACACATCGTTCAATAAACTGAGCTGCTGTGATCGCTTTAAAAATGACTCTAACGATTAATCATCACTTTGCTGCTGCTCGACTAACGCTTGACCTCTAATCTTCAGGTTAATCAATAAGAAGCTTTGTTGCTAACGAGTTCAGTTTATTGAAGATGTGTTTCATAACTGTGTGTACTGCTAACAATCCCAGAATGCATTGTTCTGTGATGACACTCCGTCTGCTCAAAGCTCCAGCGGTACAGTTACACAGATTCGGTTCTGACCCGATCAGCTGGTCCGACTCTACACGACTGTTAATTAACGTTTGTTTGGTTTAAAATGGTTTGAGTGTTCAGATCTCTGGCTGCTGCTGATCGTCTCCACATCAAATCAATCTGCTGCATGTTAAACTACAGAGGATCATGAAGGCGTCTCCACCTTTAACTACAAATATTCCATCACCTACATTTTCCCACAAACTCGCAGAGAGAGCAGCTCAGAGACTTTACAGCCCGTCGAGTTCCCAGCCTGCCGTCACCCGTCGGTCACTACAGAAGCCACAGACACACAGATTGTTGAAAGCACAGTGGTGGCAGGTCTCCAGCAGATCCTCCTCCTTCATCTACACCTCCATCTTGTCTTTAAGGCGGCCGTCACTCAGGGGTTCAGACGTTTACCTAAGCTAGACTAGCAGCGGGAGGAGTCGGGGCGGAGGCGGGCGGAGGTGGACGGAGGTCACCGTGACGAGCTCCTCTCCTTGCTGACGCAGTCGTCCTGGCTGCTGGTGTCTCCGTTGGCCGTCATGCCGCAGGTGCGTCTCTTCTTCCTGCGGTGAGAGGAGGCGTCGCCCTCGGAGCCCGACTCCGCCTGCAGGGACGGAGAGGACAGACGCTCAGACTGACGGTGCCGCAACACGTTACAGGTGGATAATGTTACAGAGGCGGAGACGAGTTAGCAGCTGCTGCACCCGCAGACATGTGGGACTATTAACAGAGACTGAAGACAGTTAGCTTAGCATGTGTGTGTGTGTGTGTGTGTGTGTGTGTGTTCCAGCACGTACATCAGAGTCCGAGTCGGACGAGCTGGAGGAGGACGATGAAGAGTCACTGGAGCTGTCCGAGGCGATGCCCGTCGACTCCTGCAGGTCCACTTTGTCTGCCAGAGCGGCGAGGTCCGGACGCTCCTGCTTCAGGATCCTGCAACCACAGAAACACACTTCAACTATCAACTCCTGAGCGACCCGCCGGCTGCATTTACATGATTTAACCTTAAAAAAGACACTGAAATAAGACGACGTGTTGACATCAGGTGGAGACGAGCTCTAACTAACGATTCAGCTCGGCTTCATTTCAAAATAAAAGACATCTGTGAGTTTACAACAGTCACACAGCTGCTATCACACAAGTACTTATCAGTTATTATCATTATACACCCCTCTCCACACAGGGATCAATAAAGTCTCAAAAAAATCATTAAGAAGTAGAAATACTTCAATACCTTGAGAAATAACGATAATCGATCCCTCAGAGAGGAACTGACGCGACATTGGGGCGTAAAATGTCAGATTTTTATGAAAAGGTAAATATAACGAGGCTTCTGTTCTGTGTGCTCATCAGAACATCCTCTAAGTTCTGGAGGAGGTCGGACTTTTCAAATGTTTAGTTTTCATGTCTTTGTTCTCACTTCAGAGTTTAATCTACTTTAAAAACCAGAATACAGAAAACAAGACTAACAAACACAATTTTTAACAGAACGTAGCTGATGAAACTGACTGAAGGTTCAGAGAAGCTGCTGCTGCTTCATTACGTAATAAAAACAGACTTTTAAAGATGTCTCCTGTGTCTGAGGGACCTGGGACGAGTCTAATCTCTGGAGTGTTTCTGACGCGGCAGCGGCGTTGATTCCTTACCGATACCACTTCCTGGAGAGTTTGGGTCGTCCTCGGACCGTTTTGTGCCACACGATGGGGAAGTTGGTCGTGCTGGCAAAGTTCTGAGTGACGGCGATCGTCGTGTCCAGGTTGAGGACGACGTGCCACCAGCCGCCTGCAGACACACACACAGAGTCAGAACACCGAGTTTTATCTGGATCAGGAGGAAGCAGTCGGAAACGCTGCTGTGTGATGACTTCACTTGTCTTTTCATATACAGTTAGTGTTTGTAAGTGAACATAACTCGAGGATAATCTTCATCACTTCAGACAAACAGTCAGTGTGGAGTTCAGTGTCAGACAGGTGAGGTCTAAATCCTGGGTTTAATCCACCCTCATCTCCATCAGCTGTGGCAGCATTAGGAGAATCTGGGTCACACTGGATTCACTCTGCTGACACAAACTGTCTGAGCTCCAAACTCAGGACGCTGCTGAGCGACTGAGCACATTCATCAAAGTGTAGAAAACATATTCAGGTAGCAGCTGCTCATGTTGAGCCAGTTAAACTGAGCTCAGAGCTTCACTAACTGATGTTACTGCAGGAAGAAGCTGAACAAAATCATCTGAACAGGGAAGGTTGCCAACGACGTTTAAACAGAAGAGTTGAAAAGTCTAAAAGTGAGAAAATAACCAGAAAATAGTGAAAAAAAAGATATAATCTGTAATGTCAGACGAACGGACGTCATGTGACGCTGAAACATGGCGGACGACACGTATAGTTTAGTCGTGTTGTTCCTTTGCTCTTCATGTCACTCAAACACTGGAAACAACAACACGAGCCTGTCGTTCAAACCTGTTTTCAATGTTGCTCCAACAGAACGAACACAAACATGCCGAAGCTGGAAGAACAACTTCCCAACTCGGGAAAGAAACCTCCCAGTTCATCTATTGTTCGTATCAGATCAATAACTTAAACTGATGATTGTTATATCCCAGAATCTGAAGCTTCAGTCTGAACGATTTCAGCTCTTAGTTCAGTGCGTCAGACATTTTATCAACACTGATCTGATTATTCTGATCAGACTCTTGGTTTGGTTGTTTTCATCAGATTTGTTTACAAGAAGAAAACTGCAGAATATATTTATTACTATATATAATAATAATAAAAACGTCTCAGATGAACCTTAAACAATCTGAAGGAGGGTTATCACGATTTACAAACGATGTTTCTCGACTGACCCGGCACGAACACGGTCTCCCCGGGTCTCTGCAGGATCTCCAGCGGTGTGAACTCTGGAGGCCAGTTTGGCTGCTGCGTCCGCGGATAAACCACGTTGAACCAGGTGATCGCCTCGTCCTGCTGGTTGCCTCCCTCCTCTCTGGTCACCTTGATCAGCTCTCGGGGGGTGTTGGTGGGGAACAGACACCACCGCTTGTGTCCTTGAACCAGAGCGTTCCAGGCGCTGGTACCCAGCGGGTCGATGTGGATGCCGGTGCCGGAGCGAGCTGGACCCATCACAAACCACCTGAGAGGAGACGATACACCAGGTGAGTGACGTGAGACCGACAGGCTCGCAACAGAATAATCCTGACAATAACCTTCTTGGGTTTGACGTGAAGGATGTTTGTTGGCTATGATTGGATGAACAAATGTGGCTTTCTGTTGCCATCCTGGGAAAACCAGGGCTCCACAGAGAAACTCTGAAAAGTGAAACAAAGATCAAACCTGTACGGCGGGCGGCGCTTCTCTCCTGCGAACTGGAACAGGTCGTCCCTGAAGAAGAGGGGCACCTGGTAGTCCTCCAGCAGCTTCCGGCGCTTGGCGTGTTCACCGTAGCTGCTGTCGAAGATGTAGAGCGGGCTGTCGTCCCTCGTGGTCTCCAGATACTCCATGTAGTACTTCATCTTCATCTTCACCGAGTACCCGTCGTTGTCCTCGCCACATTTGAACTTCTGGTTGCGGTATTTGCGTTTGAGACGCTCCAGAGTCCATTTTTCCCGAGCGGGCCAGGTCTCCTGGCAGTTGAGCAGGACGACGGGTTTGTAGGGCCGCTCGTAGCGCTGGATGAACACCTCAGGACTGATATGGAGGGTGTCCACACGCTCGACGTTGTCCTGGAACAAAGCATGTGTCAGTACAGTGTCACGTTCTCAACTGTCCTCAAAGCATTTTTAAGACTCTTCTGTCCATCTGGATCTCAACTGATCCGTTCTGTCAGACAAACAGATGTTTAACCTGTTTCTCAAACTGTGAGCAGGTTCGTTTCTAGCTACCATCTTTGTTTGGATTATAAAATGGAGTCGCAGCTTTGGAACATCGGTGTGAAAAAACCTTCCAACTGTGTTTATCTTCCTGTATCGATCAAACATCAGACTGAAACAGGAGCTGATATCAGGACACAAAGCTCAGAGTGAGGAACAAACTCTGTGCTGAGGAATTCAGGTCAGTGCTGTGATTGACTGCTTTCTCTTCTTTTTTTTTTTTAAACACCTCTTTCATAACCTGAGGGCACACACACACACACACACACACACACAGTCGCAGAAATGCGCAGAACAACACCACAGCAGCTGCTGTGATTTCTCAACTCACACTGCTAAGAATGAGAACTTGTCTCTAAATAACTCTGCGGTTCTCCATTTTGTTTACTGCAGCCTGCTAACAGCAGCGCTGCAGCTCAGCCGGCAGCCTCACAGGAGACGCTCAGCCGTAAAGTACAGACCTGAATTAGACAAATCAGGTCTGTAAGCCATCAGTGACAGTCTTTAATCACAACCCTGCTTTCTTTTTGCACTGAAAAGACTAACATTTGATGATCTCTACCTGATTTAGCTAATTCAGATAATCTTTGGAATACATACCCACACTAAATATTTGTTTACCTATTAGACATTTACTGATGAATCTACAGTTTTCACATCATTTCATTCAAACTGGTTTCACCACACAAACCAGTGTCCCTGCAGACATTAGTCAGCTCATGTTTACATCCAGTGACTGACAGATGTGATTAAAACTGCATGAAGATGAGTTTTACAGTTTGAGTTCATGTATGAAGACCTTTATTTCCAAATACTTTGCAAAGCACATGAGGCTTCAAAAGGCCTTTTGAGTTACCGTATGTTATCCTATGTAGAACATTTATACAACACTTTAAAGATTTACATGTATTACAAAACTACATTTCTAATATTATTATTTTAAATCTATGGGGAAACATTGCAAAGTATATTCGTACAGTGTTCAGTTACATGAAGAACAGATGTTGGATGAGATCTATGTTATAAATATGCAGACATGTATGTGTTCATACATGGCCAGATATCACTTTAGCACATCAGTATCAGCTGTAAAAAATGAAATATGTGATAAAATAAGACAAAAGTTGGCAGGACCTGAAATTACAGTCATCATGACTCAGACATTGACCGGTGAGATGATTTGGTGACACACCGGCTCGGCAGGTCGGTGTCTACGTGACAAACTGCACTCACACTGAGAGCTGCGGCTAGCTAATGTTAGCTTAGCTTACAGTGCTACATTGACAGTTACCTTCACGGTGATGTGCGACAGGTCGAAAGTCTCATGATAGCCGTGTTTTATCCAGTCTAATGAATCCTTCAGTTCGGGCCTGGCGCTCCGTTTCGCCTCTTTAATCCTCTTCTTACTCTTATGGTTCATTCCTCCTCCCGGTGGCTTTAAAGAGAAAACGTGTTACCGCTGCTCAGCTAGCTAACAAGCTAACCTGGGGCTACCACAGAAACACATCCACTAGCCTGCACTGACACCCGGCTAGCTGCGCTGTTCTGCCAGCCTCACCTTATATATTTGGTTAGACAACAACACCACAAATCGTTTATGTGTTAAACACGTCCCCAGATCTTCACCAACAAATGTAAGAACACTTTTAAAACCTGCCTGCTCGATACAGTTTCATAAACAGCTGACAGAAAGGCTTGCTAGCTGGCTAGCAGGAGACACAATGCTTAGGCAACGGATCGGCGTCACATAGCGCCCGCCCCCACAGAAGGAATAGAAAGCTCATTGGCTACAGCGTCCGCAAAAGCTGAACGTTTATTGGATGTAATGTCGAACAAGCCTTCCCGCCAGGCGTGTACATCGATTTGATTGGCTGTTAACGTGTCCTTCTTGTGTTTTGGTCGATGGCGGAAATACACACATGCGTGGCTGCGAGTGTTAGATTTCAACATAAATAACATTAAAACTGGTTAATGTTATATTTCTAATGACAATACAGATATCCAGAATAATAGCTGGTGATGTGATGACGTAATATGATACAGTAGTAGTGACGTAATGGACACCAGTGGAGCTGAAGCATCTAGCATAGCTTACAAAGTTTTCACGTTTGAAGAAAGACAGGAGTCCCTCTCTGTGTCCATACCTGAGGTCTGTCCGCTCTTTATTTCATTATTATACTAAAGAAGCATCTGTTCTTAATTCATGTAAAACTGACTTCAACTCATGATGTAAATTAGCTGTTGTTCGGTGCTGTGCTGTGCTCAAACTGCCAACACCTGAAAAAAAGTACATTTAAGATAAATATGTGTATATAAATGATGTTCACACGTTGAAATGAAAGTACCCAGACTGCATACGATACGTTAGAGTCCTGCCCTCAATTCGGCATAATCCAGTTCACACAAACGAGCTGATTTAAATAAAATCTGAATTTAGATAACTGGCATTGCCTTAATCTTTAACCTATTTATGGTTCATTTAAATGAATGAGGTTGTTTGTACCTGCTAAACAAAGTAACAGATTTAATATGATGTGTGAGACTCCTGTCTTTAATTCGGCAGACATTCAGAACATAAAGGTGTATTTGTTTGAATACAATCTGGACTGATATACCTGCTTCCCTCCACTCATCCACCAGTCTTATTTAGTATTTAGCGGCCTGACGAACCACATAAACCAGCTCACAATGTTAAAATCAATAACTCACTGCATGATGAACTATTCATACTCTGTCTAATGTCTTGAATCAGTCCTGTACATTTTTATTATGATATGCCAGACACCCTTTATGATTCTCTTCATAACACTGTGATCCACACCATCAGGTTCTGGACCCACAGTATGGGATGTACGTGTGGCCCTGTGCTGTGGTGCTGGCTCAGTATCTCTGGACCCACAGAGACGAGCTGAGAGACAAGACAGTGCTGGAGGTGAAGAAGAAGCACATTTAACCTCTTGATGAACGTGTCCTGTCAGATGATTGTGGTCATCCCTCTGTGTGTGTGTGTGTCTGCAGCTCGGTGCAGGTGTGAGTCTGCCAGGTGTGGTGGCTGCGAGCTGCGGTGCGAAGGTGATCCTGTCCGACAGCACGAAGAACCCTCTGTGTCTGGAGAACTGCAGGCGCAGCTGTGAGGCCAACGGCCTCCGTGGTGTTGACGTGTTGGGTCTCACCTGGGGGGAAATCTCACCTGACCTCGCTCTGCTTCCTAAACTGGACGTCATCCTGGGGTCAGATGTTTTCTACGAGCCACAAGGTTTGTTCCTACAGAATAACTCAAACGTATAAACGATACATGGCCAAAAGTCTGTGGACACCATATTGCATTCTTGTTTATTCACATTAGACTTTTTGAAAAAGTGTCCACATACTTTAGGCCATGTTGTATGAATCTCAGACTGAGTAAACGTGTGTAACCTGTTTCAGATTTTGAAGACGTCATCGTCACTGTTGCTTTTCTTCTAAGAAAGAACCCCAGAGCTCAGTTCTGGACCACGTACCAGGAGAGAAGGTCCGGTATCACTGCACGATGTCACACTTTATAAGCCAGTGACCCGGTGTGGTCTGACCCTCCTCCTCCTCCTCTGTGTGTTTCAGCGCTGACTGGTCGATCGAAGCTTTGCTGCACAGGTGGAAGCTGAACTGCGTCGAAGTTCGTCTGGAAACCTTTGATGCAGACAAACCTGAGCTGGCTGGATCGACTCTGCCGGGCAGCCACAGCATCTACATGATGATCATCACACTGAAGACAGGAGACGACGGCCGGGGACAGATTATTGTCTGATGTCTCCCAGAGGAACAGTGTGTGTCACATTTGGAAAGGATTATTTTTATATGTTTACAGAGAAACAAACGAAAGAAAGTCACATTTTACATGTTTAATAAAAATATGAACTGAATCCTGATGTGTTTTCAGGGTCTGATGGTTTAATAGACAGTTCAGGCTGTAAAAACTCTCACTGATACATCACATGTCCATTCAACATGTTTCTTCTCCAGATCACTGAACCAGGATCAGAATGAAATCTGATTGTTTTCTCTGCTGAAGCCTCAGAGTGAATGTGAGACGGCTCACTGAGAGTTTCTGTAAAGCATCTGAGTGAGATGTTGAAAAACCCATCATGAGCTTCAGAGGTGTTTTCCAAAAGTATCGTAACTAACAGTATATAATCGACTACATAACATTGTTACTCTGTCAGGATGATGAGAGCATCTGAAACTGCTGGAGGAACCAAAAACTACATGATATATAACTGATCCAGTTTCTTCCTCTCCACGTTGCTGTCTGAATCTTTCCTGATGGAATATTTTCAGGCTCAATATTTTCTCTTTTGTTTTATACAGTCAAAGATTTGTCACATGTTTAAACATCAGTTTACCTTCACTGCTCCCTCAGAGATGAACTGTGTTTCCTCTCCTCGCCAGCAGAGGGCAGCAGCTCATCCAACAACTGCACCTTCAGCTCACACGGGACCAGAAAGTAACTGAGTACATTTACTCAAGTAGACTTACTGCCTCACAGGTCTGTTGTCAATCACTGGATATTTATTTTCTGTTTTTTTATTCTAACATCTTCAGACCTCTAAAAATAAATCACAGTGGGGTTTGTAACTGAACGTGTCTTCATAAGTCTGATATGTATCTTTAATAAGATGATTCTCCAGGTTTTATTGACAGTATTTCAGCAGTGACTCAGCCTACATGGTCGTTTTTACATTTTAAATCAGGAATTATCTGATCGAACACCAAGTCTGAGATATAAAGAGTCAGTTCTGCTCAGTTGAAAATATTTGATATAAAATGTTATTGAACATCTTATAAGAGGAAAACAAACCACAGGTCATTTTAAAAAGAGTTTTAATAGTAAAAATACTTAAAAAACCAAAACATATCCATCATAAACTCGTCACCACATCAACAATCACCGTCTCCCAACACCACAATCACATGTGCACCGGCCCGGGCTGAACGGGGAGCCAGGTGCACGCCACCACAGGTGAGTGCTGTTCAACACCAGCAGGGGGCGGAGCCTCAGCGAGCTGCCCGGCAGCAGGTCGCTGCTGCAGCTGCGGGCTCCTCTCCGAGCCCAGGTGAGCTCAGGTGAGCCCGGGACGCTCCTGCCGTCTGTACGTGTCGTTCTGTCGCCATGAGGCCGTGGTCGGTGTCCAGGATAAGCCGTCCGAGTCGCCCTGGGTCAGAAAAACAACAGAGTCTGGTTATGGTTCCGTAAAAACACCCTGATGCTGCCTCCATTCCAAACCTCAACTGGAAAATGGTCAATTTAAAGTAAAAAGTGATTTGTAAAGTGCTGAGCAGAGAAAATGGGTCAGCAGCTTCTCTGGTCTCAGGTCCAACAGTCTCACAGAGTCAGCACCAGGTGAACAAACAGTTAACTCAGGGAGGACAGAGCTGGGCGGCACCGCCTCGGCCCAGACTGGACGGGTCATGGAAAAGTTCTGTCAACTGTTCCAACACTGAAGTCTGACAACAACAAGAACAACACTGAGCTACAGAGGGAAACATTCAGGAGTAGAAATTCTCCAGTTTAAGGTTTTTTAACAACATGAAGTCAGAATATAAAATGATTAAACAGCTTTATTAATAACAACAACAACAACAACAACAACAACAGGTCACGTGCTGCAGGACACGTGGCAGCTCCTCCGCTGGTGGAGAGTCTGGGCTGCAGGATCCGAACTTCTCACAGGGACAGTTTGTCATCATTCACAATCAAACACTTCTGTTGCTCTTCAACATATCTGCGCTTACAGGCTTAAATGTCACAAACCAAACTTCATTTAGAAATCTGCTAATTTTAAGTTTCTGCCCAGTTCTGAAGGCACGACGCTCACAGATGTTCTGTTTTTAAGAATGAACTGAATGTGTTTGAACGCAGAACCGCTCACATGATTCAGAACCTTCACGGACCACAACTACAACAAACACTCGCTGGTTCGGCACCAGAACCCACCTCAGAATTCACTCCTTGGCTTTCTTCTCGCTGTTTTGGAATTTCTCCACTATCTTGCGCTCGTGTCCGGACGGGTTGGGCCTGTTGGTGTTCTCACTGGCCTCCTTCTTTGTCCTGCCTTTGCGGGCCGAGCCCTCTGAGCACAGACACAACACGACAAGTTAAATCCTGACGAACCAACTCGTTTCAGGTGCAATAAAGCGTAAAGCGTGACGTCATCTCACCTGCGTATTTATCTGTCAGGTTGTAGAACTCGTACTGGTCGTAGTATTCGTCCTCAAAGCTGGTGGGCTTCATGTTTTTCACGTCGACGTGACTCATGATCGTTCCTCCGAGATTTGCCCCAAAAAATAAAGTTTGTCAAGTTTCAGGAAAAAAACACAGAAAGTAAAAACTGTGACGCTTCAGCTCTCTGCCCCGAGGAGACAAACAAGATGCTGCCAGAGGTTCACTCAGGCTTTTATAACGGGAACACTGAGCTCCTCCTCCAGACAGACAGGCAGACAGGCAGACAGACAGACAGGCAGACAGGCAGGCAGACAGACAGACAGGCAGACAGGCAGGCAGACAGACAGACAGACAGACAGACAGGCAGACAGACAGACACTCCTCCCTCAGCTGCAGAAATGTTGCATCATTCAACATAAAAGTGTCCCAGTGTTACTGAAGGAGTCTGTTCAGTGGTGGAAAGTAACTAACTACATTTACTCGACTACTACATTTACTTTTCCCTTAAATATGTGACATTTATGACATTTTGTTCTACTCCACTACATCTCAGAGTAACTCGTTGTACTTTTTACTCCACTACATTCACCTGACAGCTTCAGTTACTTTACAGATGAAGATGTTATGCGGACTGTGAAAATCAATCAATCAATAATAAACAGTGATCATGTGGAGAAAATCACAAGCTCCACAAGTACCCAATAATACTCGAGTAAAAGTAAAGATCTGATGTTGAATTCGAGTCTCTCATATGAAAAGTACTCAAGTGAAATATATTAAATATAGTTAAATATCAGAATTACACGTAAAGTTACAGTAACGTGTTTCCTCTGAGTCAGCTGATTAACAGATCTGATAATCAGCATTTTTATTTATTTATTCATTTTTATTTTGGATTATTGAATCAATGTTTTTTTCATCCAGTTGCCAATAAAATATCACCTGCTGCTTCAGCTCTGATGCAGCATGTAATCTGTAAAGTAACTAGTAACTAAAGTTATCAAATAAATGTAGTGGAGGTAAAAGTTTAGTGAGTTTAACTAGTTTCACAGTGTGGAATTAATACTTTTTATATTTTCTTTGTTTATCAGCAGCTGCATGTTTCACACAACCCTGACCTACCTGTGTGTGTGTGTGTGTGTGTGTGTGTGTGTGTGTGTGTGTGTGTGTGTGTCAGACTAACTTTGGACTGAACCCTTCAGATAACTTATATCTTGTCCCTATAGCTTCCTGTGTCAGTGGGTCTGAACTCGACACGTGAAGATAAACCTTCTCTGATTTTATTCCACATGTTATCTCCCTCTGTAGTGCTGACACTGTACAGAAGAGGACGAGGGTCACTGTGAAAAATACAAATATTATAGGTATTAATAATATTCTTTGACATAATTATAACTTTATTTCTTCATAATTCCGAGATTAAAGTCAGAATTGCGACAGAAAGTCAGAAGTCCTTTGTCTTCACAGTGAGCCTCGTCCTCTTCCGTACACGCCGGAGGTTTGGCTTCAGAAGAAGAAGAAAACTATAATTTAATACTCATTTAGTTTATTTGTCCTGACTGATCGGATCCGCCTCCTCACGTTCCTCACAGTCACTCTGAGAGTTCGGTTCTGACCCATTCAGCTCGTCTGTGTGTCCTGGAGCAGCTGTGAACACAAACACTGTTGCTATGACAGCAGAGGGAGTCACCCTCAGATCACCATCATCATCATCATCATCATCATCATCATCGTCGTCATCCTCAGGCTGTAATTACAGAGCAGAACAGCTCATGTTTAAATATACTGCAGATGTTACAGTGGCTGGAACAAACATGTCGTCTCCTGCAGCAGAGAGAAACTCAGCAGGAGAACTTCAGTAAAGAAGTATTTAGTTCAGTGCATCGACCCTTTAACTTGAAATGGCTTCATAGATTCAGAGTTCTGAGGAGGAGAGACGATCAAACCCTTTTATTCTGAAAAACAGGTCACAGAATTCACCTAAACGAGGCCTCAGAAACACTTTAATCCAGATGTTTCTTTCTGTGACTGAATGTGATTGGACCTTCACACCCTCCTCAGTTTCTCAGCCTCAGCTCACATCAACGGACCGAAGACACGAGAAGAACAACACAAACACAACAACAAGAGTCCATGTTCATGTCTTTATGTCTGACAGCTGATATCCATCATCAGTTACAACTAAACTTATTCCTCAAAGTACAAATACCTCAGTGTCGTACATGTACTTCAGTAAACAAAGTTTTATTATGACTCATGTTGTTCATGTGTCAGCAGCAGAGTGAGCTGTGTTCATCATCATGTCACGACTTCATGACTCATCTTTTTTTAACTCCGTCCTGTAAAAGGCAGCAGAGACGAGCTGGACGTGACCGTTTGAGGAGGACGAGGTGCTGAGAGAGAACAACACAGTCACATGTCACACAGCCTTCAGCCTGAGGAGGAGGAGGAGGAGGAGGAGGAGGAGGAGGAGGAGGAGCAGCTCTGACTCTGGATCAGGATGTTTGCTCTGAGCTCTCTGCCTCGATTCATCTGCAGTCGTTTCTTGTTTCGGTCTCTTTGTCTGAGATTCTGTAAACATTAGCAGGAATATGAGCGGCGCTGTCTGAGCAGCACGTTTCAGCCTGTGCACACAGAGCGAGCTGTAAACCAGGTCACCGATAAGATATCATCCCTTCATGGCCTGATTCTCGCTGAACATTGGCACCAAACGTGTGTTTCAACCTCGTTCTAAAATAGGTTATGAATATTATCACGCCCTCGTTTTGTTCCCGATCATCAGATTCCTCTCAGCTCACTGTCAGATTGAGAGTTTAATGTTTAATCCTGATATTTAACCTGCTCTTCAGTTTCAAAATAAAGGAACTTTCTATCTTTTAACTCAGTTTTACAGTTGTGATTGTCCCCAGTGTGCCTGCCAGAGTTTGTATACATAATGGTTTTTAAGTGCATAGAGTAAAATTAAGTTATGCTATAATCTGGTTTTAATCTGGTTTTTATGCAGAATAATGAAGATTGATGGTGTTAATAAGTGAGCTCTGGAGGTGTAGACATGTGAAAAACACCAATAATACAGTGTAAAGACGGAGTGGTAGCAGTGAGGTCCAAAAGTCTGAGACAACATGAAATTATCTCTATTGTCACATAAACATGGAAATAATCAGAAAGTTTGAGGATTCAGAAAGTAAATAAAAGTGTCAGAAGAACTTGGAAAGACGACACTAATTCAACATGTCTGCAGGTTTTTGTTGACATGCAGAACTGTGAGCTCAGGCAGTTGATCTGAAGGTGTGGTTATTACAGCTGTGTGTTTAAAATGATCGTATTGATTCATAAAGGCACTGACCTCTGTTTCAAACATCACACCACTGCAGTTAATGATTAACCTCCAGGATGTTTACCTGCACACACAATGTGCTGATGGAACAGTTTGTACCTGACATCTGGCACCGGCACAGTTTGATTTTCACTCACTGACCTTGAAGTGAAACAAGTTAATCAGCAGGATTTTATTCTGACAGTTTGACCTGACTTCAGTCCACAAACTGATCCTGTTGTTCAAGCTGACCAGCTGACATGAACTGTGGGAAAACAAGCAGATGTGAAGAAACTGACCTCAGATCAGAGTTTAAATACACCGAGCAGACAGTGAAGGACACAGCAAGAGGAACATATTCTCACATATTATTTTAGAGGAGTGACGGAAGAATTCACATCATTTACTTCAGTAAAACTAACAATAACACTATAAATATAAGTCAGACATGGACACTTAAAATAAAGGTGCAAACGTCCTACAAGCCCATTTTTAGTTTTCTTCTTCTCTGTATTTCATTAACTCACCAAAAAGTCACACAAAGAGTGATGATTTATCTTTTTTTATTACAGACGACATTAAAGGTTAACGAGTAGTTCAAATAAATCAACATGGAGAGATTACACTGGTGGAAGAAGTAATCAGATTTATTCTTTTATTTACCCTGGTAAAGGTAGGCAGTAATAGGCTACCACAGTCTAGAATACACTCGCAGCTCGGGGCGGCTGTGGCTCAGGGGCAGAGCCAGCGACTTGTTATCAGAAGGTCGCTGGTTCGCTGCATGTTGAAGTGTCCTTGAGCAAGATACTGAACCCAAGACTGCTCCTGACATGCTGGTCAGCACCTTGCATGGCAGCCACCACCATGTATGAATTACTGTAAGTCACTTTGGACAAAAACATCTGATAAATGCCCTAAAATGTAAATGTATTTGCTGCTTAAACTTAAAATAATACACAACAACTTATTAGTTTATTATCTAATAAATGTAGTGGATCAAAAAGTACAACATTTCCCGATGAGCTGTATCAGAAGTACTTCACAACTCTACTTGAGTAAATGTACTCAGTTACTTTCCACTCTGCTGTTCAGTCAACAACAAACCGAGGTGACGTTTACATGTGCGCGCGGCTTCCTCCGTCCAGCAGGCGGCGCCGCGTGCAGCTCCCCACGAACACCAACGAAGAAGAAGAAGCTAATCTGTGTAGTTAGCAAGTCGGCAATAAATAAACAGTAAAACTAACACGGTAAGAGATGTAACGTGTCGTGTGGAGGAAAAGATGAATCGTATCGTGTGTGTTCACTGATCAGCGCGGAGATGTACGCAGCTAATGTTTATGTTGCACGAGCGGCACGAATCGCACCGTTTAGCTAGCGGCAGGGCTAACATTAGCAACAAACCCAGCCAGCTAGCGCCTCAGCAGCTGTGAAATGAATCATACTCATTCATTTCCATTAATTAAGTTCATGTTAGCATTTAAGCCAGCTGGACTAAAACAAACTCATGCATTTCCCCGCTGTGTAAACCCGAAATGATGTAGTTGTCGCTTTAAGCTCAATTCGAGCCATTTCTGCACAAGCAAAGAGGTTTACACCAAGCTCCATTCAGAAATGTGTCTATTCAGAGATATCTTGTTATTCAGGAGGCATAAAAATATGTTGAGACGTTGATAAAAACTGGGATGATCCACGTTTTTAATTCGGCTTTCATCCAGCGCACTATTTACTACAATATTTAAATCTATAGCACGATTTGTTTTGGTCCTACTTACTTCTTCCACTCATGTTCCTATCAAAAGCCTTGCTCCCTGCTTTTAAAAAATGATAGATTTTGTTAAGGGGTTCTGTCTGTGTGGATGCTGCTCTGATAGACTTGCTCTGAATGCCTAAATCTTGAAAGCAGGATCATGTCAGCTGATACCAAGATTGCCGAGCTGCTCACAGAGCTCCATCAGCTCATCAAACAGACCCAGGTAAGTTAGGTTAACTGTTATTCCACAGAGATAAAGCAGAACATTTCAGAACTGTGTCAAGTTTGTCCCCCAAATCTAAATAATCACCATGTGTGTGTTCTCAGGAGGAGAGATCCCGCAGTGAACACAACCTGCTCAACATTCAGAAAACACACGAGAGGATGCAGACGGAGAACAAAAGTCAGTCACCATGCTGTCAGTTCTTCTGAATGTTCATCAGCTGCTGTTCTGTGAGTCTGGATTCACTCAGATCTCTTGTCCTGTCCCTCTGTCTCCTACAGCGTCCCCGTACTACCGGACCAAGCTGAGAGGACTGTACACCACGGCCAAAGCTGATGCTGAGGCGGAGTGCAGGTGAGTCACAACAAACTGGCTTCTTTTTAGGTTTAAAGTGAAGTTTGTTGTCAGTATAGCAGAAATATCTTGTGTCTTTGGCAGCTTTTGGAAATGTATTTCCATTTACACAGCAGTGACTCATCATGAGAAACATGTTGAGTCACATTTTTAGTCCTTAATTTACATTTCAACTTGACTCATTTTGTTTCACCAACATTACAGAAAATGATTAAGACAAACTGGTTTAATTTAACTGACTCAGCTGGAGACACACAGACGTCAGTTCTTCTGGATTATCGATAAAAAATATAACATTTTTCAGTAAACCTTCATGTTCTTCATCAGTCTGGGTTGTTGATCTGTATTTACACATTTTAAAAGATATATTTTTGATGTATAATCTTGTATCATTAAAAGTTATCTTGCAACTGACAGAAATCTACTAAATGTTCTCTGGATGTTTAAGGTCCCTGGAGGATCTAATAAATCTAATAAAGGATTCAGATTTGTCCTGTAGCGCGACTGTCAGCTTGTCTTTTCCAGATCACATTCAAGTCATTTCTGTCCGAGGTTACAGGAAATACTCGTGATGCTCTTTGTTCACGTATCTCTTTGTTTTCCTCTCAGTATTCTGCGTCACGCTCTCGATAAAATAGCAGATATCAAGTCTTTGTTGGAGGAGAGGAGAATAGGTAAGTGTGTGTGTGATGAACAGATTTACTGATGAAATCCCACTTTGCCAGATTAAATGAGATTCATATGAGTTTTTTTTCTACAGCTGCTAAAATGGCGGGAGTTTACAGCGACAGCGACCCTCCCAGGAAGACGATGAGGCGAGGCGTGCTGATGACGCTGCTCCAGCAGTCGGCCATGACGCTCCCTCTGTGGATCGGAAAGCCGGGGGAGAGGTCGGTGCTGCAGACACACAGAGCTACAGATTATTGTGTTCACCACCTCGCACCGAGCTCCATGAGCGCTCTGGTGCCATTCTGCAGAGATTTGATTGGACAGAAGGCGCTGCTGCTCTGTTATCTCAAACATAACCTGCGCTGGAGTGTGTTACATGTCCAGCGTTAGTTAACCCTGAACCCTGAAGCTCCTTCCTAAACACAAACCCTGCTTCATATTCAGGACCCTGGTTTCTGTCGGAGCACATCCAGATGTCTGAAACCAGGATGAACATGTGCAAAACACAACCAGGACATCAGCACATGTGTAAACACTAACGCATCATCGCTGACCCAAAGTCCAGTCAGGCATCTTCTGCTGTGCCTGATCGTATATTTGAATCTTAACGTACAGTGGAAGATATTTTATGCCACTTTCTACAGATACTTAAATCAAATCAATTTTATTTATACAGCCCAAAATCACAATCACATTGCCTCAGTGGGCTTTACAATCTGTACAGTGAACAGCATCCTCTGTCCTTACACCCTCGATAAGAGTGAGGGAAAACTTCACATGTTGATGAAAAAAAGACCCTTTTAACAGAGTAAAAAAACCTGAGGAAGAGCCACAGAGGAGGATCCTCTCCAGGACGGACAGACATGCAATTCTTCTGTCTACACACACACAACAACTACAGACTGAAATAAATGTCAGATGTTCTTTCTGTCTGTTTCATTCAGTGTATTATCTCCCATCAGCCCTCCTCCTCTGTGCGGGGCGACTCCCGCCAGCAGCGACTACGTGGCCAAACAAGGCGACAAGGTGGCGGCGAGGGTGAAGGCGGTGGACGGAGACGAGCAGTGGATCCTGGCTGAGGTGGTCAGCTACAACCACTCCACCAACAAGTGAGTCCAAGTGAGAAACATTCCAGGTAACAGTCAGATGTTCTCAGACAGAGCTGACGATTCTTCTCTCCTCCCTGCAGATACGAAGTGGACGACATCGACGAAGAAGGAAAAGAGTGAGTGCTTGTTCATATTTACCTTCTCAGATCTTCATCGTGATCTCGACCTGTATCATTTCTTCTTCTTCTCTTCATGAATTCAGCTCTTCAGCTCCTCTCAGGTTTAATCTCATGTTGTGACAGTCGGTGCTGCTCTGTGCTGTGGATCCTCAGGAATGTGTTTAAGTTGCACAGTTAGACGCAGCTCGCTAAATATTACATGTGCACAAAAAGAAAATCTTATATATATACTGTAACATTTGATTCTGAATCCACTCCAGCTGCTCTGCAGGTTCTGACTTGTGTGATCCAAACGTTTCAGATATTTCTGGGGTGTTTTGAAGTCCACAAGTCAAAATGTATTGAAAAGAGATGAATGGAATCAATTCCAAAATTCACAACATGTTTTTATTGTCACAGAATATTCTGCTTCAGTCCATATTTGTCGTGTTTAGACTATAAAACAACATTTACATTAGCATTAACAGAGCTGTCAGCAGCATAAACTACATTTATATAACCACAGTTTATTATCTGACAACATTATAATAGTGAACACTGTGTCTATACAGGTTTTAACTTTTAGTCCAGATAAAGTATAAAGGAAAGTGTTCACCACAGATCGTCTCTCTGGACGGATGTAACGCCACCGTCAGGGTCACACATCAAACTCAAATCATCAGCTTGTGTTGAAATGTCCTTTTATGATAAATTACATTCGTCGTTATAAAAACAGGAGATCATGATTCTGTGTATCATCACTCTGCAGAAAGATGTCGAAGAAATCAGCAGTTGGCTTCAGTTATACTCGTTAAAGATAGATTATTTAATTTTAAGACTTAATTCAAATTGTTTTAATTTTCTTTGCAGTCATGGCGTCATAAAACATGACAGATTCAAGGACCTCGAGAAGCTTTGAGTGTAAATAAAAATTGTCAGTGTGAAGCCCTGACGACATTTAAAAACATGGAGGACCTTAATAAACCATCTGTCATCAACAGACTCCAGATCTGTTCGACAAACATGTCTGAAAAGTGTTTGTGTGTTTTCAGGAGACACACTCTGAGCCGCCGGCGGATCATCCCGCTGCCTCAGTGGAAGGCCAACCCAGAGACGGACCCTGAAGCTCTGTTCAGTAAAGACCAGCTGGTGCTGGCCCTCTACCCCCAGACCACCTGCTTCTACCGGGCCCTCATCCACACCCCCCCACACAGGGTGAGGCTCGGACGTCACAGATCTCTGATGAGACAAGTGACGTCATCGTCCCAGTACAGAGTGTCCAATGTTTGAGTCTCCTCTGATTGTCTCACTGACCTCAGCTTGTGTTTGCAGCCGCAGGACGACTACTCGGTGCTGTTCGAAGACACGTCGTACGCTGACGGCTACTCCCCGCCGCTCAACGTGGCTCAGAGATACGTGGTCGCCTGCAAGGAGAACAAGAAGAAGTGAACGATGAGCGGAGGGACAAACACGGAGCCTGTTTGGGAGGATTGATTTTTGTATGAAAATATGTTCAGAAATATTTGTCAGATCTGTCAGATTTTGTAGATTTTATCATGGAAGGTGATAATCAATCAGGAAAAAACACCTGAACATAAATGAGACTGTTTGTCAAAATCAACATCAAGACACAGAAAGAAGAAGTGAAATTACCCAGGAACACTTGAACGTCTCATGGGGAACAATGTTAGCTTTGTCCCAGATTATCGCAGCGTTACAGGAGAGTGACAAAATAAAGTCTTTAAAAATACTCTAAACACTGTGGACACTGAAGTACCTCTGAGTTTTGAGTGTACCGCTGATGTCCCACAATGCATTGGACAAAGGAAACATTCAAGCTGCTCACAGCTGAAAAAGACTAAAACTAATTATGGATGACGGGGAAACGGCTTCAGGACTCCTCGAAAACATCCCTATAAATATGAGTACATACTGTAAATACTTTGTATGTAGTGTTGAAATGGGAGGTCGGACACACGGAGGCCTGGAGAGAAGCTGCTGATCGGACGATCTGCGTGTAAAGAAACAAGTCAGAGCCTGAACTGTTTATTTTTTACGTGTCAACTGTTTCTGATTTTTGTGTAAATCTTCAAATGAAAAAATGTTTTCACGCTTCATCGTTCAGTCTCTTTATTCTCCAGCACTCAGCACATTACAGTCACAGCTTTATCACCGGGGGCAGCTGTGTTATTACCAGTCGGTAACTGTAACTAAGTACATTTACTGAAGTCTACTCGAGTCTTTCTTTTCATGCCACTTTCTACTTCTACTAATTATTGTACTTCTTCCTCCACTACATTTATCTGACAGCTTTAGTTACTTTACAAATTAAGATTCTTTACACACCAAACATGAAGAGTTGTAAAATATGTAATATAAATGAATACGTAAAAAGTACAATATTTGTCTCTAATTTGCTAATGGAGTGGAAATATAAAGTAATGTAGTACGTCAGAAGTGTACGTGAGTAAATGTACTTAGATACATTACATCACTGACTGTAACTTACTTGTCCATTTGGCTGTGATTTGCCATTAAATTCGTGTTGTGTACATTTCCTATCGTACCTGAACGCAACAGTCGACCAGGGAAAGTCCGCTCATGACTCACATTATCCCACAGTCCGTGAACGCATCAGCAGCGCGCGGAAAGGAAACAATCATGGCTGAAGTGGTGAGTGTTTGACACATCTGCTGCTCTGCTCCATTAAAAACCTCTTCATCAGTGGGTTTGATAGATAAATTACAGGTGTAATGTTGTTTTAAGTAAAGTCGCTGCCAACAGAAAGGGGCCAGTTTGGGCGGGAAGGCTAACAGCAGATAAACAGAACATTAGCATCACGCGCAGGTTAGCTCCGTTAATTTAAAGTCAACCAGAGTTCTTCAAAATAAAAGCCTGCAGGTTGAAGGTGACGGAGGGGAGTTTGGTTTCGATTTTAGTTTGTTGTGATGAGATGGCGACGCATTAAACCGCCAGTAAAACCCCGTAAACACAGCGTGACACTTTGTTGTTTAACGTGAATGTAATGTCTTTGCAAGAGAATCTGCGAACTCCGTTTAAAGAGTTAGCTAGTTAACATTTAAGCTAGCTCACTCAGGTAACTGTAACGTTAGCCGGTGTAATCACCAGCAAATGTAACGTTACACTCAGTTTACTCCTTTTTAATGGTCCCACTTACTTCAGGCAATGCAGTCAGCCGTGTCAGGACACTAAATCCTAACGATTGAACGAGTTTAAGGCTCCGTTTTGGTTGAAATTGCGAGATAGGGCTATAAGTGTCATCTCTGCGGCTGTAAAGTGTTACACCCACAAACCACAGCCTGCAAATATAAGCACAATGACCAGAACTTAAATAAAGTTTCAACACAAACTGAATCTTATCAGCGTCATGAGTGTTGGATTACATGAGTTTGATTTAACTGGACTGAACAAACTGGTGACTGACTGGATAGATATTAAATAGAGATGTGGCGATTAATCAGTTAGGTGTCAACTATTAAATCAATCACCAACTAATCTGATGATCATTTAATCAGTTTCAGTCAAATAAAAGTTTGTTGTTAAATCTGAGTATTTTCTGGTTCCTTTCCTCTGTGGCAGTAAACTGAATATCTTCAGGTGGAGCAAACAAGACATGTCGACATTTTCTGACATTTTATAGCCCGAACAATTAATCAAATAATCCAGAAAGTAGTTTAGATCGACGTAGACTGAGTGTCAGCCGGGAACATTATGGGCCTGAGGTTCAGCTTTTCTTTTCTTTTTCTTTTTTGTAAATATTGGAATGGGTGATTTTTCTGTCAGATTGTTGATAAAATGAACTGATTTAAAAATGTATATATATATCGTTCTTCTTGAGTTCTGATAATCTGTATCGACCCTGAAAAGCCTCATCGGTCGACCCCGAGGTTCGATTAGTCCATAATGAAATCCATTTTTAGTCGCAGCCCTCTTGACTTCTTTAGAGGAACAGAATATTTTCTGATCGTGTCATAAAATCATTCATCCATCACAACAGGCCTCAGGAACTGACTTACTGATTTAAAGGATGTAGATCTTGTGTAGATATCAGGAGAGCCTCTGTCTGTCCCTCAGGTGTCTGACAGCGACCTTCAGGCTGTGAAGCCGCCGCCCAAACGCAGACGCATCCTCGACCCGTCAGCCATCGTCCCGGTGCCCGTTTACTCCAACAAGGTCAGTAAAGACTGATCCGAGAACAGTGAGGACGACACTTCACGTCAACTTTCATATGAAAAACAAGTAGTTAAAGTGTCTTATTCCCCTTTTCCCCCACAACCTGCTTTGACGTCATCACAGTCAGAATAATATAATTCATTTTATTAATTATTGAGCCAATAAACATCTCACAAAGCGCAGCTGCTCTGCTCAGGCAGGACCCTGCTGCTCCTGGTTCAGGACTAACCCGGCAGGCCTGAACTCTCTGATGAGGCTGTCGAGTCAGAAAACTCTTTTTGAAACACTTTTTATTAATGCTGGCACACTGTTTTATTTCCAACATGTCTATCTTGTTATCTTTGTTTCTGTCTTATTTTATTGTTGAAATATTGAATTCTCTTTTATTTGATTTGCCTCCTGAACTGATTTTATCTTGGTTCAACCACGAGATTCACTTTGTGACTTTGTTCTGAAAAGTCTGTATAAATAAAGTTCATTTGAATGATTGTTTTTGTGACTGAGCGGAGTGTTTCTGTGGTCAGGTGAGCAGCAGCCTGCAGCTGAAGCCGACAGCAGCCATGTTCACTGAGAAGGAAACGACAGGTAAAATCTGAGAGTTTAAATTGATGTTCGGTGTTTTTACGCTGTTTGACGGTTTGTGTCTCTGATCAGACGACGTTTCAGACGACAGTTTGTGGTCACAGTTTTCATCTCGAGGGCCGTCGTCAGCAGCTGCAGCTGCCGTCAGCCTCAGTGACTCGGAGGAGGACGAAGCAGAACACACGAAGAAGAAAACAGAGCCGTAAGTAGAGAAGCTCAGAGAACTGGGTCGTTATGAGTCATCGGTCGTCTCCAGGTTTGATTTCATTCCCGTCCTCCTCTGCTCAGGAAGGTCGAAGATTAACTTAACATGAATCCTCTTTTTCTTTGTTTTCTCTCTTTTGTTTCAGAGAAGTGGTCCGCTGCCCGTCTCCTCCTCCTCCAGAGAGTCCGGTCCAGAAACAGTCCAGACGGGTCAAACAGAAGATCAGGTGAGTTTGGACTCTTTGCTCGGTTGTAGTTTAATCAGGTATCATTCACGGTGATCAGTGGGCAGATCGGCAGGCTGTGTCCTCCCTCTACTCTCTCATCCCATCATGACGATCTTCAGCTGTTCAGACAAAAACAGTTCGGTCGATGATTCTAAAGATTTGATTTCAGGACTGGATGAAGATCAAAGTGCTTCAGACAAAAATAAAGATAGGAAGAGAAAACTGAGAGTAATAAGTTGTTATCATCTTTACGTTTCATAAAATAAAACAATTACATCTAATTAATAGAAAAGAACATTTTGCAGGTGCAAAAACTATTTTTTAAACTGCTTCTCAGAAAGTTTATTTTTATAAAAGCTTTCCGTTTGGTTGTGAACGTCCTCGATTATTAACGCTGCACATCTTTAACATGTAACACGTGTTGTCTACATGAGCACGTGGTTAAAACTCCGGCCTGAGAGATAAAGAGGCTGAATCGTCTCTCAGTTCCAGTTGGAGCTGCAGAGATGATGGAGGTGTGTGTGTGTGTGTGTCAGTCTGTGTGTGAACAGCTGATCAGGTGTGTGTGTGCGTGTGTGTGTGTGTCAGTCTGTGTGTGAACAGCTGATCAGATGTGTGTGTGTTTGTTGTCTCCTCAGTGAGATGGACAGGAAGCTCCGGGCCGTCACCTCCCTCATGTCTCCTGAACCTCAGAACAGCAGGACCAGGCGGCGCAAAGGTCGCCAGTCCACAGACGACGATGATGTCATCATCATGAACTCTAACGACGACGTCATCATCATGAACTCTAATGAAGATGATGTCATCGGCTCGAACCCCGTCCCTGGAGGTCAGGATTCTCCGTACAGCTCCTCGGTCAGAGAGATCCCCCTGAAGATCCGCTGCCGGACAGACGTCCACAAGATCCCGGTTCTGTCGGTGCGTCACTTTAAAGACGTTAATTATAAGATGATGTCACCTCTTTGTCTGCCTGACAGCTGATCTGTGTTTTCAGTCTACGCCTCTGAGTTACGTGTTGGCCGAGCTGTCCGTCATCCTGAACGTTCCTCCTCCGCGCCTCCTGCTGATGAGGGAGGAGGTGGAGCTCCCGACAGACTCCACCGTCGGCGAGCTCGGCCTCGGCATCGCTGACATCATCGGTGAGTCACATGACACACGAGTTAACTCAAACTGTTCTTATGATGCTAAAAAGTCCAACTTACTGTGTTATGAAGCTGTCAGCCACGTCTCAGAGCCTTCTTCAGCTCAGCTGTTGTTAAAGTGGTTTAGTTGTGATCGTGTAGATGAAACTGGATTTCAGTCAAAGCTTCAGAAATCTACTAAAGTGAAAGTTATCCTTCGTTTTTTTAGTTTGTTGAGAAACAATGAAAACAGCAGTAAAGAACGGCTCGTTAGTTGTATCCAGATCTGTTTTATAGAATTATTTATGACAGTTTTTGTGTGTACAGAATTTATAACATTGACCTGATTTCTGTTTAGATTTGGTGCTTGTGATGTTTGTCTTCAGGCCACCAGGGGGCACTGAAGTGTTTCTGACAGCAGTCTCAGAAGTGTTGGTGCAGGGTCACAGCATCACAGAGAGCAGCTGGCACATCACTTCTTTTTGTTCCGTAACGACTCCACAGCAGAGCTGCAGTTTGTAGCCTCACACTGCTGGTTGATCCACAGAACAACTTGTTCACTGGGACCTTTTTGTCTTTAATAAAGTAGTCGCAGTGAAACGTGTTCAGTCGACATCAGCTGCAACATTTCAGATCCAAACAGGCAACTTTCTCAGCCAATCAGAGCTGCAGAACAGGGATTCTTACAGTAGATGTGGTGAAGTCTGACAGCTGCTAATGTCTGATGATCAGGCTGATCACCTGTGGAGACGCGTCTGTCACTCAGGTGAAGCGTCGTCGTCCAGAACAGTTCTGCAGCTTCACAGTGAAACAGAGTTGCAGCGTTCTGCTGAACAACTGAAGCAGCTTTAAATTAGATCAGTTTAAACTGTTGTTCATCTTTTTCTTGTACAGAGTGTGTCGTCATGGCAGCGGAGGATAAGAGTAAAGATGGCGGCGGTGGCGGTGGAGGTGGCGGCGGCATCACTGTGAGGCTGCAGAGCAAAGACCGAGACTCTTCTCAGGAGTTCTCTCTACACAGAGTTCGTCTCTCTTCTTCTTCTCTCCATCGTCAGCTCATGTTTGTTTCAGCAGCAGCAGCACACATACTAATGGTGTGTGTGTGTGTGTGTGTGTGTGTGTGTGTGTGTCAGGATGCCCCGCTGGGCTCCATCTTCTCCCAGTACCTGTCCAAGATGTCCACCGGAGCTCAGAGGAAGGTCCGCTTCCACTTCGACGGCTGCAAAGTGACGCACAGCCAGACGCCGGCTCAGCTCGACATGGAGGACGGAGACATCATCGAAGTTTGGATTTAAACCTTCAGCCTCGTTGCAAAACATCAGCTATATGTAAAAACTGTTATTTACTTGATTTGTAAAAGTCACCTTATTTGTAAAGTTGAATACAAAGAGCTGCTCAGCTCAGACGGAAACAGGATTCTATTTTTAGAGACTATTCAAATGAAAACATTTGTCAGAGATTGAAAATACAACTGTTAACATATTTTAATGTTTTGTGACTGTACAATAGCACGTTCTTTTTATTGTTGCTGATAATTCTAATAAAAGGAGTACAAGTTACTCTCTGTGAGAAACCCTGAGGTGAGACTGAGTCTATGACTGAGGGAAGGATCACTCAGTAACTAAAGTAGCAGGACTACATGTTAAAATACTCCATTACAGGTAAAAGTCCTGCATTCAAAGTCTAACTCAAGTACATGTGGTTTTATTCAGTGATGTGAAAAGTACCCAAAAGTTATACTCGAGTACAAGTAGAGATAAAATGTAACTAGTAACTATAAATGTCATATAAATGTAGTGGAGCAAAAAGTAGCAGAAAATGGAAATACTCATCTTAAAGTGCCTCAAAATTGTAATTAAGTACAGTTCTTGAGTAAATGTACTTAGTTACAATCCACCACAGCTCTTTTGTACTTGAATCCACAAGTATTGGAAGCAAAACTTCAGATGAAAATGTAACTTTACTGTAAACGTCCCCTGATTAGCTAATCGCTTGATGACGTCACGTGACCCCCCCTGATCAAAGTCATGTGAGCTGCGGAGCGGAAGTTCAGTCGGATCCAACATGGCGGCGGGACAGAAGTGTTGTGATCTGTGAGCAGTCCTGCGATAAACATCTCGTTGTGTTCGGTGGAGTCCCGACAGTCGGTGTCACGGGACATCTTTTTATCTTGAAGCACCGCGATGGGTTTTAAACTGCTGTGAAAAGTGTGTGTGACGAAGAGAAGCTTTGGACCGGCGGCAGAGAGAAGACAGAAGCGTCCGCCTGACTCATCCTCCGAGGTAAACAACAGCAGGCAGCGGGCTCACAGCGGCTCTCTGTCGGCTGCTAGCTCAGCACGATCAGCGGGACAGTGAAGCGACACATTCACAGTAAAATACAACCAGTGTGTTCATGTTTCCGCCCGAAGGCTCGTGGAGCTGAAGGTCTGATGAACTCTTCACCCGTGTCTTCTAGGTACTTGGACAGAATCACGCCGCCGAACTCAATTCAATAAACTGCGAATTTAGCGTTGCTGTAGCTTACTTACTACGCATTTACTCATATTCCTTCAAGATGGTAAATATAAAACCGTAGTAGATAAAAGCGCAGCAGATAAGTTATTAAAGGTTCCGACTAAAGGAAACGCTTTAGTTAACTCTTATAATTTATCGAAAGACCTTTTAAATGTCACATCTCCGTCGTTTTACAGTAACGGTTTGTTTGTTGTACAGGGCGCGTACAATTTACAGACTCTTGAATGGATTCTGGAGAAGCATGTCCTCTGTGCCAGATTCTGAGTGGGTTTTAATCATCCAACTTCACCGCCGAATTCATCAGAAGGATCCCTTAGATGTCCCATGTTGTTCCCCACCGGTTAAAAACTTATGTTACGTTTGGTCCCAAATAAGATTCGTTAAACTGACCGAATTCTGAATGAGATCTGGTGTGCCGTTCTCTCCGTGCCAGATATTTCTTTTGAAATATAACGTTAACGCTTTTGGTGAACTTTCTCAATCTTCTGCCGAATTTATCAGAAGATCCCTTTAAAGGAAACGGGTCATTTCGTAACAGTCAGAAATTAACGCTGCATTTGTTTCAAAGCGAGGTACGTTAAACCGACAGAATTCTGAATGGAGTCTGGTGTGCCGTCCTCTCCCTGACAGCCATTTCTTTTGAAGTCTAAGCTTTTGGTTATCTTTCTTGCATTTCTGCCGAACTTTTCAGACAGTCCTTTAAATGTCTTGTGTCATATATTGCAGCAGGTGCATTGTAAAGTTTGGTTGTAAAAAGCCAACAAAGAACTACAGGAAGTAAAGTTTGGGCAGGTTTGGGGCACCGTTTTCTTGGTGCACTAGTGTTTTTTTTTCTGCCGAATCTATCAGAAATCCCATTAAAACATTACAGGTCATTTTTCAACAGTCAAAATGTATTTGACATCTTTTGCAAAGCCAAATGCATAAAACTGGCAGAATCCTGAATGGAACCTGGTGTCTTGGATCTCTCAGCGACAGTTATTTCTGAAGATTCTTAGTTAACTTTCTTATTTTCTGCCGAATTTATCAGAGGTTCCCTACAACGTCCTGTGTCCTTCTATCATTGCAGGTGAACGTTAAGATTGTTGCTCAAATGTAACAAAGGTAACTACAGGAAATTAATTTCAGAGAGTCTCTCTCTGTATTTGTGCTTTTTCAAGTTAACATATCTGACGAATTCATCAGAAGACCCATTAAAACATAACAGGTCATTTTTCAATGATCAAAAATTAAAATTGCATATGTTGCACAGCGAGGAACCTAAAACTGCCATATTTCTGAATGGAATCTGGGCTGCCAGTTTCTCTGTGCCTGTCATTCCTTTGAAATACAAAGCTTTTTATTGCCTTGGTAAATTGTTTTGCCAAATTTATTGGCGGTTCTCTTAAATGTCTTTTATCGAGTGTGGAGTATCTTTCTCTCCGTGCTGGAGCTTTATAAGTTAAGATATCTGCCTACTTCATCAGAAGAGCTGTTAGAACCTAACAAGCCACTTCTCAACAGTCAGAACGTGATGTTATCTTGTTGGAAACAAAGGGACGTAAAATTAGCAGAATTCTGAATGGAGTTCTGAGTAGCATCCATCTCTCGGGCAGGCGGATGGTATTTTTAGCAGTGGCAACTTATTAGTTACTCGTGGAGACACACCGCCTGAGTCTCTGAACAGCTCATGAGACAACAGAGCTGCAGGATTTCCTCCTTTTGTTAATTGTCATTCTGCAACAGTCGTGTGGATTAATGAGCTTTTGATCAGTGACACCGACACTGAGAGCTCTCTGATCAACTGGATGTGTTTGTAAGGAGGCAAAGATCAAGACGTGGAAGTGAGTCGCTCGTCACATGCTTTCTCTTCCACAGTGTCGTCGTTAACTGGCCAAATCTTAATAGAATAAACCAATAATTTAATATAATCATTGCATGTGAAAGTGAAAAAAACGCGGACAGACTCTGTTTGGCTCAGTGGGATGAGCATGAGTTTAACTTGTTAACATGAGATTATGACGACTCATAAATACAGCGAGATCAGTGAGTATTTATTAGTTCATTGATCTGGTCTGAGCAGAAGGACGCTGGCTGCAGGGATCTCTGATTATGTTCTGGAGCAATAAATTGATTATTTGCTCAGTAAAATGTCAGATACTAGTGAAATATATTGTTCATCGTCATCTTCCAGAGTCCAGGATGACGTCTTCAGATGTCTTGTTCTGTCTGACCAAACGAAGGCGCTCAGTCAGTTTACTGTCGCAGAAAACTAAGAAAGCCAACCGATGTTTTCATTTAAGAAACTGGAACGACATAATGTTGTTTATTTCTGATCTAAAAACAAATCACACAAATGAATCAAAAAATCAAAACAACCCAAACATCAAGCAAATACGACATTAAAAGGAGAGAATGTGTGATGGGTTATAAATATTAAAAAATAAGAGCTGAATTGAGTCAATCAACTGAAAAATTGATTAATTAGTATAAATCCTCTTTCGAGCTGAAGAATGTGATCTGCTGCTTTTCTATTTTGTGAAATACCATTTTTTTAGATGAATATCTTTTAAGTTTCCATCATTTATGATGTTTTACAAATCAGGTGATTGAATAAGAGGATCATTGTTATGGACTGATCCGTGTTAGCTGCTCTGACTGAATGTCCTCCGTCAGGAACTGACCTGTTAGTGTTTGATCAGTGTGCCGAGTTCAGACAGACGTTAATCATTAGCGGCTGATAACGTCAGAAAATCAGCGACTTTCCCTCCAGAATCTGAGAGGAAGTCTTCCATCTTTACAGGAACTGTGCTTTAAATCACATCAGGACAGGTTTCATATAAGTGTGTGTGTGTGAGGATTAAAGAGAGGAATCCCGTCCTCAGCACCAGGTCCAGTTCTGTAGCAACATGAGGGAACAAAGTGCTTCACAGACAGAGGAGAGAGGAAGGGACACGGAACAAACAAATAAAAACAACCAGGAGTTAAACCAGAGTCACCGAGCGATGTCAAAACTGTAAAACAATCTGAGTCCGTTTAGCAGAAGACAATAAAGTTACCAGATCAGCTGAACGTCTTCGACCTGATGTCATCAGATGTCGGACTGATCACATGACTGAAGTTTCACTGAAGCCACGTTCTTCTCCTTTCTCGACCTCTTCCTCTTCTGAACTCATGATCTTCTCCACCTCTTCTCTCTGAAGCTGCTCCTCTTTTTAACGGCTTCTCTCCTGCAGACACTGAACTTATCTTTTAAGTTCATCTGTTTTACTTTTGTTTCAAACTGCTGATGCAGATTTTAAGAAGCAGTTTGTTAACAGTCGATTATCTGTTGATCATTTATGAAATGTGATGAAGGGTTTCCTTTAGAGAACATGATGTGTGTGTGTGTGTGTGTGTGTGTGTGTAGTGTTTGAGTCGGCTACATTAGCAGCTAAAAGACAGAAACACAAACTTCAGATGATTCTTTTGATAATTAAAGAACATTTATTGTGTTGTGAGTTTCTGTTGTTGCTTTAAGGATCCATAAAGGTGTCTGCAGAGACAGTCTGACAGTAATGACGGTCCTGTCCTGATCCTCTCCCTCAGCGGCGGCCATGTCTCTGGGCGAGCCCACGTCGGACTCGGCGCCGTTCTTCTCCGATGACAGCGAGGCGGAGGGTGCGGAGGAGCAGGGCGGGGCGGCGGAGGGTCAGAGGTCGCAGGAGGAGCCGGCCAGCGGCGTGTCGAGTGTCCGAGCGCTGCTGACCGTCCTCATCCTCTGCTACATCAACCTGCTCAACTACATGGACCGCTTCACCGTGGCAGGTAACACCGCCTCTGTTATTACATACTGAAGATGTTTCCAGGTAGATGTTTGAGCAGCAGAAAAACAGGAAGAGAATCTTAAAACTGAATATTGGACAATTTTATTTCGAAATGTGAGAAAAACATTCATTAAATTAAATTCAGATAAACTTTCCGTCATGAAACTGACTGTGGTCACTGCGTCGCCTCCTCCAGGTGTTCTCCCCGACATCGAGCAGTATTTTGGGATCGATGATGGGAAGTCTGGATTACTCCAAACAGGTGAGTAACAGCACCGCTGACTGTGAACAGACGCAGAGAGCCGAAGGCCGTTGTTGACCGGTTTGGTCCTGTATGCAAATAATAATGTAAACACATCCAGGTGAGTGTTTCCTGTTTGTTTCCAGTTTTTATCTGCAGCTACATGTTCCTGGCTCCGGTCTTTGGTTACCTGGGCGACAGGTACAACAGGAAGATCATCATGAGCGTGGGCATCTCGTTCTGGTCTCTGGTGACTCTGGCCAGCTCGTACACCCCCAGAGACGTGAGTCACACGCTGCTCTTCCTGTTCTCACACCGTTTCCTGAAAGACTGAACCGCAGTGACCCGCAGACACAGTTCGCTCGGCTCGTGTGAACGTTTTGACTCGATGCATTTAAATCCTCTCGCAGCATTTCTGGCTCCTGCTGCTGACCCGAGGGCTGGTCGGAGTCGGCGAGGCCAGTTACTCCACCATCGCTCCCACCATCATCGCCGACCTCTACGTGAAGGGCAAGAGGACCAACATGCTCTCCGTCTTTTATTTCGCCATTCCCGTCGGCAGGTGGGGTTAAAATAATAATAATAATAATGATAATGATAATGATAATGATAATAATGATGATGATGATGAAGGTCACTTTGTCGGCTGCTTGTACTTCGCAGAGACGAGTCGAGCAACGCTGACAGATCAAACTGAAAGAATAATATTGTTTGAACTCAAACCGGCTGATCCGGTTTCAGCAGTGAAACAGAAGCTTGTGACTGTTTTGACTTCTGCTTTGAGTCGTCACGATAACCGAAAGCTCAACTGTGCAAATCCATAAACAAAAAAGTATTATTATTTTTGTTTGGCTTCATTAGAGCGCACGTTTAATACAGTTTATTACAAGTTGGATAAAACATTTAAAGCCTCTAACTGATCTGGTGACACTTTTCATCCAGCTGGTTTTATTTTGAATGTTTTGGATATTTTGTATTTTTGTTGCAGCACTTTGTAACTTTTCTTTAAATGTGGAGCGTAAACAAGGTTATTATTATTTTGTGTTGGTGATGAGACGTCTTTTGTATCGACCCCAAACATTAACCTCAGTCATATATATCATCATGTCATATACATGTTGCTCCTCTGACCTTCTCGTCTTCCTCTCAGCGGCCTCGGTTACATCGTGGGCTCGCAGGTCGGCAGGCTGGCGCAGGATTGGCACTGGGCTCTGCGGGTGAGTCTCACTCTTTGAAACACCGGCCGGCTGTGAGACGTCTGTCTCGGTGCTGATGGACGCGGTGTGCTTCCTGTCCTCAGGTGACTCCTGGTCTGGGACTGATCGCCGTGCTGCTGCTGCTGCTCGTCATCAAGGAGCCTAAAAGAGGAGCCGTGGAGGCTCGACCGGAGCATCACCTGCACCAGACCAGCTGGCTGACGGACCTGCAGGCTCTCAGCAAGAAGTACGTTCAGCGTCACTAAGAGCACACACATCCTGCAGAGGGCATCTTAAATAAGTCTGCTTTCACTCAGTAAATGTACAAGATCCACCCGACAGGAGGAGGAGGAGCTCAGACCGGTTCTGTCTTCAGGCGTCGCCAGAATCAACAGAGAAAGAAAATTATTTGTAGCTTTGATTTAAGACACAATCACCTAGAAATCAGTCATCAGGATGTTTTTTTTTGGCAGATCTTTGTACATCAGATAAAGAGAAAGTGAACTAAACGTTAGCCTGATGACGACCAGCAGTTTCTGACCTGCGACCCTGTTTCTCCTCTGCAGCTACAGCTTCGTGCTGTCGACCTTCGGCTTCACAGCGGTGGCGTTCGTCACCGGCTCGCTGGCTCTTTGGGCTCCAACCTTCCTCTTCAGAGCCGCCGTCTTCACCGGGGAGAGAGATCCGTGTGTGGAGGGAAACTGCGCCTCCAAAGACAGGTAACACGCTGAGCTTCACCTGCAGCAGAGCAGCTTCATGCTCCACCCTCTCTGACTGTTTCTCCTCCAACAGTCTGATCTTCGGGGCCATCACCTGCGTCACAGGCGTTCTGGGCGTGGCCAGCGGTGTGCAGGTCAGTCGGAAGTTGAGGATGACGACGCCCAGAGCCGACCCGCTGGTGTGTGCCACCGGTCTTCTCCTCTCAGCTCCTTTCCTCTACCTGGCCATCGTGTTCGCTCAGGCCAGCACCATCGCCACATACGTGAGTTCTTCCTCACCGTCGGTTCACTCCTCTGTTTCTTTTGGGAGAATATCTGAATCCTAAACTGTTAAAATGTTGAGATTTGAGCTTTAAGTGTGACGTGTTTCCTGTTTGAACATCTCAGGTCTTTATTTTCCTCGGAGAGACGTTCCTGTCCATGAACTGGGCCATCGTGGCTGATATTCTGCTGGTGAGAGTCTCTCCTTCATCTCAGCATTTACATTTCTAATATTTGGTGGCCGTTCATTCACAATTCATGAATGATCAGAGACGGGTCTGTCTGTTATCATAAGTTAAATCAGACCTTCCATTAGAAGTGAAATGTTTTGTTTCATGTTGTTTTTCAGTACGTCGTCGTTCCCACTCGTCGCTCCACAGCCGAGGCCTTTCAGATCGTCATCTCACACCTGCTGGGAGACGCAGGAAGTCCGTACCTCATCGGAGTCGTACGTCACTTATGATTTTTGTTTTGGGCTTTACTGAGAAATACAAGAAATATCTCCTCAGTCATTATTAATATTTAAAACACAGAAATATTCAGAATCAAAAGAGTTCTGCTGTCTCAGCTGTCTCAGTACCGCGCTGTGAAAATACAGCAAGTAAAAGTACAATACTCCCCTGTGAAGTGAAGTGAAGCAGAAAGTACCATTAAAAGACTCGAACACATCCCATTACTTCACGTCTGTAACTGAGTAAATGTACTCGGTTCCAGTTTGTGGCAGCAGGTTTCAGCTCCTCTCTTTTCTCTCTCAGGTTTCGGACTCTCTGAGGAAGACGGACTCGTTCCTCTGGCAGTTTCGCTCCCTGCAGCTCTCTCTGCTGCTCTGCTCCTTCGTGGCCGTCATCGGTGGAGGCTTCTTCCTCGCCACCGCCCTGTTCATCGAAGGAGACCGCAATCGGGCCGAGAACTACGTCCCAGCAGGTTATTAACTGAGCACAGCCGTCGCGTGGCATCTGAAATGTTTCCACCGATGATTCGACTCCAGTCACAGATGTTTCTTTGTGTGTCTGGAGGATATTTTCTAGTCGGCAACGACTCAAACCTTCGTCTCCTTTTCTGTCTGTTCACAGACGACGAGCCGATTGTGGTGCCGAGAAGCGGCCGCTCCACCAGAGTCCCGGTGTCCAGCGTCCTGATCTGAGGTCCAGCCGGTCCAACACACACCTGTGGTTATTTTATTTCATTTTTATAGGACTGCAAACACTTTAATTGGATTATCTGCCATGCAGAAAAGTTATAGGATGGGTTTATTTTTTAAATTTAGCTTTTATATTTTTACCTTGCTCGGGAACACGCCGTCGTTTTGGAGGAACTTTTGCATTTTTATGTTATTTTTGAACTCGAGAGCTCGTTGGAGAGAAGATCAGAGCGGACATGATGTCAAAATGAGACTCTGAGGAGAAGAAACGAAGCTGCTCTGTCAGCGAGTTTTTACCATTTGAGTCGACGCTCAGGAGCGAAACGACCGACCGTCTGAAACATGATGAACTGTCTTACCTTCGGTCGGCACTCCTGGAAACATAAAGATCCTCGACCGAAGACGGGCTGTGCTCCCAAACCTGGAGGGATTTTACTCACGTACAGCTTTATTAATCGGTTTCATAACCTTCTGTTTGTAAATGCTTGAACTCGTTTTAAATAGAACACTAACCCTCATGACCATCGTCCAGAAAAACTCCTTCAGTCTGTACCTTTTTTATTTTGTTCAACGTTTAAAGCATTCCTGCAGGTTTTAATTTAATTTAAGAATGTTTCTGGTGTTTGAAGAAGAGCTGGGACGTTTTATCTTCTTGCAGGTCTGTTTCTGTTTTATTCTTGGTCTCAGGTCGGAGCTCGGTCTGGTTTCAGAGTCGACCGAGGCGAGAAGCCAGTTTCACGGTTTGTCTCAGCGAGTCGAGCAGAAAATATCCTGTTCACGTCGGTTATTTAAAAAGAAAACAAGCTTTTAAATGAATGTTAATTATCAAAATTGTTTAACCTCAAATTATTTTAGCAAATCTTTTTTGTGAACTATTAAACGAGAAGTAACTTGTAACCATGTTTGTGTGATGTCATGAATGAAATGTGTTTGAACAAGCAGGTGAAATATAATTCTTACTGATGGAGAAGAAAACGCCTCTTTGACCAGTTTCAGTAAAAGTAACACGACGCAGCAAAGAGTTGAATCTGAAGATTATTATTTTCAAAGCAAAGAAGAAAAACGGTCGTCGTCTGTTCGACTTTATATCTTATTGTGAAAAGTTTGACATAGTGAGAAATACTCTTATCCTCCTCACTGCAGAGTTCGATGCTCAGATTGAATATGCAGCCTGTTAGCGTAGTGTAGCTTAGCATAGAACAGCTAGCCTGTCAAAGTCACTTCCATCCAGCAATCCAACAAAATTCTCTAAATAAGAAAATAAATCTTGTGCGACTCAACATCTGTCAGTCAAACCCACGAGTCCAACGCGTCCCAGCACACAAACCTTTTCTGTAAGGTTTATTTTATTTGTGTGAAATAGAATTTAAAGCAACATTTTGGAACGTTTTCACCTTAAAGTATCAGTTTTCAACACGTGACTTTGTTACATCATGAGTTTTGTTTGTAGTTTTACATTATGTCTGACAAGACCTGGGATCTGTATTTAGCACAGTCTTGTTGCAGCCAATTTCTACATAATGTTGCTTTAAACATGAAAGATGTTCGCTCAAATCAGACAAAATGATCAGATCTCTGGGCAAGAAGGGAAATATAAGGAGATTTAAAAGGACTTGAGGCAGGATTGGTGAAAAATAAACATGCATTTTAAGTTTTTAATGCTAATGGATGATGAAGTGTTCATAAACAAACAGAATGAGCCCACCCACGTGTCTCTCCGTCGCCTTGAACAGGCTGTGTGCTGCATCATGTGCTGCCATTCGGCCTGAATGTCCCGCGCGGTCCTGCGGACGTGACGTCAGATGACGCTGAATGCGCGTCCTCGTTGGCTTGGAAACAGGAAGAAGACAAGCGCGTGGAGCCAAACTAGCGTTTGTGTAGTAACGGATTCTGCTACGGCCAGAAAACGACCCACCACCACACAAAGTCCACTAAAAACTCATACTAAGAAGAAAACGAAGGTTTTATCAGCGGCAAGTCGAGAGTCGAAACGAAATTACGACCAAAGCCGGACCGGAACCAGAATAAACATCGGATACGGTTCGACTCATGGAGGCAGCTTCAACTTGAACTGGGACTGAAAACAGATGCTGACATGGCTCATTTCCTAGTGACCAGGTAAGAAAACATTACAGGTCATGTTTAGAGCTTGATTTGAAAATCATATGAGATCACCGAGGACTCGGAGTGAGCTAACGTGCAAAGTAGCGTTAGCTGCTAACATGCTAACATTAGCCCACCGCTGTGTAACACTGAATAGTTACAGACTGCGCATTTTCCACGGTCCTTTAGTCTGAAACCGAATAGTTAGAAATATGTCCCTTTATATATGGGACCGAAAGCCCAACCTGTTATCCGGGAGGTGACGTTAGCAGCTGGCTGTAGCCACAGGCTAACGGTTTGTTTGTGTCTGTAGTAGCATTAGCCGCTAACACACAGCAGTCCCGTATCAGAGGCGATGTTTTTGTCCCCCAAAATGCCGTCTTTGCTTTCGCCTGTGCCTTTCAGACTCGCCGCTTGTGTGTCGCTGCACACAGCGAGCCGGCTGCTTCATGTGTGTAGCGGATAAGGCTATCCCTCACACAGCACAGTTAGCAGCTGGAGGCTACCAACGTCTTTAGTAAATCGTGTGTTAAAGAGCATATTGCAGGTTATATATTTTTTTTAAATGCATGCGTAATCTGGTCTAAAAATGACCTTTTGAAAACATGATTGAGGATTTAAAATGTTTTTCAAGACATTCAGGCACAAATTTAACCAAAAATGACAGTTTTGAGCAAAGCCCAAAAAACGTTTTTTTTTTTTTCAACATCGCGTCATATTACGTCACGAGCGGGAGTCGTATGCTAGCTAGGCGCTGCCGTCAGTGTGGCAGCAGGTCAGAGCGGTTGTGTTTGCGAATAATCTGACCAAGGGGGAGCATGTAGATGGTGAAGAGGAGGGGTCCAAGCACAGAGCCTTGAGGCACACCTTGGTTGACTGGAGCTGGGGTGGAACTGGAGTCTCCGATGGTGAAACTGTTTTCTGTTTGTTAAATAGGACTGGAACCAGGAGAGTGCTGTACCAGTGAGGCCAAGGTAGTCAGATAGGCAGGTGAGGAGGACGGTGTGGGAGATTGTGTCAAAGGCTGCAGAGAGGTCCAGGAGGATCAGAATACTGATGTGGCCAGAATCGGCAGCGATGAGGAAGTCGTTGGTGATCTTGATGAGGGCAGTTTCTGTGCTGTGGCGTGCCCTGAAACCAGACTGAAGGGGTTCATAAAGCTCATGGTTGGACATGTGCTGATGGAGTTGGGCGGCAACTGCTCTTTCCAGGATTTTGCTTAGGAAAGGAAGGTTGGAGATCGGCCGGTAGTTGTGTAAGTCATCTGGGTCTAGACCTGGCTTCTTAAGGATGGGGATGACTGAAGCAATTTTGAAGATGGACGGAACTATGCCAGATTCTAGGGATAAATTGATCATGTTCATCATGAGTATGAGACAGGACGTAAACAAGCTCTTTAGTTTCTGTTCTTGGTAAGTAGGCTATTAATACTCAGTCCTGTATAAGATGACCAATACTATTGCCAGATACACGACAGCAATCTGTAAAATATTGTGATGTGAGCACAGTATTTCATATGTTAGCTATGCGTATAAGCTGTCCTGGCACCGCTGCTCAATTGTCCGTTTCAGTGGCACCCAGAGCCCAGAACCCCCCCTCAGTGTGGTTTCCTGTTTGTAGGTGGGAGGATGTTGAGACGGTTGCAGCAGCTTCTTCACGCAGCGCTGCAGCTTTTTCTCACGCGGCGACGCTCTGAGGTGTCACAGTTACATCTCCTGATTGGTTCGAGGCGTCGGTGTGAAACTTCTTCCTCGGTCTCCACCACCAGTTGCAGATTGCAGTTGAAAGAGGACAGTTTGATCAGCCCACACACAGTGAGTCACCTGGCTGGTGAGTCAACCTCTGTAGCACTTCATCTCACGCTTCAACTCAGATTTTATCTTCAGGTGATTGTTTTAACGTGTTTTTACTTTCAGAGGGCAGTCCTGCATCCGTCTGGAGAACGGTGACCTGCGTTGATGATCCATCATCTCCTTCCTCGTAGGAAACGCTGAGGAAGACCACGCACGATCAGAGGATCTGTGGCGGGAGGTGAGACTAACCCCAGCGAGGTGATTGGGTGCAGCGATGACAGAGGAGAGTCAGTGACAAAGAGGGAGGGAGGAAAGACTCGAGATCAAGATCATCAGGGAGGGAAGACGGAGAAAGAGAGCGAAGACGTCCTCAGGCATGGCGGATGTTCGGTTACAGTAGTCGCCTCATGTGGACCAAACACTGTCGGGGGACACGAGAGCAGCAGCAGGCCCCGAAACTTCAGCCGTCCTCCGTCCTCCTCATCCTCGTCTCTTCGCTCGCAGCTTGTCCTCAGGTGTAGGTGAGCTCTCCATCTTTTTAGACCCTCAGCTGATGATTTATTGACCTCTGAGTGACGGAGGAACTTCACTTTGTTCCCAGCATGCACTGAGAGGAGATGAAGCCGATCGCTGAGAGTAGGGATGCTTGATATTGGCTTTTCTGCCAATATCCGATATTCCGATATTGTCCAACTCTTAACTTCTGATACTGATATCACTCGATACCGATATATGCAGGCTTTTTGCACCAAAAGTGTTATGTAACAACATAACATATCTCCTATTGTGAATTAACACATTATACCTAATTTTATTGTGATGTCCCACTGGATGCATACATAAATGCAACATGGCTTTCCAAATGTAAACACTGTGCAAAATAAGAGAACAACTTCAACTTAAGTTATGGAAAAAAGTAGTAGTAGTGTAGCTAATGGATTCAGCACCAGAAATTAGCTCCTCGACGTGGCTGTAAACAATACTGTACAATTCGGATAAGCACTGGTCTGAGAAATACTGAAAAAAGACTGGGCATGGCTTAACGTGGCTCGAGGAACTCCACAACTTTGGTGAATCCGGCATCTTGAACGATAGAAAAGGCTTTTTATCCAGTGTGATACACTCCATGTTTTTCAGATCGATGGCTTTCCGCCTGGGATGGTCCTTGTTGTATTTTTGTTTTTCTCAGTTGACTCTTTAAGCGACAACTGTGTGTTTTGTTTTGTTTTTGGTGTCGGTTGTTGCTTCTTTACATCATTTGCTGCACAAATGTAGCGTGTAACTCCGGAAGACGCCTTATTTCCTCCTTGCATAACCAACGCTTTGCAGTCATTGCAAATTACAAATTTACTTTTCATAGGTGACACTTGGAAATAGTTCCAAACCACAGACATCTCATGCACCGTGCGAGCAAGCTTGTTAGCCACGGTTAGCAACCCATGAGTGGGTTAGGGTTAGTGTGTTGTTGTGGTTGTTATACATCATCAAGCGCTGCCTGTGAACGTCCCATGCTGCGTTCATGCACTGCTGTGAAGAGTTCATGCGCGCTCCAGCGCCGGCTGGCTGATGGCTGCAGTTACCCTAACAGCCGCGGTGTCACTATTGAGTCTATTTTCTTGATCCTGCCTCATGTCCCTTTAAGTTGAACTGAAAACAGACGCCGTGTGTCTCGTCGTTCTGTGTCTCGTGTGTCTCGTTTGTCTCGTGTCTCGTGTGTCTCGCGGTTCTGTGTCGACGGCGTCTCCGTCCTCGTCAGCACAGTTTTAATGATTCATCCTGACTCGAACATGAATCACTGAATGTTTCATCACAGTCCGTCCCGTAGATGTTGAGATGTGTCCCTCCTCCGTCCTCCTCAGGTGAAACATGGCCGTCGCCTGGCTCCTCGTCGTCATGGCGGCCGCCGTCTTCGTCTCCATGGTGCTGCTGGCGGTGGTGTGTCTGCGCTGCAGGAACGACGGCCCTCTGGGTGAGATGACGCTCGCTTCTCTTTGCACCAACACGTGGTGAACAGCTGCTGAAGTGACCCAGATGTTACATCCTGTGGTTTGAACCGGCTCACAGCCACGTTCTCACTCGCTGACGGTCACTGACGACACTTTCACTGATCTTATCTGAGCTGCTGACAGACGACGTCTTTACGCTTAAATCACTCAAATCAGATGAAACTGAATGTTGTTCTTGTTCTGTTCACAGTGTCCATCAGACAAGCTTCAGACGAGTAAGTCTTCTTCTGCTGGTCCACACGCCAGCTTCAGTCTCACTGTGTTGTATGAAATCAAGTCTGACTGACGAGTTAAAGTGTTTGTTTTCTCTCTTCCTGTCACATCCACTGAGTTCAGAGTCATCCATCCAGGTACGTGTCACACACCTGAGAGGAAAAAGTAAATGAATAAATACAAATGAAAGTGTTTCTGTTTGTCATGTGACATTTCACATCTGAGAAAAGTAACTGGGACACAGTTTTCATTCAGTTTGATGAAGAAGCAGCTGGACGTCCTGATGGATTATGACTCTATGCAGACGATGCTCTCTGTTACATTGATCTTCATTTTAATGATGATGTTGAAGATGATGATGATGTTTACTGCAGTTTATTCCTGACGGTGACGTCGTGTCCGTCACACTCGGACTCCTGAACTCTGAACGGTTTGTCTTCTTCTGTCCCACAGAGAGTAATCCAAGTTATGAGAATCCAGCTGATGGTGAGATCATCTTTGTTCTGACTGTAGCAGAAGATCAGCAAGTACAGACAAAACACGTCACCTGTTAGCTGTCAGTCTGCCGTTATTATAGATTGTCCCCAGATTTCTTTAAAACTGCTGGCCTCCACTTGGGACTTGTTGCCTCTGACGTGGACTTGTTGACCTCTGACCTCTGCTTGAAACTTCTTTAAATTGAGTTTAAACTCTGTCACCTCAGTCTGGGACTTGTTGCTTCTGACTTGGACTTGTTGCCTCTGACTTGGACTTGTTGGCTTCACCTTTGCTTGATTTTCCTCAACTTGTGTGCTGCTGGCCCTGATTTGTGATTCGTTGGCCTTATTTGGGACTTACTGGTCTTGAATTGTTGTCCCTGACTTGGGAGTTCAGTGTGATGTCAGAGTGATGTCAGAGTGATGTCAGAGTGATGTCAGCGTGATGTCAGAGTGATGTCACTGTCAGATGATGGTGGATGAGCTGTTCTGACGTGTTGTCTTCCTCCAGGACCCGACTACATAAACGAGAGCGATGGAGATGAATCAGGATACATGTAGGTTTCCGTCTTGATGTTCTTAGTTCTTCAGCTCTTCGGCAGGAACTCGGTCTGACCTCATCGTCTCTTCGTCTTTGCTTCCTGCAGAGTCGTGTTGCCTGAAGGTGAAGCTCCTCCGGTCGATCAGAGCCGACCCTCGACGCCCTGCTCAGGTACAGTGTGAAGCACAGATTCATCAGCAAGTGTTTCCTGTCTGTTCGAGGTCACCTGAGAACTGATCAGCTGTTTCCATCCGCAGATAATCTCCCTGATTATGAAAACATCCCAAAAACAGAAGGTGAGATGTTTCTAATGTGAGCTGATGTTAAAGGACCATTCTGTGATTTATCTTCGACAGTCTGTAACAGCTTAACAACAAATAATGCTAATAATAATCATATAGAACATAAATGATCTAAAGATCATGTGTCAGGCTGGCTGCTGTACAACACGGTGGTTGTATTTCCCTTAAACACACTCTATAGTTGAGGATTGTCCACTCCAACATTTGTTAATCCATCTGAATTGTAATCAATACTTTAATCGGTTCTCTCTCGTCACGCAGACGAAGCTCCGACCAGCAAATCATCAGTCAGCCCGAGTCCGACCGAGCTGTCGGAGGACACAGAAGACGGTGAGCAGCGTTTCACTGACTGATGAACTGAATCTGCTGATAGTTTCTACTTTTTTCTTTTCGTCCGCCTCAGTTTGGATCAAATCTTTAATCAGTTCACGTGAATTCACAAAGTTTCGTACACGTCTGTGGAATCATTCCCGTCACCGTAGTAACCGTGTTTCCTCCTGTTGTCTCCTCAGAGGACCCAGCATATCTGAATGTGGAACCGCTGCACTTTCACAGTGAGTCTGAGTTTCAGTTTCAGATCGTGTGACGTGATCTTCTTCTTCTGTGGTGTCACACAGGAAGTCCTGGTTTGTGTCTTTATGTTCCGTCTGTGAAAAAGCCAGGAGGTGATTTTATAACTGACAGATGAAGATGTTTCTTTTCTTCACATCTGGATGAAGAGAATATTCGCTCAACACGAGAGAAGAAATCTTTTCTTCATTTATTTTCTACCTCTGATCGAAACTGTTTTCTCTTCAGTGTTAAAGAACCGAAGGAAAAAAAAAGTATTTTCACACATTTCCAAGTAAAATCAATTTTTATTATGAGAAAAAAAAGATTTCTTAACTTTTTTGCTCCCCCTGCTGGAGCCCCGAGGAACTACTGCTGATGCTGGTGTAATAATGATATTATGAAATTAAAACTTGAGAAAACACAAAAGTACTGAGGTCTAAATGCTGCTACTGACAGTAATAAGTAATATTTATAAACTTAAGTTTCATCCGACTTCAAATATGTTTGAAAAAATTTCTCCAGATATTTTATTTTTTCACACATGAACTTTTCTCAAAGTTTTTTCAAAAATTGTTTTTCTCTGGGAATTTATAAAGAAAATGTTTTAGGTGTCTGAAACCAGATGAAATAAACAATTTTGAGCAGGAAAAAAATGTAAATTTCACATAAAACGAGTGAAAAGTACTTTTCTTCTGAACCTTTCTCGTCACAAACACCACAAACTGTTTCTTCACCTGGTTTCAGAAACCTAAAAAAAAATTCTCCTGAAAAAATTTAAAATACAGAAAAATCGTCCTCTGAAAACAGTTTGCCTGTAGATGAGATAATTGATGACATCATCACCGCGACACACGAGATGTGATGAGCTGCTGCTGATGAAACTCACTGAGACAAACTCTTTGGACTGATTCTGGTGTTGTCTGTTCCAGAACCGTCGTCTGAAACCGACAACAGTGAGGACGATGACGAGGGGAACTACGTCAACGTGAACCAAGAATATCTGAATGTGGAACCGCTGCACTTTCACAGTGAGTCTGAGTTTCAGTTTCAGATCGTGTGACGTGATCTTCTTCTTCTGTGGTGCGTCACACAGGATTGATGATTTTATAACTCTGACAGATGAAGATGTTTCTTTCTCTACATCTGGATCAGGGCCGGCTCTAGGTGATATAGGCAGTCGCCTAGAGCGCCATCTGCTGGAGGGGCGCCGTCAGAACTCTGAACGGTTTGTCTTCTTCTGTCCCACAGAGAGTAATCCAAGTTATGAGAATCCAGATGATGGTGAGTGATGATGTCAGTGTGATGTCAGAGTGATGTCAGCGTGATGTCAGCGTGATGTCACTGTGTCAGATGATGGTGGATGAGCTGTTCTGACGTGTTGTCTTCCTCCAGGACCCGACTACATAAACGAGAGCGATGGAGATGAATCAGGATACATGTAGGTTTCCGTCTTGATGTTCTTAGTTCTTCAGCTCTTCGGCAGGAACTCAGTCTGACCTCATCGTCTCTTCGTCTTTGCTTCCTGCAGAGTCGCGTTGCCTGAAGGTGAAGCTCCTCCGGTCGATCAGAGCCGACCCTCGACGCCCTGCTCAGGTACAGTGTGAAGCACAGATTCATCAGCAAGTGTTTCCTGTCTGTTCGAGGTCACCTGAGAACTGATCAGCTGTTTCCATCCGCAGATAATCTCCCTGATTATGAAAACATCCCAAAAACAGTCACTCTCGAGGGAAAAAAAAAATAATAATAATAATTTTCGATGCCCACTGGCGCCCTCCCTTCATGTTCTGTCTTGAAAATAATAAATCTTAACAAAATAAAGAAACAGTGACATGTTTCTCACTTGTGGTGCTGAGTCACGTGACGTGACGAGAGTAGGCTGGGTATTTCCTACAACCTCACGATACGATACGTATCCCGATACGGGGGCAACGATACGATACGTATTGCGTACATTTTGAAAAATGACAACATCCTTTACACCATTAACAACAGTCCCTTATTTTGAATAAATTTAGGACTGCATAGTTGCAGGCCTTACAACTTAAATTCAAGTCCTCAGAGAGCCTTAAACTAAAATAAAAACAATCTCTTGTTATTCAAGAGATAATAGAAAATAGAAAATATAATAAATATTTAACTTAAAGTGTCCCTCTCTGCTTTGTTTTCTTCTTTAAAGTTTTCACACATTTAAAGGTATGTCAATCTGGCTTATCAGGACTGTATAAAGAAAAAGCATATCAGTAACATAACCATATAAAGTGCTCAAAACATAGAACTGCCCCTTTTTTTTTCGTTGAGCAGCTGCCTGAATCCTTCGTTGTCTCTTTCGCACTGCTGTGCTGTCGTTGTTGTTGTTGTGACTGAATGGTACAAGCTTGTTAGCAATTACAGTACATTTAGGTTTGAGGCAAATAAAATAAAGTTTGTTTGTACAGTACCTACTATATATCAAACCTTATTAATTAATCTATTAAATGAATGACAGAACAAACTTAACAGCATGGATGTACTCTGTGTGAATACAGCTACAAGTCAGGCGTCAGGCAGCAGCAGCGCGACCACGTCAGCCGCACCACCCACCTCTGGAAGTCAGCTTAAAGCAGGTGAGTGATGTGATTGCATGTTACAGCTGCAGTCACATGACTGAACAATACTATGGTTATTCATAATTTATGCTTCATAATTAATTTATTGCCTGATGTGCTGTTATTTGTAAATCACTGTGTGACCTTACTGAAGGATTAGAATTTAGTTGCAATTCAGTTGAAACAATGCTGGAAAGAATGACTTGAAAGTTCATTGTTGTTGTTCAAATAAAACTGTTGTGAGTGTTCACATGGTTCACATGTTGTCATTTAATTGTATGATGGTGTTCTTTTCTTCTTTGGGGGGTAATCTCGCCTAGGGCACCCAATGAGCGAGAGCCGGCCCTGATCTGGATCAAGAGAATATTTGCTCAGTGTTGCAACGCAAGAGAAGAAATCTTTGGTTAATTTATTTTCTAGGTCTGATCGAAACTGTTTTCTCTTCTGAGTCTCTTCAAGACTTTAGAACCAAAGGAAAACAAAGTATTGTCACATTTTCAAGTAAAATCAGTTTTTATTATGAGAAAAAAAGAGATTTCTTAATTTTTCGCTCCCCCTGCTGGAGCCCCGAGGAACTGCTGCTGCTGCTGCTGCTGCTGCTGCTGCTGCTGCTGCTGCTGCTGTAATAATGATATTATGAACATAAAACATGAGAAAACACAGAAGTACTGAACTCTAAATGCTGCAACTGACAGTAATGAGTCATTTTTCATCCGACTACTTCAAACATGTTTAATATTCTCCAGATATTTTATTTTTTCACACATTCAAAAATAGTTTTTCCAGTTTCACATATAGATTTTTTTACACACTTTGTTTCAAACATTTAAAAAAGAATTGCCCTCTTTTAAGGGGATAATTTTTTGTGTATGAAACAGATAAAATAACAGAATAGATTTATCTTTTAGGTGTCAACAGAGAAAGAAAATTATTTGGAGCTTTAATTTAAGACACAATCTCCTAGAAATCAGTCATCAGGATGTTTTTCTTTGGCAGATCTTTGTACATCAGATAAAGAGAAAGTGAACAAAACGTTAGCCTGATGATGACCAGCAATTTCTGACCTGCTGACCTTCTACAGCTTCGGCTTCACAGCGGTGGCGTTCGTTACCGGCTGTCTTGCTCTTTGGGCTCCAACCTTCCTCTTCAGAGCCGCCGTCTTCACCTGGGTGAGTTCTTCCTCACCGCTGGTTCATTTCTCCAGTTCTTTTGGGAGAATATCTGAATCTTAAACTGTTAACTGTTGAGATTTGAGCTTTAAGTGTGACGTGTTTCCTGTTTGAACATCTCAGGTCTTTATTTTCCTCGGAGAGACGTTCCTGTCCATGAACTGGGCCATCGTGGCTGATATTCTGCTGGTGAGAGTCTCTCCTTCATCTCAGCATTTACATTACTAATATTTGGTGGCCGTTCATTCACAATTCATGAACGATCAGAGACGGGTCTGTCTGTTATCATAAGTTAAATCAGACCTTCCATTAGAAGTGAAATGTTTTGTTTCAACAACTGAGTAAATGTACTCAGAGTAAATGTACTCGGTCACAGTTTGTGGCAGCAGGTTTCAGCTCCTCTCTTTTCTCTCTCAGGTTTCGGACTCTCTGAGGAAGACGGACTCGTTCCTCTGGCAGTTTCGCTCCCTGCAGCTCTCTCTGCTGCTCTGCTCCTTCGTGGCCGTCATCGGTGGAGGCTTCTTCCTCGCCACCGCCCTGTTCATCGAAGGAGACCGCAATCGAGCCGAGAACTACGTCCCAGCAGGTTAATAACTGAGCACAGCTGTCACGTGGCATCTGAAATGTTTCCACCGATGATTCGACTCCAGTCACAGATGTTTCTTTGTGTGTCTGGAGGATATTTTCTAGTCGGCAACGACTCAAACCTTCGTCTCCTTTTCTGTCTGTTCACAGACGACGAGCCGATTGTGGTGCCGAGAAGCGGCCGCTCCACCAGAGTCCCGGTGTCCAGCGTCCTGATCTGAGGTCCAGTCGGTCCAACACACACCTGTGGTTATTTTATTTCATTTTTATAGGACTGCAAACACTTTAATTGGATTATCTGCCATGCAGAAAAGTTATAGGATGGGTTTATTTTTTAAATTTAGCTTTTATATTTTTACCTTGCTCGGGAACACGCCGTCGTTTTGGAGGAACTTTTGCATTTTTATGTTATTTTTGAACTCGAGGCTCGTTGGAGAGAAGATCAGAGCGGACATGATGTCAAAATGAGACTCTGAGGAGAAGAAACGAAGCTGCTCTGTCAGCGAGTTTTTACCATTTGAGTCGACGCTCAGGAGCGAAACGACCGACCGTCTGAAACATGATGAACTGTCTTACCTTCGGTCGGCACTCCTGGAAACATAAAGATCCTCGACCGAAGACGGGCTGTGCTCCCAAACCTGGAGGGATTTTACTCACGTACAGCTTTATTAATCGGTTTCATAACCTTCTGTTTGTAAATGTTTGAACTAGTTTTAAATAGAACACTAACCCTCATGACCATCGTCCAGAAAAACTCCTTCAGTCTGTACCTTTTTTATTTTGTTCAGCGTTTAAAGCATTCCTGCAGGTTTTAATTTAATTTAAGAATGTTTCTGGTGTTTGAAGAAGAGCTGGGACGTTTTATCTTCTTGCAGGTCTGTTTCTGTTTTATTCTTGGTCTCAGGTCGGAGCTCGGTCTGGTTTCAGAGTCGACCGAGGCGAGAAGCCAGTTTCACGGTTTGTCTCAGCGAGTCGAGCAGAAAATATCCTGTTCACGTCGGTTATTTAAAAAGAAAACAAGCTTTTAAATGAATGTTAATTATCAAAATTGTTTAACCTCAAATTATTTTAGCAAATCTTTTTTGTGAACTATTAAACGAGAAGTAACTTGTAACCATGTTTGTGTGATGTCATGAATGAAATGTGTTTGAACAAGGAGGTGAAATATAATTCTTACTGATGGAGGAGAAAACGCCTCTTTGACCAGTTTCAGTAAAAGTAACACGACGCAGCAAAGAGTTAAATCTAAAGATTATTATTTTCAAAGCAAAGAAGAAAACGGTCGTCGTCTGTTTGACTTTATATCTTATTGTGAAAAGTTTGACATAGTGAGAAATACTCTTGTCCTCCTCACTGCAGAGTTCGATGCTCAGATTGAATATGCAGCCTGTTAGCGTAGTGTAGCTTAGCATAGAACAGCTAGCCTGTCAAAGTCACTTCCATCCAGCAATCCAACAAAATTCTCTAAATAAGAAAATGAATCTTGTGCGACTCAACATCTGTCAGTCAAACCCACGAGTCCAACGCGTCCCAGCACACAAACCTTTTCTGTAAGGTTTATTTTATTTGTGTGAAATAGAATTTAAAGCAACATTTTGGAACGTTTTCACCTTAAAGTATCAGTTTTCAACACGTGACTTTGTTACATCATGAGTTTTGTTTGTAGTTTTACATTATGTCTGACAAGACCTGGGATCTGTATTTACCACAGTCTTGTTGCAGCCAATTTCTACATAACGTTGCTTTAAACATGAAAGATGTTCGCTCAAATCAGACAAAATGATCGGATCTCTGGGCAAGAAGGTAAATATAAGGAGATTTAAAAGGACTTGAGGCAGGATTTGTGAAAAATAAACATGCATTTTAAGTTTTTAATGCTAATGGATGATGAAGTGCTCATAAACAGACAGAATGAGCCCACCCACGTCTCTCCTCGTCGCCTTGAACAGGCTGTGTGCTGCATCATGTGCTGCAATTCGGCCTGAATGTCCCGCGCGGTCCTGCGGACGTGACGTCAGATGACGCTGAATGTGCGTCCTCGTTGGCTTGGAAACAGGAAGAAGACAAGCGCGTGGACCCAAACTAGCGTTTGTGTAGTAACGGATTCTGCTACGGCCAGAAAACGACCCACCACCACACACAGTCCACTAAAAAGTCATACTAAGAAGAAAACGAAGGTTTTATCAGCGGCAAGTCGAGAGTCGAAAAGAAATTACGACCAAAGCCGGACCGGAACCAGAATAAACATCGGATACGGTTCGACTCATGGAGGCAGCTTCAACTTGAACTGGGACTGAAAACAGATGCTGACATGGCTCATTTCCTAGTGACCAGGTAAGAAAACATTATTATATTATATATTATATCCTTTAGTCTGAAACCGAATAGTTAGAAATATGTCCCTTTATATATGGGACCGAAAGCCCAACCTGTTATCTGGGAGGTGACGTTAGCAGCTGGCTGTAGCCACAGGCTAACGCTTTGTTTGTGTCTGTGTAGCTAGCATTAGCTGCTAACACACAGCAGTCCCGTATCAGAGACGATGTTTTTGTCCCCCAATATGCGTCTTTGCTTTCGCCTGTGTCTTTCAGACTCGCCGCTTGTGTGTCGCTACACACAGCGAGCCGGCTGCTTCATGTGTGTAGCGGATAAGGCTATCCCTTACACACAGCACAGTTAGCAGCTGTAGGCTACCAACGTCAGTCCGCGGAGGGCGCATGCGCGGAGGTCCTGCAGTAAACAGTCACGTGAACAGTGAGTAAAGGAATAACCATAGACATAATATACATATAATATAATATATATAATAATAATATACTATAATAATGTATATTATGTCTATGGGAATAACTGCGTCACAGCATCCGGCTTGGCTGATGGCTGCAGTCACCCTAACGGCCGCGGTGTCACGATTGAGTCTTATTTCTTGATCCTGCCTCATGTCCCTCTAAGAAAATACATTCAGAAGGAAAAGTCGGTCATTTACTAATAACTGATGGGAAGGATGATTTTAATTAATGTTGAAAAAGTCTCTCGCCGACACAAAAGAGCAGCAGCTTCACTCTGAACCTCCATCCTGATTTTTGAGGTCTTCACCCCAGGTACATGAGCATCACCGTTTTCTAGCAGAGAATCTCAAACATGGAGGTGCTGACTTCACTGACGGCCGTGAAGCTGCAAATCGCCCCTGATGTGTCGAAGGTTGATGAGGCGAACAGAACCGCATCATCTGCAAAGAGGAATTCTGAGCTCCCCAAAACCAGGCTGCACCCTGAGATCCTGTCCAAGAAGATCACAAACAGAAAACACCCACTGAATATGAGAGGAAGCAGAACAGGGAGGCTTTAACACCACAGTGACAGCAAACAGAACTGACACCAGCTTGTTTTTTGGCTGTTTCCAACCCTGAAAAAATAAAAACTTGCTCATTCACTGTGTGGGAGACGATTCTCATAGTAAAGCTCCACTTTGAGCTGTGGTTAACCAGATGCACATTTACCGAAACAACCAGCCAGTCCTCATCCTGCAAGTGTTCTCTCACCTAAAACTAAAGAATACTGATCAATAACTCTCCTGATGAAGCCTCGATTTCACCTTTGTGTTGCTTCAAACTTAGTTGGAACAGGGAATTTTCACGTTGTTGTATGAATGTGTCAAAACCTCCGTCATCTTCTCCATATTGATATAAAGTCAGGTGACGTGTCCGTACAGCTCGTCTGCTGTGATCACAGTCTGCAGGAGCCCTGAAATCACAAACTGGTCTGAAAAGACGTTATTTACACCCTCGACATGCGGTCAAGCTCAAGCAGCCACCTCAGACCGGCTGCACGCCGACACCTTCAGCTCAGCAGCTGCAGAGAAGATCTCACTTTTACAAAAAGAGTGTAAATCACATGAACAGCAAACACAGCCTTGATTTAAGTGTAGTCATGTTGTTAGAAAACCTCTGACTGTCATGATTCTTTTCATGCAAACAGTTTCAAGACTAAACCAAATCAGAAAGAAGCAACAAACAAATGAGCTAACAAATTAGCACGTAAAAACTCGTCTATAAAGTGTCCGTGTGTTTCAGTAGAGTTTTGTCTCGTATTCCTGAATGTCCATTAGATCCGTCCACGTTTAGTCCAAAGCACAGAATTTATCATGAAATGGCAAAAAAAAAGAGAAAACTGATCAGATGTTTTTTGATGCTTTTATCTGTAAAAAGACATCGTCCCTCCAACAGCAAATATACAGTTTATTCAGTTTTTAAAAGCTCTAGAAAACTGATAAAAACGATGCTGCTGTTCTGCCTCATCACTTGTTTCTGACTTTTATCTGCACAGAGTTTAAATAAGGGAATATTAGAACCAGTTAAATGCTCCTGTTACTCTCAGGCAGCGGGATGTTTTTTTATCAGGTATCTGAATGTTTGCTCAGTAAATCGTGTGTTAAGTGTCCGTTTCAGTGGCACCCAGAAGCTTTTTAACTTCATGATCACATGAAAAGTGGGTCAGTTGGGTGAAACCAGGCCAACTCTGGCGGCTGGTTTCCCGCCGTTTCTCCTCAGGTGTCCCCCCGTCCTCCCTTATTCATGGGGGGTTCCTCTGCTCCTCTTCGTCTCTCTTTCCTCTGCTGTCTTTTCTCTCGACAGAAGAAGACGAGAGGAGAGGAGTGAAGAGGAGAGGAGGACTCGGTTTCCTCCCCTCGGTGTGGTTTCCTGTTTGTAGGTGGGAGGATGTTGAGACGGTTGCAGCAGCTTCTTCACGCAGCGCTGCAGCTTTTTATCACCCGGCGACGCTCTGAGGTGTCACAGTTACATCTCCTGATTGGTTCGAGGCGTCGGTGTGAAACTTCTTCCTCGGTCTCCACCACCAGTTGCAGATTGCAGTTGAAAGAGGACAGTTTGATCAGCCCACACACAGTGAGTCACCTGGCTGGTGAGTCAACCTCTGTAGCACTTCATCTCACGCTTGAACTCAGATTTTATCTTCAGGTGATTGTTTTAAGGTGTTTTTACTTTCAGAGGGCAGTCCTGCATCCGTCTGGAGAAAGGTGACCTGCGTTGATGGTCCATCGTCTCCTTCCTCGTAGGCAACGCTGAGGAAGACCACGCAAGATCAGAGGATCTGTGGCGGGAGGTGAGACTAACCCCAGCGAGGTGATTGGGTGCAGCGATGACAGAGGAGAGTCAGTGACAAAGAGGGAGGGAGGAAAGACTCGAGATCAAGATCATCAGGGAGGGAAGACGGAGAAAGAGAGCGAAGACGTCCTCAGGCATGGCGGATGTTCGGTTACAGTAGTCGCCTCATGTGGACCAGACACTGTCGGGGGACACGAGAGCAGCAGCAGGCCCCGAAACTTCAGCCGTCCTCCGTCCTCCTCATCCTCGTCTCTTCGCTCGCAGCTTGTCCTCAGGTGTAGGTGAGCTCTCCGTCTTTTTAGACTCTCAGCTGATGATTTTATGACCTCTGAGTGACGGAGGAACTTCACTTTGTTCCCAGCATGCACTGAGAGGAGATGAAGCCGCTCACTGACGAGTGCAGGCCGTCACCTCTCAGCTGCTGCCGGCCGTCACTCACACGTTTAATTCTTTAATTCTTAAGTTCAACATCACAAAGAGTGAAGACGAGATTCATTGAGGGGCTCTGACCTCGACAGCGAGAGTCTGGCAGGATGCTCCTGTTAACGGAAGGAGGAAGTCATGAAAGATCCTGTGACTGTGATAATGTAATATATCATGAGAATGAGCTCTAGAGCTGCAGCTAACCTTTATTCTCACCATCGTTCAGTCCTGATATTTGTTTCCACTATCGGTGGAATGAAACTGTCAAAGATTAGTTCAGATCTTCACTCACTGATCTTTCTTTGAATTCTGTTTTAAGGAGGATTATTTTATTTGTCTATGCAGACTTTAGTTGAACTCCGACACGCTGAACGTACAACTAACGATTACTGTCATTATCCAGTGATCTGCTGAGTGTTTTCACAATTAATAATTTAGTCTATAAAATACCAAACATTTGTTAAAAAAGCTCGTCACAGTTTCCTGGAGCCCAAAGTGACGTCTTCAGATTTTCTCCTTTGTGTCCAAACAAGGTCCAAAACCCAAAGAGTCTCCATCAGAGGAGGGAAGTAACAGAGGACAAATACTTGAGTAGATGTTTTAGGTATTCTTCCGTCTTCTCCTCCTCACAGCTTCAGAACAGCCTCGTTACTTTAGTTTGATGCGCCTGAGCTGAATTTTGGATCATTAACCCATTCAGGCCTCAGACGCCTGGAAAAACTGCCTGTAAAACCTGCGGGCGATTTCAGAAAAACCCCTCAAACCTGAAGATTTTCTGGAAATTCAACAGCTGCTAAATGATTGATTTCTCAGCCTCTGTAGCAGATAGAAACCAAATTCAAAAAGTATTTGAGAGCTTACACCTGTGGCTTTCCTCATCGATTTATTTAGATAAAGTGAACACACAAATTGTCAATGTCAAAGTAAAGTGTCAGTGCAGGAACAGCGCTATTTTCAAATAAAAAACAGTGAGAAAATAAATAAAAATCAACTAGAAAAAAGAACAAGAACAGAATGTAATGACTAACAGTCTGCCTTAGATGTGCCGGCGATAGTGCTTCCCGAAGCGCTCAATGTGAGTTGGAGTTTGTTGAACCTGGTCACGGTAATTATTAGTCTCGGTAACAAGATGCGCCCAAAGTTCCTCCGTAAAAATCTGATCAAATGCCTGCAGCGGTGTGGCGTCTGCAGGCAAATCGACTTTCCCCCCTGCTGTGCGATTGAAAACACTACGCTGATTACTGTGGTAGTTGTCAGTCTTCCACTCACTTTCAAACCCTTCAAACTCGTCGTCGTTATCATCGTCGTTGTCCTCAAACATATGCCTCAACCATAACTCCCGGTCGATCGGGTCAGCGTGGTCAAAGCCCTCCTCAGTAATTATGTCAGCGAGGCTGTCTTATTCAAAGCCGAGAAACTCCTCGAAATCGCTGCCTTCCGAAGAAAGACGTACCCGCTTTCCCGGCTTTAATGGTAGAATTACGCAACAGCGCCCCCGGTTTTAATGGTAGAAACGCGGCAATGCTTTCCCGGCCTGAATGGGTTAACGAGGCTTTACAACCCAACATGTGTCTATGTGACGTCCTGGGAATGAGACTCAACAATCAGCTGTCTTTGTGGTGCGTTCAGGAACAGCTGGGACAAATCCTGCTGATTCTACCTTTAACTTTAATAGTCTTTGAGTTATATTAATATGACGTGAGCTTCAGTTAGCTTTGACCACAGATGTCCTTCAGAGGGAGACTTTGTACTCTGATACTCTGAGGACATGTCAGAGCCTGTACTCGATTACTTTACTGGAGTAAAGAAGCTGTATCAGTACTTCTACTTTTACTGGAGTAAAGAAGCTGTATCAGTACTTCTACTTTTACTGGAGTAAAGAAGCTGAGTCAGTACTTCTACTTTTACTGGAGTAAAGAAGCTGTATCAGTACTTCTACTGGAGTAAAGAAGCTGTATCAGTACTTCTACTTTTACTGGAGTAAAGAAGCTGTATCAGTACTTCTACTTTTACTGGAGTAAAGAAGCTGTATCAGTACTTCTACTTTTACTGGAGTAAAGAAGCTGAGTCAGTACTTCTACTTTTACTGGAGTAAAGAAGCTGTATCAGTACTTCTACTTTTACCAGAGTCTGTTTGTACACAAGTATCTGAACGTCTACTGGAGACGAGGACCTCATTTTTTTCGTAAATGACAGAGAAAAGCAGCGGATCCTCACGTGTTAGCAGCCGGAACCAGGCGATGATTACGATCAGCGAAGTAAAAACTTCCGTCTAACGATCTTATCAATAAAATCTAATAATCGCTGCAGCTCCGCTCTCTGATGCAACCAGGATGTGAGCAGGGCGGCTGCTTGTTAACATTAATAAGACTTTATTAGCGTTAATAATATCACCACAGAAATGTTAATTGTAAGATTATAAAACATTTATAATCACTGAACAGTTTATAGAATCTAAAGAACATTAATGAAAGTGTTTATAGAATCATTATAAACATGTTTTTTGGGGTTAACTGATTTATTATTAACATTTTATTATGTGTTACAGTTAACTAGAATTTTCAGCTACCAATACGTTAATAAGGTCAATAAATCCTTTATAATATACTTATTAACAGTATTCTTGGAGATTACAGGACGCGTAACAAGGCGTCCATCTTGTCTCACATCGAGAAAAGACAAAAGTAATCAAACTCACGAACATAAAATCACTGATGTGCTTTGAGACATTCGGCAGAAGTTATAGAATATTTCCTTAGCGCTGGTTCGTGTCCCCTGGTGGCCTGGAGGGGAAGACCGCGACCATGACCCAGGTCAGACCTGGTGTCAACATCCGTCCTGAGAGATCCAATCTCTCTCTCAGACCACACTCAGAGGTGGTCTGAGTCACATGTGACCACATTCTGTCAGCAGCATGTAGAGACACTTGTGCCCTGGGCCACAGTGAAGGGCCGACCGGTAACCACCAGACTCCCTTCACAAATATAGGTAATTTAAGAGCTGTTTCACGAAGAGACACTGAACAAACTCTGTGAAACTGTGTCTCTGACAGATTCTAACTGGTTGTGTCCTTGTTGTAAATTCAGCATTAAATCAGAAGCTGAAGTTGTTTGTCTCCTTGTACAAAGTGTCAGTTTGTGGCAGCATGTCTGTACCAGCCTGTCTGCTTCTGTGTCTAAAGTGCTAAAGTCTTACCTGCCAACACTGATCAGCTGTTTGAACACACTGTTTCCACTGATGTCACCATTTACACTCCATTTATGAAAGAAGAAACATGTTACTGATCTGAACATGTCACATGTTACAAAGACACTAAACAGGAACAATATAGGCTCCTTCTTTGTCCCCGTGGAGAAAGTCCCCAGACTCCCTTAACAAATGTGTCAGTTTAGTGAGTTGTTGAGTTGGAGACACTTTATAAACTCTGTGAAACTCTGTCTCTGACTCATTCTGCATTATTTGGACCTTCTTGTGAATTCAGCAGATGTTTTACATGAACTTCTTTCTGTCTTTGAGTAGAAACATGGAGTCTGTCTGTCTCATAGAGCAGGAAGTGACATCAGATCAGACGCGTGTTAATGTCAGGTGTGAGCTGGCGGACTGAGAGCTGAACACTTCGGTCGGTGACAGCAGGTGTGAACGGAGCCTCGTGTCCTCGCCGTCTCTCTGCTGTCGGCTCAGATAAAGACAGACATGAATCATCACAGGAGCCTTTTTAAACCTGTTAAAGGAACAGTTTGAACATTCTGGGTGTATTTCTTGCTGAGAGTCAGGTCGGATTCTCTCTCTGTGCTGTCGCCAGGAGCCTCTTAGCTTAGCATAAACAGCTAGCCTGGATGAAGGCTACAAAATCTCCCTCTGAAGCTCACTAATGAACCGAGTGTCGCTCGATTCCTTCGTACAGACACTAAAGAATAGAAGCGGCTCTCTGTGTTCTGACTTCAGGATCGTCTGTGAGTCGTGACTTCCTGGATTTTGTCATCATGTTGAGATTAACAGAAAACAGGCTCAAACTGCAGGAAGTCTCTGGGTTTGAAGCTGATATCAAAGATAAAGACGTGTTCGTGACTGAAGCGTGCTGAGCCGACTGAAGAACTGCACCTCATTTAACGCTGCTGTACGGTTCTGATCCGTTTTACTGGTGATGTCAGCAGTTTATAAAGTTCTTTAAATCAACTCCACGTCCACCAGCTTCGACTTTAATGTAGTTTACATGAACAGTAAACTACATCAGTCTTCTTCTTCCTCTCCTCCTGGTTCCTGTCATAGTGACGCTCAGGCTCTGAATCTGTCCTCATCATGTACTTCTTCATTTTGCTCATATTAAACTGATTTACAGTTTTTTTGTGGAGAAAATATGATTGAGAAATATAAAAAAATGATTTGATCTCTAAATTTAATCTGTGAGATTGAATCTGTTCATGTTTTCCTTCACACACCTTCGTTTCTATTGGCCGGCTGCCTTTTCTTCTTCTTCTTCTTATTATTATTATTATTCTTATTATTATTATTATTATTATTCTTATTCTTCTTATTATTATTGTTGTTATTATTATTATTATTTGGGGGTTTTGTGGGAAACAACATGAAATAAGTTTAAAGATGGATCCACGGCTCACAAGATGGCCGCCCGTCACAGAGCAGCAGCTGATCGATGTTTAATCTCTGTGAGGACGATGAAGCTTTTAAACGAGTCGCGATGTTAAAGTGTCAGAGCCGGTTCTGTGAGGAGGCCGTGGGCCGGGTCAGACCGGGTCAGACCGGGTCAGACCGGGTCTCTGGAGCGAGTGTGTGAGAGGCTGGCAGCGGAGGAAGAAGCTGAGCACATGTGAGCTGGCTGTGCTTCCTGTGTGAAGCAGCTCTGAGATCAGATCGTCTCCGTGTTCTCTGATGAGAAAACCACCAGTTGGTTTAAAAAACATGGCTTCCTCTGTTCGCTGCTCGATGGCGTGACGTGAAGACACACGAGAGGAAATCTTCTTTATTTTCTGTCTTCTTTAATGATTGAAGATGTTCACGTGTGCTCAGAAACATCCACCGATCCAGTTTATTCATCTGATCACAGAAATGAAATAGAAGATTTCATCTGTTAAATAAAACATTAATATTTGTGAGTTTATGAGAAAACAAAAGTATTATTTGTGACGACAAAACAGAATTTTCTGTAATAAAACGTAAATGTTCTGATTCCATCTGTTATTTTACACAAACGTTAAAATTCACAATCTGTTTTTGTGATTTTTTTGAGGCGCATTTCCGCTTTGGAGGCAACTTTTGTACTTTTTATACGTTTATTTCATAACTTCAGTAACTAGTTACTGTGCAGAGTCGACGTTAAACAGTGTTTGAATTAATTTATCAGTGATTGGAAAAAAAAAGAGTTCTGACCTTTTTTCACAAATCTGACTTTAATGTCAGAATAACGAAAAACAACAACACAGTCGATGTTTAAAGTCTTGAATGTTTAATTAAACTCATTCTTTCTGATTCGTTGGTCTATTTAACATTTTAGAGAACTTATTAGTCGATTCATCAGCTGATCAATCGAAAGAAAGTTAATCTCCGACTCTTCTTCTGATCGATTTATCATTGAAGTCGTTCTGTTGATGAAAGCTGTCGAACATCGTCACGTTCAGCTTCTCAGACGAGACGGTTTCTGCTTTTCTTTGTCATTTCTGACAGTGAATGAAAAGTCTTTGGGTTTCTGGTCCGGTTCGGTTTGAAGACGTCACTTTGGGTTCTGCTGATGAACATTTGGCACAATTTTATGACCAAACGAGAATCATGAAGATATTCAGAAGATATATTAGTAATGAAAACAATCTTTAGTTCAACACAAGGCTGCGCAGAGAAAAACCAGAGTTCTGACTTTCTAAGAATTGTTCTCGTGTCTCGTGTCTCTCGTGTGTCTCGTAGTTCTGTGTCTCGTGTGTCTCGTTTGTCTCGTGTCTCGTTTGTCTCGTGGTTCTGTGTCGACGGCGTCTCCGTCCTCGTCAGCACAGTTTTAATGATTCATCCTGACTCGAACATGAATCACTGAATGTTTCATCACAGTCCGTCCCGTAGATGCTCAGATGTGTCCCTCCTCCGTCCTCCTCAGGTGAAACATGGCCGTCGCCTGGCTCCTCGTCGTCATGGCGGCCGCCGTCTTCGTCTCCATGGTGCTGCTGGCGGTGGTGTGTCTGCGCTGCAGGAACGACGGCCCTCTGGGTGAGATGACGCTCGCTTCTCTTTGCACCAACACGTGGTGAACAGCTGCTGAAGTGACCCAGATGTTACATCCTGTGGTTTGAACCGGCTCACAGCCACGTTCTCACTCGCTGACGGTCACTGACGACACTTTCACTGATCTTATCTGAGCTGCTGACAGACGACGTCTTTACGCTTAAATCACTCAAATCAGATGAAACTGAATGTTGTTCTTGTTCTGTTCACAGTGTCCATCAGACAAGCTTCAGACGAGTAAGTCTTCTTCTGCTGGTCCACACGCCAGCTTCAGTCTCACTGTGTTGTATGAAATAAAGTCTGACTGACAAGTTAAAGTGTTTGTTTTCTCTCTTCCATCAGGTCCACTGAGTTCAGAGTCATCCACCCAGGTACGTGTCACACAGTTTGATGAAGAAGCAGCTGGACGTCCTGATGGATTATGACTCTATGCAGACGATGCTCTCTGTTACATTGATCTTCATTTTAATGATGATGATGATGATGATGAAGGTGACTCTCTCCTTTGTTGAATCGCAGCCCAGCCGACCATCGGCCGGAACTCCGTCCATCCTTCCTCCAACCTGCTGTCGCCTTTGTGAGTTACTGTTCTGATGAATCACCCGGATCCGTCTGATCCTCAGATCTGAGTCCAGTTTCTTGGACTTTATATTTTGACTCGAGAAAACAAAGTCCTGTCCAACATTTTGATGTAGACAGAAGACTTGTCCCTCAGGTTTACCGTTTCATTTCTGATCCCTCAGCTCGTCAGGTGATTCTGGAACTCAGCGGAAACACAGATCCTTCACCACAGAAACTGGTGAGATCCTCCTTCTGTCTCTGTTCACACCTGACGAGTTTTATAATCTTTGTTCTTGATGTAAAATGAGCTTTACTGCAGTTTATTCCTGACGGTGATGTCTGAACTCTGAACGGTTTGTCTTCTTCTGTCCCACAGAGAGTAATCCAAGTTATGAGAATCCAGCTGATGGTGAGATCATCTTTGTTCTGACTGTAGCAGAAGATCAGCAAGTACAGACAAAACACGTCACCTGTTAGCTGTCAGTCTGCCGTTATTATAGATTGTCCCCAGATTTCTTTAAAACTGCTGGCCTCCACTTGGGACTTGTTGCCTCTGACTTGGACTTGTTGACCTCTGACCTCTGCTTGAAACTTCTTTAAATTGAGTTTAAACTCTGTCACCTCAGTCTGGGACTTGTTGCTTCTGACTTGGACTTGTTGGCTTCACCTTTGCTTGATTTTCCTCAACTTGTGTGCTGCTGGCCCTGATTTGTGATTCGTTGGCCTTATTTGGGACTTACTGGTCTTGAATTGTTGTCCCTGACTTGGGAGTTCAGTGTGATGTCAGTGTGATGTCAGTGTGATGTCAGTGTGATGTCAGTGTGATGTCAGAGTGATGTCAGAGTGATGTCAGCGTGATGTCAGAGTGATGTCAGAGTGATGTCAGCGTGATGTCAGCGTGATGTCACTGTGTCAGATGATGGTGGATGAGCTGTTCTGACGTGTTGTCTTCCTCCAGGACCCGACTACATAAACGAGAGCGATGGAGATGAATCAGGATACATGTAGGTTTCCGTCTTGATGTTCTTAGTTCTTCAGCTCTTCGGCAGGAACTCGGTCTGACCTCATCGTCTCTTCGTCTTTGCTTCCTGCAGAGTCGTGTTGCCTGAAGGTGAAGCTCCTCCGGTCGATCAGAGCCGACCCTCGACGCCCTGCTCAGGTACAGTGTGAAGCACAGATTCATCAGCAAGTGTTTCCTGTCTGTTCGAGGTCACCTGAGAACTGATCAGCTGTTTCCATCCGCAGATAATCTCCCTGATTATGAAAACATCCCAAAAACAGAAGGTGAGATGTTTCTAATGTGAGCTGATGTTAAAGGACCATTCTGTGATTTATCTTCAACAGTCTGTAACAGCTTAACGACAAATAATGATAATAATAATGATATAGAACATCAATGATCTAAAGATCATGTGTCAGGCTGGCTGCTGTACAACACGGTGGTTGTATTTCCCTTAAACACACGACTCTATAGTTCAGGATTGTCCACTCCAACATTTGTTCATCCATCTGAATTGTAATCAATACTTTAATCGGTTCTCTCTCGTCACGCAGACGAAGCTCCGACCAGCAAATCATCAGTCAGCCCGAGTCCGACCGAGCTGTCGGAGGACACAGAAGACGGTGAGCAGCGTTTCACTGACTGATGAACTGAATCTGCTGATAGTTTGTACTTTTTCCTTTTCGTCCGCCTCAGTTTGGATCAAATCTTTAATCAGTTCACGTGAATTCACAAAGTTTCGTACACGTCTGTGGAATCATTCCCGTCACCGTAGTAACCGTGTTTCCTCCTGTTGTCTCCTCAGAGGACCCAGCATATCTGAATGTGGAACCGCTGCACTTTCACAGTGAGTCTGAGTTTCAGTTTCAGATCGTGTGACGTGATCTTCTTCTTCTGTGGTGTCACACAGGAAGTCCTGGTTTGTGTCTTTATGTTCCGTCTGTGAAAAAGCCAGGAGGTGATTTTATAACTGACAGATGAAGATGTTTCTTTTCTTCACATCTGGATGAAGAGAATATTCGCTCAACACGAGAGAAGAAATCTTTTCTTCATTTATTTTCTACGTCTGATCGAAACTGTTTTCTCTTCTGTGTTTAGGAACCGTAGGGAAAAAAAGTATTTTCACACATTTCCAAGTAAAATCAATTTTTATTATGAGAAAAAAAAGATTTCTTAATTGTTTGCTCCCCCTGCTGGAGCCCCGAGGAACTGCTGCTGCTGCTGCTGCTGCTGCTGGTGCTGCTGGTGTAATAATGATATTATGAAATTAAAACATGAGAAAACACAAAAGTGCTGAACTCTAAATGCTGCTACTGACAATAATAAGTAATATTTATAAACTTAATTTTCATCCGACTTCAAACGTGTTTAAAAATTTCTTCAGATATTTTATTTTTTCACACATGAACTTTTCTCAAAGTTTTTTCAAAAATTGTTTTTCAGTTTCACATATTAATTTATTTTTCCACACTTTGTTTCAAACATGTTAAAAAAGAATTGCCCTCTTTTAAGGGGATTATTGTTTGTGTGTGAAACAGATAAAATAACAGAAAAGATTTATTTTACTTTTCTTAGTGTCTGAAACCAGGTGGAACAAATTTCAGGACAATTTTTTTATTTGTATGCTTGAAACAGGAAAAAACATTTAGAAGAACCTTTCTTTACCATCTGTGAAACAAACAAACAAAATGTTTTCAAGAGAATTTTCCTTTTTTTAAAATTTGTGAATCTGAAATGAATTTTAGGTTCTGAAACCAGGTGAACAAAAACTTTTTTGTGAGGAAAAAAATGTGAAGAAGAGAGTGAAGAAAAATTTCAGGAGATTTTTTGTTTGTGAAAAAGATAAAATTAAAAAAAAAAAGGTTTCAAGAGAAGTTTTTTTTCCTCTAAGTGTCTGAAGCCAGGTGAGCAAATACTTTTTGAGGAGGAATACAAATTTAATTTATTAAAAAATATTTTTCAAGAGATTTTGGTTTGTGAAACAGAATTTTATTTTAAAAAAACAGAATTAAAAAAAACTTCTCCTGGAATTTTTTTTCTTCTAGGTGTCTGAAACCAGGTGGAAAAAATTTCAGAACAGTTTTTTATTTTTATGTCTGTTAAGGAAAAAACATTTAGAAGAACTTTTTTGCCATCTATGAAACAAACAAACTAACAAAATGTTTGTTTCAATTCAATTTGAATTTTCTTCTTTTTTTTTTTTTACGTGTGAATCTGAAATTAATTTTAGGTTTGAAACCAGGTGAAGAAAAACTGTAATTTCAAAATTCAGTGAAAAATAAACTTTTCAGGAGATTTTTTTTTTAGGAGAATTTTCTTTACGTTTCTGAAACCAGGTGAACAAAAACTTTTTGAGGAGAAAAAAAGTAATTTAATTGTGAGTAAAGAAAAGTTTCAGGAGAATTTCTTATTTTTACTTTAGAAAAACTTTTTTTTCACAATTTTTTTTTTTTTACGGTCTGTGAAACAATTTTATTTCAGGGGAATTATTTTCTTTTATGTTTCTGAAACCAGGTGAAAAAAAAACTTTCTGGAAAAAAAATAATCTGTGAAATCGAGTGGAAAAAAACGTTCTGAGGAGGAAAAAAATGGAATTTAATTGTGACAATTAGTGAAAAATAAATTTTTCAGTAGATTTTTTGTTTGTGAATCAGATAAAATAACAGAATTTAAAAAAAAAAAAATCATTTTTTTTCTTTAGTTTTTTAGGTGTCTGAAACCAGGTGAATAAAATTTCACGACAGATTTTTATTTTTATGTTTGTGATTTGTGAAACAAAACAATCTGATGGAAAATAACATTTAGAAGAACTTTTTTTACCGTCTATGAAACAAACACACAAACAAAATGTTTTCAGGGAATTTTCTTTTTTTTTTACGTGTGAATCTGAAATAAATTTTAGGTTTCTGAAACAAGGTGAACAAAAACTTTTGAGGAGGAAAAAAATGTAACTTTATTGTGAAACTGAGTGAAAAATATATTTTTTCAAGATATTTTTGTGTGTGAAACAGATAAAATAACACAGTAACAAAGTTTTTCTCTGGGAATTTATAAAGAAAATGTTTTAGGTGTCTGAAACCAGATGAAATAAACAATTTTGAGCAGGAAAATAAATGTAAATTTCACATATTAAACTGAGTGAAAAGTACTTTTCTTCTGAACCTTTCTGGTCACAAACACCACAAACTGTTTCTTCACCTGGTTTCAGAAACCTAAAAAAAAATTCTCCTGAAAAAATTTAAAATACAGAAAAATCGTCCTCTGAAAACAGTTTGCCTGTAGATGAGATAATTGATGACATCATCACCGCGACACACGAGATGTGATGAGCTGCTGCTGATGAAACTCACTGAGACAAACTCTTTGGACTGATTCTGGTGTTGTCTGTTCCAGAACCGTCGTCTGAAACCGACAACAGTGAGGACGATGACGAGGGGAACTACGTCAACGTGAACGACAGCTCCCCCTGAACGGCTGCCGTGTGCTCAGCGGCGTGTTTCCTCCTCCACCTTTGACTCCTGACGGTGTTTATTTCAAAGTGTTGAACTGAGAGAAGCTGATTTGTGTCCGAGGTTCTGAAGGTTCAGCTCAGGATCGGGTCTCATTCGGGCCGTTTGTCTGGTTTCTGAAACAAGATTCTTGTTTATTCGCCTCCTGAAAGCCAGATCTTTATCTTAAACCCACCGGAGGCCGACACAACTTCTTATCTTCTGTTATCAGTTATTATCTTCAGCTATCTGATTGTTTTAAACTGACGTCTTCTGTCTCCAACAGTCCGTCAGACGCCGTTAAACGTTTCTCCGTTTCTTCTGTAGTTTGATTTTCTCTCTTTCCTCCTCTGACAGGACGACACGTCTGTTCGTCTTCCAGCTTTACTCTGATTTTACTGACAACTCCTGAGAATGTCTGAATTCACAAAGCGTTTGTTTTTTACACTGTATTTATGTGTTGTTGTTGCCATGGTTACCGTTGGCTCTGGATCTGTGTGAACTAGAAATTTTTTTTTTAAATAACTACAATTAAACTTCAACAAAAATGTGAAGTCTCCTCTTTTGTTCCTGACTGTCTTTGTTTCTGCGTCCGGTTCGTGTGTTTGAAACCGGCTCGGTCTGTAAAATCTCCTGTGAACATGAAATATCTGAGAATTTGTTTGGACTTCATTGAGAGAAAAATAAATATTTCAGGAATTTTTTTTGGTGTGAAACAGAAAAAATAACTTTTCTCCTGAATTTTCTTTTGTTTTGTTTTAGGTGTGTGAAACCAGGTGAGATTGTTTTTATTCATGTTTGAAACTGAATTTCTATCCATTAATGTGTGAATCTGATAAAATATCAGAATATTTCCTGGGAAATTAAATTTCTTTTTCTTTCTAGGTGTCTGAAACCAGGTGAACACAAGTTTTAAAAAAATATATTTTCTTTCAGGATTAAATTTTTAACATGTTTTCAGGAGAATTTTCACTTTTTAAAGTGAATCAGAGAAACTGACGTCTGCTCCTCTGCAGGGACGTGAAGGCAGGAAACATCCTGCTGACGGAGCCCGGTCAGGTCAAACTGGGGGACTTCGGTTCTGCTTCGATCGTCGCTCCGGCCAACTCGTTCGTTGGGACTCCCTACTGGTGAGTGTTGATCCGAAACCTGCCGTCTTCTTCTACAGCGACTACGTTTAATCCTCGAGTGGGATTGTTGGTGGAAACTGGTGGATCCAGGTGGGTTTCAGGTGTTCAGGTCATCGTTCCTCCTCTGAGAGGTTTGATGTTAACGGGTCAGTCGTCCTCTTGTTCTGCTGTCAGTCGTGTTCTGGTCTTTAAAACGAGCGAGAGCAGAATTTTTAAAGCTCCTCCAACAAATCTCGTGTTGTGTCTGAGAGAAGAGCATCTTTCTGCAGGAGTCTTCTCGTCAGCAGCCTTTAAGCTGTTTGTTTCTTCAGAGGTGGTTGAAAGTGCAGATCAATGCCGCGGCACTCTGAGCTTCTTCACATTAATGTGTTCCTGACGTCCTGCTGTCTCTCCGTCAGGATGGCTCCAGAGGTGATCCTGGCCATGGACGAGGGACAGTACGACGGCAAGGTGGACGTCTGGTCGCTGAATGAAAGCCCCATCCTTCAGTCCAACCACTGGTGAGAACGCTGCTGTTTGATCTGCGCTCAGTTTGATCTTTACAGAAGCCATCAGCTGCTTTTAGCTCCACGTCGAGACTTAACTCCCTCAGAAGGGTTCGTGTAGAGTCTGAAGAGTTTGGAAAATGTGCAGATGTCCTCCTTTATTACGATCTGCTTCATCGACCACTGAACAAATAATCAAAATGACACGATACATTGATTTCTGTGAACTGAATTAGTCACGGTTGCTTTTCTAACAACTTATATGCAACAGTAAAGCCTTAAAGAGTCTGGAGAGTTTCGCTTTACGTCACTTGAGACTTTTTTAAAATATGTTTGAAACAGATAAAATAACAGGAAACAGGTTCAGGAAAAATTTCACTTAAAATTGTGACTCTGAAACCCCAGAAAAAAATGTTTTTTAACACCTATGAATATCTATAAATATTTTTTCCCACATCTGAAAAATCTCTGGAGGAAAAAATTTAAAATGTTTGAAACTGATGTGTGGAAAAGAACCAATTTATATGTGAAACAGTGAAAAACAATTTGTTTCAGGATATTTTTTTAAAGGTGTCTGAAACCAGGTGAAAAAAGTTTAGAGGGAAAAAAAGTAATTTCCTGTTTGAAACTGAGAACAAGCAGACGACTTTAAACTGAAATCCAAACACTTTGGTTGTTTTCAGTGGTTTTATTATCAATGAACCAGTTTGGTCTGTAAAATCTCCTGTAAAAATTTAATATCTGGAGAATTTATTTTAACATAAAAAGATTTTCTCCTGGGAATTTTTTTTTTTTTTTCTAGGTGTCTGAAACCAGGTGAAAAAAAAAATAATTATTGAACAGTTTTCTTTCATGATATTTTTTAAACATGGTTCAGGAGAATGAACTCGAGGACAAAGTCAATATGATGAAATAAATCCACTCTGGAGATAAAATGTCAAAGTTTCCTGGATGTTGCTGAAAAATTTCCAGAAACCTTCAGGTAAATTCCCGGATGATTCCCCGAAAATTTCCGGAAAATTCCCAGAAGATTTCTGGGAAATTCCCGGAAAATTCCCAGAATATTCCCGGAAAATTTTCATTAGATTTCCAGGAAATTCCCGAAAAAATCCCGGAAGATTTCCGGGGAAATCCCGAAAAATTCCCAGAAGATTTCCAGAAAAATCCAGGAAAATTTCCGGTATTTTCAGAAAAAATTCTGTGAACCATCCGGATAACAAATTCAGTAAAAAAAAATAAAATTTAAACTAAAATCAGCCTTATGTGTGGACCAGCTGTACCAAATATTAAAAAGTTTCCTGACAGTATCCTGATAATTTAATAATAAGAATTAGAAAAAGACAATTTTTCAGGTGGACCTTTTTAAAAAAAAAGAAAAAAAAAATCTAATTTCATGTTTGAAACTGAAAATTAAATTTGTGAAGAAAAAAACATTTTCAGGAGAATTTTTTTTTTTTCAACAACTGTTAAATTTCCGGAAGAAAAAGTAAAATGTCATGTTGGAAAAAAAATAAATATCTGGAGAATTTAACATGTTTGCAACAGAGTAAAAAAATGAAATAATATGTGAAAAAAATAATAATTGTGAAATGGATAAAATAACAGAATAAAAGAATTTCTAAAAAAAAAAAAAAAAAATTTAGGCGTCCAAAACAGGTGAAAAAACTTTCAGGAAAAAACATAAAATTTCATTTTAGAAAAAATTACATAGCTGGAGAATTTTATTTAACTTGTTTGAAAAAACCTTCAAGAGAAAAAAAAAAAAATTTAATAATAAGAATTAGAAAAACTCAAAGAAAAGGAAACTGGAAATTTTCCGGTTAATTTCCGGAATTGCCCCTGGAAGTTTTTTTTTTTTTTATCATTTTTCTGTCAGGATATAATTTTTAACATGTTTCAGGAGAAATTTCACTTTTTGAAGTGTGAATCTGATGTTTTTTGCCATCTATAAAAAAAATTTCCAGGAGATCTTTTTCAAATGTCTGAAACCAGGTGAAAAAAACTTTTGGGGAGGAAAAAAAAATATTCACTTGTGAAACTGAGTGAAGAAAAAATTTCAGGACATTCTTATTTTTCATTTTAAAAAAAAAAAATCTACATCTGTGAATTTTGTTTTTTTTTAGGATTTTTATTTTAAATCTGAAAAATTTCAAGAAGAAAAAGTAAAATTTCATGTCAGGAAAAATGTAATATCTCAAGAAAAAAAATATACTTTTCAGGACTTTTTGTGTGAAACAGATAAAATAAGAATACAAGGTTTTGTTTTGTTTTTTTAGGTTTCTGAAACCAGCAGAAAATAAATAACAATTTAGAACATTTTTCTTTCAGGAGATTTTTTTTACTATCTGTGAAATTGAGTCGATTAAAAGATTTCAAGATAATTTTTTATTTCATAATAATTTTTTCAACATTTAATCAGGGTGAAATAGGTTTTTTTCACTTCGGAAAATTTCAGGGCGGCAAAGTGGAAAATAGAAAATGTGTGGAAAAAAATATTCATCTGTGAAACGAAAAGACAATTTTTCAGGTGGACCTTTTTAAAAAAAAAAAAATAATAAAATCTTATTTCATGTTTGAAACTGAAAATTAAATTTGTGAAGAAAAAAACATTTTCAGGAGAATTTTTTTTTTTTTTAACAACTGTAAATTTCCAGAAGAAAAAGTAAAATGTCATGTTGGAAAAAAATTAAATATCTGGAGAATTTAACATGTTTGCAACAGAGTAAAAAAATGAAATAATGTGTGAAAAAAAAAAAAAATTGTGAAATGGATAAAATAACAGAATAAAAGAATTTCTAAAATAAAAAAATTTAGGCGTCCAAAACAGGTGAAAAAACTTTCAGGAAAAAACCTAAAATTTCATTTTAGAAAAAATTACATAGCTGGAGAATTTTATTTAACTTGTTTGAAAAAACCTTCAAGAGAAAAAAAAAATCATCTGTGAAACTGAGTGGAAAAAAAAATTTTCAGGAGATTTTTCGTGTGAAACAAAAAATAACTGAATTTAAAAAAAGTATTTTGAGGGAAAAAAATTTTTTTTAGGTGTTTGAAACCAGGTGAAAAAAACCTTTTGAGGAAAAACAAAGTAATTTCATGTTTGAAAGAGAAAGAACAAGCAGACGACGTTAAATGAAATCCGAACACGTTGGTTGTTTTCAGTGGTTTTATTATTAATGAACTGGTTTGGTCTGTAAAAGGACAGAGGTGGGACGGGAGAAACAAACTGTTTCCGCTGTCGTCAGTCCAAAAGTTTCCACCAGTTCTCGTCTTCAGTCCAGCTTCGTCTGTATTTACATTTAAAATGAGAAACGTCCGGCGGAGAATGTTTCCGTCTAAAGGACGACGTGTTATTGTGAAGTCAGGAGGAGGGAATGTTGGAGGGGACGCTCGTCTTCCTCGCTCTGGATCCAGCTGTGACGAGGAGGAGGGGTCAGTTAGCAGACGGGTGGAAGGACAGCTGCTGGCTCGGGTGAGCCTGAACCTGAACAGCTGGGACAGAAACGTCATCGGTGAACGAACAGGAAATATCAGCCTGATGTTTTAACGAGCTCAGTGTTCTGCTCCCAAACGTTTGCTGTCCAGGTGTTTTACCTTGTGGTGGTCCGATGTAGAAGTGTTGTGGCGCCCCCTGCTGGGGGTTGGAGCCGCCGCCCTGCTGAGGCGAGACGTAGTGCAGCATGACGGGCGGCAGGCCGTGACCTGCAGAGTGGTGAGGACCGGACATGCCTCCAGGGACGTGAGCCTGCAGAGGACAAACAAGACGCCATGTGAGTAACTGCAGCGTGAGATCAGCAACACTCGGGACTGAACTGTGATCCGTGTCCGGATGTCTGGACGGGTTGTTGGTGTTCACAGAATATCTGGAGGTCGTCTGGCTCACATTCTGATCAACGTGTACGTGTTGACATCTGGACACAACAGAACTCTGGTCCAGATCTTTGTTTGTAGCTAAAAGCGAGAAGGCGAGAAGAGAAACACCTCGTACTGCTGGTTACACGTCTATTCTGCCGTCACGCTGCTACAAGAAGCATCGTTCAACACAACTCAGGGTTCCCACGCGTCCTGGAAAACCTGGAAAACATATGGAAAATGAGAAAAAAGGACAAATGTCTTGGAAACGGTTAAGTTTTCCTGGAAAATTATTTCAGGGTTCCCACTCTTTCCCTGAAATTATTTTGACTTTTCCAGGACATTAAAATGTCCTGGAAAAGTCCTGGAAAAAATAAAAATAATTTTCCAGGAAAACTTAACCGTTTCCAAGACATTTGTCCTTTTTTCTCATTTTCATATGTATTTTCCAGGTTTTCCAGGACGCGTGGGAACCCTGCAACTGTGAGGAAAATTAAAGCAATACATGCAGGAACTGTACGGAGGAGGATCAGGAAGAGAACTGAGTCAGAACTCTGTTTTTCTCTCATCAGTTTCTCTTACAGACGGTGTTCCCTGGTGTCGGCGCTCACCTGTGACAGCTGGCTGATGGAGGGGAAGCCATGGGGCAGCGCCTGGTGGCCCGGGAGGCCGTAGCCCTGCATGGTGTAGGAGGCCTGCGGGGAGCTGTGGCCCGGCTGCAGGTTCGGAGGAGTCGGAGCCGACAGGCCTCCAGAGTGGAACATGGACTGAGGCTGAGGAGCAGCCGGACTCGACTGAGAGAGAAGATGGAGAGAAACACTCGACATTAATCAAACCCGGTTTTCTTCAAGCTGTGACCGCTAACTACACATGATGTCACATCGAGAATTTAAAGGGATATTCCGGTGTAAGTTTAATCCATGGTCTAACACACCGTGACACCGAGTAAGACTCCCCCTCGAGAGGTCAAGTTAGCTGACCGCTAGCTTAGCTAGTTTTAGCAACCTCAGAAAAGACCGCACGATAACAATACACTGCAGCTTATGTCTCCAACTAGAAACCGCCATCAAAAAGCCACAATTAATGGTGAGAACAGCAGCAAACTTCAGCAACAGTACATGTACAGTCCCAGCACACAGTACGAAGCATCAAACATCTGCTAGCTTTGCTGGATTTGTATTAAAAACACAGCACAACTCACCCTCTCCTCCAGCAGCCTGCCTGTGTGGGGAAGCCCTGACGAGTCGATTACCGAGTGCAGTAGATTTCTGCAGCTCAAGGATGAAAATGTCTGATTATTACTCCATGGAATGCTCAGTTCTTATTCTCGAGAGCTGACAGGGAAAAGAACGGAAGTAATGGAGTAATAATCAGACATTTTCGTCCTTGAGCTGCAGAAATCTACTGCACTCGGTAATCGACTCGTCAGGGCTTCCCCACACAGGCAGGCTGCTGGAGGAGAGGGTGAGTTGTGCTGTGTTTTTAATACAAATCCAGCAAAGCTAGCAGATGTTTGATGCTTCGTACTGTGTGCTGGGACTGTACATGTACTGTTGCTGAAGTTTGCTGCTGTTCTCACCATTAATTGTGGCTTTTTGATGGCGGTTTCTAGTTGGAGACATAAGCTGCAGTGTATTGTTGTCTTTTCTGAGGTTGCTAAAACTAGCTAAGCTAGCGGTCAGCTAACTTGACCTCTCGAGGGGGAGTCTTACTCGGTGTCACGGTGTGTTAGACCATGGATTAAACTTACACCGGAATATCCCTTTAAGAGATGAAGCGTTAGCAGCACAGTTGTATGTTACATTAAAGTCTGGACTGTGATGTAAAAGGACATTTTCATGCTCGAGTCTGTTCACTACAAAAATAAAGAATTTCTCCATGCAGCTGTTATTTACCGTAAATGTCAGCACCTTTACCTGGTTGTGTCCTGGACTGGGTGCTGTGTGCTGGGGTGGGGGTTGGTTTCCTGTGGGGGTGGTGGAGGGCTGAGGGTGGTGGATGGAGCCCGAGTGGTGCGAGAACGACTGAGCTGAGGGAGAAACAGAATCAGAGCAGGATGAAGAACAGAGAAGAGAAGCGGCTTACATTTATTCTTTTACTTTGTGCTGTAAGTTTCATCAGATGTGATTAACCCGAGTTCTTCTTACCGTACACGGCCTGCTGTGGGCCCGGCTGGCCCTCAGCCTGGCCGGGGTACTGGCCCGGATGACCCATCTGCTGATGAGGGCCCCCGGACGTCAGCATCCTCGCACCTCCCTGCAGCATCGAGTAAACCGCCTGGAGACCGAAGAGAGATTTTTAAAAGCAAAACATTTTATCAACACGTCAGCTCGGAAAAGACAAATTATTTCGACTGTCAAACAGCTGAGCGGACACGTGATTCAAAGCACATTTTTCAGTAAATTCAGATAAAAAACAAACATTAAAATCTGAGCTGTAGGACTTCTGTTACGGCGACGGTCTCGTACCTGTCCGTGGTAGTGTGGCGGCATGGCCTGGATCACCTGCCCGTACTGCAGGTAGGACTGGGGGTAAGGTGAGGCCACCAGCGGGGGTCCTGCTGCCGAGGCTGCAGCTGAGATCATGGGGGAGGCGGGGGAGGGATGGTGCTCCGGACGCTGCCCCACCATGGGACCTGACACGGCAGAACACAAGGACCACGTGGACGGAGAAGTTATTGACAGTTCAACACAGATAAAGTTAATAATGATGAACTGAATTAGCTGTTAGCAGCTCCTGCTGTCACTGGATTACTGTCGGACTGAAGAAAACTTAAAAACGTGAAGATTCCAAGGCAAGTTCTGCAGTTTTCAAGAGCGTCCGTTTTCTATGATTTCTAAGTAGAATTATGGACGTTTAGAGACGATGATGATGATGATGATGTCCTCAAAGAGTGTAAAAATTATACTTTTGAGGTACACTGGAAGTTAAAGTAGTTCAATGGTCATCACTGCAGTTCGACCTGTTGATCTATCTGCACACCAAACTACATTCACTATTTTCACTATTTTAGAAAACCTGCACAAACTTTACGTCTCTGCAGAGAAACATTGTGTTCAGACATTAATAGAGCTGCAATGATTCATTGATTAATCATCGGATATTTTGATGATTGATTGATTAGATTGAGGGGAAAAAAGTCTAAATTGTCTGATGTCGGCCTGTTTAATGTGAATATTTTCTAGTTTGTTGTGGACAAAACAAGATGCTCTTTCTGCCTGAAACATTAACAATAATACTGATTAAAATTAAGTGAGTGTGTGTGTGTGTGTGTGTGTGTGTGTGTGTACCTTTGGGTCTGGGGTATTTGCCCTGGTTGACGGTGGACATGCTGTACTGATACATCTGAGGAGCCTGAGGAGGAGACGAGGAGACGTTACAGCAGAGTGAAGACATGAATGATGTGAGAAGACAGGACGGGACTCAGACCTGGATGGAGGGACCCTGGATGTGGAGCGGGGAGACGTAGGACAGGTAGTGTCCAGGTGGGTTGCTGTAGAGGGCTCCTCCTCCTCCTCCGCCCGGCTGTGGAGGCAGAACCACAGAGGGGCTGGGTGGGGTCGGTCGAGGAGGGGTCGGGGTCGGAGCTGGTTTCTGACACAACATGGAGACAAATTATAACTTCAGAGAGGAACATCTGAAGACAGATCAGACTGTTCATGTGTGTGTGTGTTCATCCGACTCACCACAGCTGCGTTTCCTTTGATGGGAAGAAATTCTTTTGCGTTTGGATTCAACGTGGAGTTTTTCACCTGCCTGTGAAAATGAAAAACAGAAAATGTTATTCAGCTTTAAAATATATTTTCAAAAAGACCGAAACAGAAACAGAATCACAACGATGCAAAGAGGCCGTCTGGTCTTATGATGATGACGCAGGAACAGCTCAGTGATGTCCTGATCAGCCGGTTCATCAAAAAGCTGCTTCCACATGTGAAACTGACCCACAGTCAGTTTGATCCATCAGAATATCTTTAAACAACACCTCTCTGACGTCTGATCAGAGGGACTGTGTTTGACGGGAAACCACCAGGAAACAAACATGGCTGGAAGAAAATCCTTCAGTCTCCATTGTACACTCCACCTGTTAACACCACCTGAGTGTAGAAACTTACACCACAGCAGGCTCGGATCTGTCGCTGCTCTCTGAACAGGCCTCCTCACCGCCGGGGGCCACTGTGCTCGCTGCAGCCGGCCCCTCCGGTCCTGAGGACTGAGGGCCGGCAGGGGCCGTCGCTGTCGGGGCAGCGGGGGTCGCTGCTGCCTCGGTGGTCGGCGGCAGGTCTTGGGCGGAGGAGGTGAGGGAGGGTTTAGGAGGCGCAGGAGAGGAGGAGGAGGAGGAGGAGTCTGCAGGAGGATCTGCGGAGGCCGGACTCGCTGAGGGAGACGAGCTGGGCTGCAGCTGAGACACAAACTCACACATGAACAGCTGAGAACTTCAACCACTTCAGACATTATCTGAGACTCTGAAGCCAAACAAACATCTCGTCGGATATCTTACCAACTGCCCGTCTTTTGTTTTTTTCATCTGTGAAAACATGAAAAAAAAAAAAGTGTCTCCAGTTTGTCAAACAGTTCTTTAGTTTCTCCAGGAGACAAAAGATTCCACAGTTTCACACATGAAAAAAACAAACAAGAAAAACATTCTCCTGATTTTCCCAACTCAGTTTCACACATGATGATTTCTCTACAACAAAATTATACTCCTGAAAAAAACGACTATTTTTTCCTTAAACAAAATAAAACTGTAATTAAATAAAATTATTTTTTTCTTTTAGGAGAAAAAAAAAATTTCCACTAGTTTTTTCGGTTTCACACATAAAAAATTTCATCTTTTTCTCAGGAGAGAAAAAAAATCATCACTTTCAGACATGAAAAAAAAGTTAAAAATAAATGATCGTGTCATTTCTGTTTCTTTCTGCCTCCTGAGCTTCAGACGCCCCAAATTTTTTTCTTTTTTCCCCAAGACATAAAAATGTTTCATTCAGTTTCACACATGAAAAAACAAAACATTGTATGACCCCAGCGTGACCTCTGACCCTCAGTGTCACGTGATTCTCACCCTGAACTCTTTGCCGAACTTGCGCAGCTCCTCGAGCTGAGACCTCTGCTGCACTGACGGAGCTGAGAGAGACACAGATTCAGGATCAGAACTTTATAAACCCGAACGAATGATTCTGTCCGACTGCTCAAATTTACAGTAACATGAAAATAAAAAGCAAAAACAAAAATAGAACCGATGTACATGCACTGATATCGTAAAGTAAAAAGTAATATTGCACATTAGTATTCTGTACAGAAGGTGATGAAGGACAGGAAGTGTTTTACCTTTGCTGCTCTTTGCTTCCTGTGGACCCGACGGGCCGTCAGTTCGCTCTTTAGCTGCCGAGTTCAGGATCTCGTTCACTGTGAAGCACAGAGAGCATCATCGACCAGCTGACTGCACGTCTGACGGCACTCTTTTTATTGTGATGCACAAGTTACACTTTCTAGATTTAATGTTTCTTTAAATTCAACTTTTTTACTGAATCTTTCATGTTGTTTGAGGCGTTCAGAGCCGAGCGTCCAGTTTAACGTAACTCTGTGTGATCCTTACAGAACCGTGCTGATGTGATAGACAAGATAAACATCTCACCATCGACAGGGAAGAGCGGGGTGGGGCCGGAGGGTTTGGTGGAGTTTGCCGCAGTGACAGCGGAGGGGGAGGAGTCCAAGAAGGTGGGGCCGACCAGGGGGAGGTCCTGGGGAGGGGCGTCTGGTTTCGGACCACGAGACACTGGAGGGAGGACAAGAAGCAGAGATGAAGGGAAGAGAGAGAGGACAAGTGTGTGTGTGTGTGTGTGTGTGTGTGTGTGTGTGTGTGTGTGTGTGTGTGTGTGTTACCTGCAGGGGAGGACTGGGAGTTCGGGGTTCGCAGGTTTCTGTTGCTCTGGATTCTCTGAGACTTTGGAGAAGTTCTGGATGAAACTGAGAGAAAAGAGGTGACACGACGTCAAAGCATCACGGTGATATTTTCAGGCTCAAAGAATCTAATAACGGCTCATAGTGGCCGACAAAATCTAACATCACAATATTTTTCACTTAATATCTTGACATTGTGAAAATCCTGTCAGGACGTCGACCTCCGTACCTCCGTTAACAGACGAGCGCGCCGTGTCGGCCAGCGCCTGAGGATGGGACAGGGAGTGGGGGACAATGTGATTGGTGCAGGGAGGGCTGCTGGCCGCCGGCGGGCTGCTCTGTGATTGGTGTGGAGAGTAGGCGGTCCTGACGGACAGCGGGCTGCTCCTGTCAGAGGGAGGTTTGGGGGGAGGAGGAGCTGGGCGGCGGGTGTCTGGAGGAGGAGGATGCTGAGGTTCGACCGGAGCCTCCGGTCCTCATGCTGCTGCCCGACAGGCCGCTGTCTCGAGCCCGCTGAGGGAGAGGGATGTATTTACCTTCCCTGGAAACAGGAAAATGAGGCTGTGAGAGGAATTCTTGTAACTTTATTCTGGTTTCATGAAACAAGTCTGGACGGAGCTGTGAACTCAGTCGTCCTTCGTCACAGATTTTCATTTCTAAATGACTTGTTGATTTTTAAACTCTGACCTGCTGCTAGAGGAGAACCCGGGGCTGGACCGGTCCTCCCTCTCTCGGACCACCGAGCTGAATTTGTCCTCCTCGCTCCGGCCCTCGTCGTTCTCTAAAGAAACCCGCCCGGCGGTACTGCAAGCTGCTCTCGATCTCGTTGGCTAACCGAGCTGCTCGAGCCTCCCGCTGACGGAAAACCTCAGAGTTCCCTTTCTCTAAAGGCATGCTGGGAAAACAAACATACGTAACAAAGACAGCAGATTATCAGGACGGTCAAGTGGAAGCAGGACATGCGTTGACCCGTACGGTTGACCTGCGACAGGACTCACGTGTACATGGAGAGGCTGGAGTCGTAGGTGGACTTGACTCCGTACGCCTCCTCGTTAAACTTGAACATCTCGTTGGCGTCCCAGCCGTTTGACTGAAAGGAAAACATCGAACATGAAGAAGAGGAAGCTTCTCTCTCTCTCTGCGGTGATCATCTTTAAACTGGACACAGTCGAGGCGGCAGAATGATAGATTTCATGTTTCTGATTTTATTTAGTTCAAGTTTTTATTTCTTTTTATAATAAAGCACTTTGTTTTGAAAGACACAAACACTGCAGGTCTGCTGAAAACATCATGAGCAGAATGCTAATTAGACATTCGTCAGAGTGGCTTTCATAAAACAAATCTGTGTGTGTGTGTGTGTGTGTGTTCCTCACTGTGTCCGCCTCCAGCTCGAAGTTTTCTCCGTTTCCGTGTCCGTCCCACCTCTGCAGAACTTTCTCCCGGTGTTCTCCGTTCACCCTCACAGAGCTGATGGCCGTGTCGGTGAACGTGTCTGCACACACACACACACACACACACACACACACACACACACACACACACACACACACACACACACACACACAGGTCAATGACAAATTAAATTAACTCTTGAAGAGGCTGTCAGAGAAAAACATCTGATCTGCTTTAATCCACTTTGCAGAAAGCATTTACAGAGCAAACAGCAGCCTTGTGTTCGGAGAACTCACCTCTGACAGCGAAGCTCAGGTCGACATCGCGGCAGGTCATGGTCACGAGGTCGGTGGGACTGAAGATCATCGTGTCAGTGATGTCTTCAATCCTCGGAAGAGAGGACGAGCTTCCACCTCCTTCCTCACCGCCTCCTCCTCCTCCTCCTCCTCCTCCTCCGTCTCCATCACTCTGTTTATGAACAGCATCCACAGCCAGCTCACACTGGTGGAGAACACACAGATGAGTTACTGCTGCTGTGACTGTGTGATGACAGACAGTGAAGGATTGTGACGAGCGTTTTACCTGTGAGCTTAAAGTCTTGAAGATTCCCTCGTACACGGCGCCATTTTTCACTCTGACGTCACAGGTGGAGCCCTGAAACCAGCAGAGAGGAACGATTCAGTCTCTTTATTCTCTTTTCTGTTGTTTTACTACGACTTCAGTCAGATGGACGGAACTACTCACCACGACCGCTGTGAGGAAATGAAGCATCCGAGCGTTGTTGTAGACGCCTTCAAACATCTAAAACACAAACGACATTATGACACGATGTCCAGGAGAAACAAACTGCAGCAGAAATCTGTGTTGTCTTTCCGACAGTACAATTACTAATACCACCCTGTGAAAATACTCCATTACAAGTTAAAGTCCTGCATTCAAAACTGTACTGAGGTAAACGTCAGCACAATGTACTTAAAGTATAAAAAATGTAAAAGTTGTCATTGTTCAGTAAAACAGTCAAACATGTCAGATTACAGCCGTCAGCGCTTCCTGGTGGACAAACTGTAGAACACAAACCTGTGCTGATAATATCTGCCGTCTGTTTAATTTGTCAGCTTTAATGTACACGAGTCTGAGTTCATGAGTTATTATAATCATAATGGTTCATATCAATGTAAAATTTTACATTCTGTCTGCTTCTATGTTCATTTAATTTTATTAAAAGCTATTTCTTGGTTACTGCAAACACGTTTACACTCCGCCCCAAAAGTCCATAACATATTTTACACTTTTTATTTATTTAATGTTACATTACATATATATTATAATCCTGTCACCTGCTCTGTATCTGTCAGATTTTAAAGTTTTGGGATATGTCATGACGATTTACTTGAAAACTTGAAACCTTTTAAACAATTATAAAAATAACGTTGAATGTTGAAACGTTAAAATACTACTGTAAATTAAAATTAAAATAAAGACTATATATATATACGTACATATTCACTTTTCACATAGGAATATGACCAAGGTGGATTAGTGGACCAACAGTATTACCACACAACAATACAATATACTGCTGGTTTTGAAACTTTTAGTAGATTTGCTGGTAATGCTTCTCTAATTTTACTTGAGTAAAAGTAACAGAAAAGAGAAAAATAAATCTATAGTAAAAATATTTTGACATTGATGTGTTACTAAACTTAAATAAATAACAGATTACAATACTTCTGTCACCACATTTAGGAAAGAGGAGTTTTAAAGGAAACCCATGTGTTTGATCTGCTGCTGAAGATTCTCCCTGCCCACAAAAATCACTTCCATTCCAGTCCAGTCCAGGTAACAATGAGCACCTGACTGTCATAAATAATTCATCAGCTGCTGACAACAATCCCGGTTTAATGTCTCCAGGAGCACACCGAGCTGTGGGTACTCACCAGGCTGTTCAGAGGAGAGGACTGAGTCTGTGACGGTGGCTTCATTGTGTTTCTGGTCCTGCAGCAGGTGAAAATAAACGTGAGCTAACAGCTAATAAAGACTGAGAACAATAACAAGCCCCGAACAGGCAACACAGCAACACGTCTAGCTAGCGAGCGAGCAGCTGAAACGTTGACATGACACGAGTAGGTAAAGATTAAATCAACTACCACAACCTACACTGTCTCTATAGAGGTGAAGTCAGGTAGGCTGTGTGTTGTTGTTGTTGTACAGAAGAGTAAAATCAGCTAGCTAACTCGGCTAACGTTGCTAGCTTAGCGGAGACGTCGAATTTTAGCGACAGACACAAACGAACCGCCAGAAACGATGTTGTCATCACATTAGAAACTGAGAGGCGAAGAAGTCTGAGGAAATAAATTATACTTTTTAGTCATGTGCATCCCTGTTATTCCAGTCTCGTCGCTCCAGTGAGAAGTCACACGGTTTGACAGGCCGAACACGGTCCGCCGCTGAAAAACAACAAAACACGGCGGCAGGGGCGCTCGATTCGACAAACCCCGGCAACAGCGCGCCACGTGATAGGTGTCGACTCCGGCGGGCGGGCGCAGTCATGTAGCACATCCAGAGTGAATTAAAATCAGCCGGGCTCGACCGAGAAGCTAAAACGAGCGCACCCATCATAAACCCCGCCTACTGATTGGATCTGAAAGATGATTGGACGGCCTTTCTGTCGATAATTTCTGACCTTGTTTCTAATTGGTTCGATTTGGTGTCGACCATCAATCTGACGGGCTGTCCCGCTAAAGGTCATGTAAGGAAACTGAAGCCGCGGGATGTTTGTTGTTGTTGTTGTTGTTTTGGAGAAATGACGAATCAAAAATTAATTTCAACAGATGTGAGCTGGTCTGAAGTCTGCTTCATATCCATGACAGCAATTAAGAAAAGAGTTTAACAGATTGTTTTTAACTCAATGACCAAAATAAAAAGGGGAGAAAAGGCATTTATTGAACTTTTATCTACAAACTACTATTTTATAAAATGTGCCATCAGAATAAAATGTCATTCTTGACCTTGGAAACAGTAGATTCTGCAAATAAAATAAAATAACATAAGATAAAATGAACTTACTCGATTTTCAACCATATCTCATGGTCTCCAGCTGCTGAAATCTCTCTGTAGTCTTACATTTGTTATAGACTGTATGTTAGTTGCTGCTCTCATTAATTAGTCTGCTAATAAACCAGTGGCTGTTTTATAAATATATTTTATACAAAACGTTTTGCCCAAGATAATTAATTGTATCCATGAAAATCTATGTACCGTTTTGAGAAGTAGTTAATATAAAACACAACTTAATTTATGAATAGACATTGTATATAGGAATTATCAGCTGAACTAGTGAATGCTACAAAACTACATTTTGACACATAGACCTTCTAATAGAAACACCATCAAAATCAGGTAATAAAGACTCAAAGAACAACTCAACTTCTGTTATTATTCTGTTGTATTGTCTGTTCCTGGTCTCTTGGACACCTACAGGCTTTTAATTCTAAGTTTGTGGTTCATCATGTGTGTTTGAATAAACATTTAAGACCTGTGCAGGATCAGAAATAAGCATTTAGATCAGTTCTTTTCTTATTGTTCTAAATCCTGAAAAAAAGGTGCAAATTTTGAAAAGAAAAGTCAAAATTCCGAGAAATTCAGAATTTTGAGTAAAAGTCAAAATTTTGATAAAAAGTTAAAATTCAGAAAAAAATCAGAATTCTGAAGAAAAAAAAACATCAAAATTGTGAGGAAAAAGTAAAACTAAATTTTTAACTTTGCCTCCACAAACCCTTAGTGGCAAAGAAACATTTTCATTCGTTATCCTAAATAGTGCTTTACAAATTCTACTTTCCTCCTTAAGCGTCTTCAATTAATTAACAGTTAATGATAATTAAAAAAAACATCCCTCTTGCAGGTTTTTCTTCTTTAGCATCACACAATCTGTTTTTTCCAAATGCATGCTGATTGTTTTGTGTCAGAATCTGTTATTCCTGCCGTATAAAACTGATATCTTCACACAGTCAGAAATCTGCGTAGCAACCAAAGTGAGAAAAAAAGACCAAACAGCAGCCAGTATGTTCACTATATTTATATTATATCATTAAATTCAATGTAGTACCTGAAACTAACCACACTGGGTGGACAGACGACACTGCCCGCCCTCAACACACGGTCCCAGCAAAGAGAGAAAAGAGACAGAGAAAGGCACAAAGAGTTTTGAAACTGAGAAAAGGACACAGAACATGATGATCGCGGGGGAGAAAGGTGCATATAGACAAATACATGAGCAAAGAAAAGACCGGTGGAAATGACTGGGGAGGTTATGTGGTGCATAAAGAAACAGGCAAGCTCTAAACTGAGTGATGAATGAAGACAGAGCGACACGAATGCAGGCAGAGGCCGATGACGAGACGACAGACACAGAAAGGCACAAGTAGAAAAAGTAGGTATTCTCATTGACATTTTCTGCTAATTGTATATTTTGATGAATGGAGGATGAGGTCGAGGAGGAGAAGACAGCATGAAAGAAGAGTGAGGACACTGTTCAGCCTTGAGAACGAGGCTTTACAGCAAATCTTATATATTTTTTTCCTTCTTTTTATCCCAAAAATAAAAAAAGGCACAAACACATTTTCAACTGAATTACAAGATGGAGTCGGAACAAAGTGTTACATGGAGTAAGCATACAAAATAAAAAGGTGTCTTAAAAACAAATAAAATTAATACTATTATTCTGACCGTTATTATTATCATCATTATTATTATTTCCATCAATATTATTGTTATTGGTATCATCAATAATTTCTCTCTGAGAGGAAACGCGTCTCTGGCAGTTTGACAGAGCGACAGAGAGAGAGAGAAAGAGAGAGACACATAGTGTGAGTGATGCTGCTGAGTGTGTCTGAGGTAAATGTCTCCTGCCTGCTTCAGTTCAGGTGTCACTCAGACCGGAGACGTCACGGTCGCCTCTGGGTCCACACTCGCACCAAACTCCATTCAAAAAACTGTCAGTTTAAGGCCGATTAATGAAAACGTGAGCTCTTTAAATCAGGCACGTTTTTCAATAATCTAAATTTTCTTCTATTAAATAACCAATTAATCATTTTTGCTTGTTGGAATCTTAACATGTTGATAAACTTTAATATTTCTTTTTTTCCTTCTTTAAATTGAAATATAATTCTGGACCACTTTCATAAATCCATTTTATAGATCAATTAAAAGCAATAATAAAAACATCCGAGTTGCCAGGTTGTGAAATATCGCAGTGGTTTGTGTTTTACTCCTTTGGTGCAACTTGTCAAATAAGGCACCGTTATAAAATAATCTCTTTATGTATCTTTAATAAAGCATTTACTACCGAAAAACATGAGTGTTCATTAACGGATTGACAACATTTATAGCTGTTTTATTACAAACGGTAGACCAGACATGGCAACCCAAGAGTAGTTACTTTAGACTCACTTTCACCTCAATTTTGCTTAATTTTTCACCTTAAAATATCAACTTCTGAGCTAAAATACATGTGACTAAAAGTCTAAAATACATCCTCTCATAATTGTTAAAGGAGCCATCTTCATCCCAGTCCTGACCTGAAGGCAGCCTGTGTTTTGTGTTGTAGTTGTAATGTTAACTTTAGTGTCATATTGTGTCAGCAGCCCGAGTTACAGTGTTCAAGTGTCTGGATAAAATCCCAAATTAACATCAGACAGCGATCTCATCCGAAGAAGACAAATGAATCGGGTCAGTGGGAACCGAGTCCGGTTTTGCTGACTGGAGCTCAGTTTAAAAGCTCCAGTCTTATTTTATTCATTATTCTGATGTTAAACTTCTGAAGACGAAAAGTTAATGGAATTGTTGAAAAAGCGTGATTCTGTCACAGTTGTCCTGATGGACTGTAGTGCTGCTACGCTCTCATTATGTTCCTCTTGTGGACGGCCAAGTCTCGTGTGAAAATCGGTGTTACAGGTTCGGTGTTAGGCCTCATATCAAACTGTGATTCTACACCTTTTCCATAAACAAATTCAAGCCCTCTTAAAGCATTTTCAATTGCATTCTGAAGCTTTTTAAGCACCATAGGATGAAATACAATTTGCATTTTGGCACTCAGTTTTTATCACTAGCTGTTACAGAAACGGGCCAATCTGTTACTTTAATTTGCCTTTTTTATCTCTTTATCTAAATATTTGAACTACTCAGTCAGGTAGCAGTGTTTCAGGAAAGCAACTGATCCCAGCATCATTCAGACTTCCAGCACCTGTGTGAACTTTGCAAACCGGTTTGCAAACTTCACACAGGTGCTGGAAGTCTTTAAAACTGCCCAACTCGTAGATACAAGACAGAACACTGTTAGGACCTGTGGCAGTGAAGCAGGAGACTTCATGTCATTAGTGTTAGTTTCACTATCATACATTCAACCGCACGTCGTGATTATTGTTAACTTTAAGCTCGTCCGATCAGACGCTTCTACACCTTTAAATATGTGAATTTTTGAATGGAGTTTGGTGTTCCGTCGTGTCCGCAGCAGTCAGACCGTAGCGCGTCTGAGTCTACCTGCCACAGTACAGGTGTGTGTAGAGTGTGTTTGGCCTCTGGTAGCGTGTGCTGTCTTGGCAGGACCACTGTGAGGTATTGGGGCTGCTGGCTTCACAGGGCTCCAGCTCCTCCACTGTTCAACAAAGAGCTGCTGTGAGGCGTACCGGCAAAAACAAAGCTTATCGGACTAAGAAATAAAATAAAGGTACCGCGTGTTAGTGTCGTAAAGCTGCTCTCACCCGTCTCTCCGTCTGCTTAGTCTTCTCTCTCTCTCTCCTATAGTGTTAGTACTTTTACACCTCCTCCTCCTCGTCTCCTCCGCCTTGCTAACAAAATAAAAATACTGGTTATGAATGGCTATGATGTACGCCGCCTCATCCAATCTCACGTTCGCTCACACACACACACACACACACACACACACACACTCACACACACTCCTCCTCCCCTGGCCTTCCCTTCATCAGAAGAAGGAGTACTGGTTATCGATGGCTCGGGGCGCCCTCGCTCCATCCCTCTCCTCCCCCTCCACAGCTTCTAGTTGGCGGAGAGGAGTGTCCCTGTCCCTCTCCTCCCAGTCCTCCACTCCTCCACCGCTACCACCTCCGCTGCCTCCACTTCCTCCTCCTCCTCCGGCTCCTCCTGCTGCTGCTGTCGTTGCCATTGTCACCACAGCTCCTCCTCCTCCTCCTCCTCCTCCACCTCCAGCTCCTGCTCCTCCTTCTCCTGCGACCTCCGTTTCATTTCCTCTCTCCTGGGGAGGAGTCGGGGGCGGCGGGCGGCCCGGCGGCAGTGGAGGAGGCTGGGGAGGGCTACGGGGTCTGCTGGTCAAGTCTGCAGGGAGGAGAAACAGACGAGAGGAAGAGAGAAAAAAAAAGAAAAAAGAGGGGAAATGAGAGAAAAAGTGTAAATAAAGGGAGGCAGAGGAGGAGGAGGGCGAGGACGAGGAGGAAATAAGGTGAAAAGTGTGAGGAGTGAGGTGAGAGTGTAGTCAGAGGAGAGAGGGGTGAGGCGGGGGAGAAACAGAGAAAATGACAGTGAGCGAACGGTTAAGTGGAACAAGTCTGCGGTCATGGAGTCCATGGGAGTCATGGAGGCAGTCCAACCCCAGGAACACACACACACACACACACACACACACACTGACGACAGCAGGTCACTCAGTGGATCAGTGTCAATAACATCCTGCCGCACTTGAATGTGAATTTCATGTTATGGATATTTATAAACAGGTGTGGTGTTCAGACTGTCACAAGAAACTAAAGTTACAATAAAGTTTGATGTGTTAGTCGCTCATCTTCTATTCTCATCGCTTCAAGTCTGAGTCAAGCTCGCCCTGATCGGAACGATGTGGAGCGACAGAATTCAAAAGGCACATCGTGATGAAATAAAGAGCTGAAGAGTCCCGACCGAATGAGAGGTACGTTCATCCGTCGGTCTGAATAAGCACATGAATCAAATCAAATCGACTCATTCAGCCTCTCAGTCCCACACACTCCCTCGCTCTCGCCTTCTTTCGCTCAGCCGAGTCCGGTCTCACTTACACACAGTCAGAGATGGGGGTTGATGGAGAGTCAGGATGGCGCGTGGTGATGACATCACAGACTGTAGGCCGACTGCCTGCCCTGTCTCGGCCTGCAAGGGATGAGCCAACGGATACAACAGACAACAACAGACAGGTCAGAATGGTGCAGTTACACAGTGAGCAGGTGGAGACGACTGCAGGCGACGACACATTTACACACACACACACACACACACACACACCACTTTCACTGTGAAAGTGAAATCAATAATGCTGGTTACATTATAATCTGATTAGACAGAGATAAAGATGAGATGATGAGAGGCAGAAGATGAGAGAAGAAGTTACAGACTTAATGACGTACAAATGTACAAACAGTGTGGCGACATATATAAACACACACACAGACACACACCTTTATTTTTATCTTTCAGCTGTTTTTCCAACTAGCAGCAGGACATCTGACTGAGATCCAACACACTACATGTGCAGAACTTGCCTTAGAAACATCATGTTTTTAAGTTTTCTTCCGTATCACAGTGATCCAGTGACAGTCGTCTGTACAGCCACAGGTTCACTGCAAACAGGAGCTGCTAACAGCTGATTCAGCAAAGTTTATTACTAAAACTTAGTAAAGTTTTTAACTTCAGAGGAGATTTTCTGCTAAAGATTTCTTATTGTCTCTTTTAACTGAAGAATGACAGACAGATAGACAGATGAAGTTTAAAGTGAGCTCCTGCTCTCTTTCCAGTATATTAAACTTGTTTTCTACAGAACTGTTCAGTCTTCTCTTTCCTTCTGTTCCATAGAGGGAGAGTTTGAAGTGTTACACGTATGACCTGAGTCAACATTTTAAACTGTCACGTGTTAAAGTGTGCTTCCTTTCCTTTCTCTGTTGCTGGTTGTGTGTTTTCTGCCTCTTCTCTTTGTAACTTTGGAGTTTGGTTCACTCATACCTGGCTGTCGAACAGCGGTGGCTCCCACGAAGCTGATGAGCGTTACGTCTGAGGCGCCCCCGGACTCCAGGGGGATCGGGTGCACCCGGAAGTGCTCCAACATGTCGAAGATGGACTGGAACCAAAGGTGCTGCACTCGGCACTGACCGTCCTCGTTCAGGGACAGACGGAGGTGCTGAGGGGAAGATTCAGAGGGAAAGTTTCTTAGTAAATGTACTCTGATAACATGTTGGCTGATCATTATGTGGTCACATCTTCTCCAACATACTTTATATCGTGGTAAATTTAATATTTTGGTTTTCAGACAAAACAAGACATTTACAGACTTTGGACTCTACTTTCACATATTTGTTGATTAATTGAAACTAAACCTGAACTACTTCTAAAATGAACAGCGTGTAGGATTTAGTGCCATCTAGTGGAGAGTGCACATATTGCAACCTCCCTCCCCTACAGGGGCCGCTAAACACGTACGACCTTCTCCAGAGTCCGTAGAAACATACGAAGCAAAAGAAGGAAGAGGACCTGCTCCTTCTGGAGGTATAAAAGGCTCTAAGGTAACAAAAACTGTGATTCTTATTTCATAAATTTCATTATTTCATAATCATAAATATTATTATATTCAATTTCTGCCTGCAGCCTCCTTCACCGCCCTAAATCCTACACACTGCACCTTTAAAGTGACTGGACACACAGTGTCGTGCTCACAAAGACAACAAAAACCAAAACACACATCAGCCTCTCTCGCCGTCTCACCTTGGCCTTGCCCTGGAAGTTAAAGGTGAGGACGTACTCTCCACGCCGCGTCTCGCTCTGGCGGACCAGGAAGACGCCGTGGCTCGCGGGGCCTCCGGCCAACACCAGCTGAGCAGCTTTGAGACGGGACAGCGTGCCGTGGAACCACTGACACTCGCTGAGCGGGTGCTCCACCGCCTCTGCAGTGGTCGTCTCCGAGAACAGGAAGGAGCCTGCACGGGTGAACGGAACGTATGATACGTTAAAGTTTAAAAGAAGTCGTTTTCAGTTCAGCATTTACATTTTCATTGATTTAAACGTCCTACAAGGTGTTTTAAACTGTCTCAGTTCAATACTGGTGCCTCTATATGACCTACATGAGTAAACAAGACCATCAGAGAGAAGATATACATATATATTATATATAGAATAATATATATATATATAATCTTTCTGCCTGTCGCGTGGTCAGGAAAAGTCATGAAACTTTAATCTTTAATGGCGACGTGCTGAGGATGAACTGAGAGAGAGTGAATTGTAGTCTGGAAGTCGAGCATAAAAACAAAAGTTCTTTGTAGCAGCTTTAAATAAAAATTCGTCTCTGGATCGTATTCACCTGTGGCGTCTGGCGTCTCAGCAAAAGGTGTGCCCAGACTAGCCCCGCCTCCCCCGAGGATCCGGCTGTCTGGTTCGTCGAGGGGGGCTCGAGGCGGCAGCTCCGGTGGGAGAGGATCCATCAGAGGAGAGGAGCCTCCGATACCTCCGTAACACACTGAGGGAGCAGGGAAGGACCAGAGAGGGTTAGCAGTCCACCAGCTTCTTCATAAATCTGATCTTACGACGAGTCTCATCAGCTCCAGCTCATTAACAGCTCAACTTATTGTTGGAAAAAGAAGAGGTTTAACTCTGCGGTCCTGCCGTGAAGCTCAGTATCACAGACGCACCTTGTGAAAGACGATCGACGATCTCAGGCGTCCCGCTGATGTCCAGCGGCCCCCCGCACACACCTTCAGCATCCTCCTGCTCACTGTGGAGACGGGAAGCAGCTGAATGTATCAATCAAACTTTATCTACACTGCATCTTTAAACAAATCAAAATGCAATTCAAAGGTGCTCTACAAGGGATTAAAGAGGCAAACGCACACCGACAGCAATAAAATAATAAAAGACAAAGAAAAAAAATCAAAACAAACGTTGATAAAATAACAGAATAAAATATAAATAGCATACAACTTCACACTTGTTCGTTCTCTACCTGAGACAGATGCCGTTCCTGATGTCACTCAGCCAGGCTCTCATCTGAACTGCGTCTCGGGTCTCGATCACGTACTGCGCCGAACCCTCCAGCTGAGACGGGAAACAGGAAACGTGAAGCGTTCAGTTTTAGATCTGCAGTGACTCCAGTGTTGTCACGATACTGACATTTCTAACTTTGATACAATACCACGAAAAATATCGATATTTGATACCACGTTCAGTACCACAGAGAAACGGACACATTATTCGTTGAATACAGTATATATAACAAAGCTTGTGTTCTGCGTGGTGAGCACAACAGCATCTAAGATAACGGGACCAAAATAAATCAACAGATTGAGAGTAAAACATCACAGACTCAATCTGAGATCCGTTTGACAGATCGGTGGTCAAAATGCTTCAAAGTGGCCGGAGAGATGGAGGAGAGATGGAGGAGAGATGGAGGAGAGATGGAGGAGTGATGGAGGAGAGATGGAGGAGAGATGGAGGAGAGATGGAGGAGTGATGGAGGAGTGATGGAGGAGAGATGGAGGAGAGATGGAGGAGAGATGGAGGAGTGATGGAGGAGAGATGGAGGAGAGATGGAAGAGTGATGGAAGAGTGATGGAGGAGAGATGGAGGAGTGATGGAGGAGAGATGGAGGAGTGATGGAGGAGAGATGGAGGAGAGATGGAGGAGAGATGGAAGAGTGATGGAAGAGAGATGGAGGAGTGATGGAGGAGAGATGGAGGAGTGATGGAGGAGAGATGGAGGAGTGATGGAGGAGAGATGGAGGAGAGATGGAAGAGTGATGGAAGAGTGATGGAGGAGAGATGGAGGAGTGATGGAGGAGAGATGGAGGAGTGATGGAGGAGAGATGGAGGAGAGATGGAAGAGTGATGGAAGAGAGATGGAGGAGTGATGGAGGAGAGATGGAGGAGAGATGGAGGAGTGATGGAAGAGTGATGGAGGAGAGATGGAGGAGTGATGGAGGAGTGATGGAGGAGAGATGGAGGAGAGATGGAGGAGTGATGGAGGAGTGATGGAGGAGAGATGGAGGAGAGATGGAGGAGTGATGGAAGAGTGATGGAAGAGTGATGGAGCAGAGATGGAGGAGTGATGGAGCAGAGATGGAGGAGTGATGGAGGAGAGATGGAGGAGTGATGGAGGAGAGATGGAGGAGTGATGGAGGAGAGATGGAGGAGTGATGGAGGAGAGATGGAGGAGTGATGGAGGAGAGATGGAGGAGTGATGGAGGAGAGATGGAAGAGTGATGGAAGAGTGATGGAGGAGAGATGGAGGAGAGATGGAGGAGTGATGGAGCAGAGATGGAGGAGAGATGGAGGAGAGATGGAGCAGAGATGGAGGAGAGATGGAGGAGAGATGGAGGAGTGATGGAGGAGTGATGGAGGAGAGATGGAGCAGAGATGGAGGAGAGATGGAGGAGAGATGGAGCAGAGATGGAGGAGTGATGGAGGAGAGATGGAGCAGAGATGGAGGAGAGATGGAGGAGAGATGGAGGAGTGATGGAGGAGTGATGGAGGAGAGATGGAGGAGAGATGGAAGAGTGATGGAAGAGAGATGGAGGAGTGATGGAGGAGAGATGGAGGAGAGATGGAGCAGTGATGGAGGAGAGATGGAGGAGGGATGGAGCAGAGATGGAGCAGAGATGGAGCAGTGATGGAGGAGGGATTACCTGCAGCAGGAAGGTGTTCTCCTTGTCGGGGACCTCCAGCGCCGTGGTGCTCCTCACATCCACGATGGAGCAGCAGGGGACAGTCAGCCGAGGCTTCGATGACTGAGGAGACGAAGCGAGTCAAATCAGTAACTGCTGTTTCTACGTTATAGTTTACTGATCAGCTCTCAACCCAAAGATCTGACACACACTGAGTCTGAAACGGACTCAGCCATGAGAAGGTCCGACACGCAACACCCGATGAAATACAACTTACACTTTGGTGTTTGTGCAAATTAAACAGATGAGATGTAACGTGTTCATCCATCAGAGCCAGGCAGCTGATTCCAGTCTTAATGCTAAGCTAAGCTAACCAGCTGCAGCGTCATATTAACCGTTCAGACATGAGAGGCATCGACCTGAACATGGAACTCTCTTCAAAGCGTAGCGTCAAACTACTCCTTTAAACAGATAAATAATAAATAATGCCCTTCAGAATTTCCCAGAGGTAAATGTGACGTCTTCTTATTCTATTTGAGCAACAGTCCAAAACCAAAAATATTTTCTTTAATATCACAAATGAGAGACGAAAATGATGAAGTCTGTGAATCAGAAGCAGATTTATGCTGCGAACACAAGACACTGGATCCAAAACCAGACTCTACTCCCTCGAGTGCTATTTTTGATGAAGTGGCTCCATTTTCAGACACTTTAAAGGCCAATCATCTGATTTATCGACAGTGAAATACTGCTGCAGCTCCACAGGAGGGAAACACTTACTTTCGGTGGAATGAAGAATTCCAAGTAGTACTCCTCTCCCCGCTCACCACCTTCTCTGTCTCTCTCTTTGAGGACCAGACGACATTTATGCCAGCGTCCTCCTCTCCAGGGAACGTTCCCTCCGCTGGCCAGAGGCTGAACTGAACCCGCCTGAGCTGCAGCCGATGAAGCCGAGGCAGCGTTGTTGTTGTCCGTACCGTGATGCAGGAGGCCGAAGGAGAAGCCAGAAAAGCCGTGGCTTCCACTTAACTCGTCGTTGGATGAGCTGACGCTCACGCCGCCCTCCCGCACCAGCCGGCCCACTTTCCTCGGAGGACCCATGCCGGCGGCGGCAGCGCTGCTCGGGGGCAGCGTGGAGGAGGCGGAGTGAGAGCCGGCGGTGGTCGGGGTGAGGACGGGAGGAGGGGATCGTGACAGCCGGAGCTTCTCCAGACGATGGCTCCACTTCTCCTTCTCGCCTCCTTCGCCGTTGCTCCGCCGCCGGTCCCGAGCAGCCTCGGACAGAGACAGGGAGGTGGCGCTGCTTGAAGACGAAGGGGGCAGTGAGGAGGAGGAGGAGTGGGGGAGGGAGAGGGGCATGGACAGAGAAACAGGCATGGAGGAGGTGGGTGTGGGAGGCTGCGTCCCAGAGTTCCTCTTTGAGGTTGAAACCAAGGTAGCGTCCTGCACACCCATCGTGTAGCTGTAGCTGGAGGGCAGCTGGCTCTGGGCCGAGTCACTGGAGGAGCTTCGCCAGTGCAGGATGCCCCGGACACTCCCCCGCACACTACGACCCACACTCCGCAGAGAGAAGCGCTTCTTCAGTTTGTTTTTGGAGGAGTTGGGCGTACTGTTACCTTTGGAGCCGGGCGGAGGAGTGACCGAGGAAGAGGAGGGTGGAATCTGAGGAGTGTGGGAGGGGTCCGCACCGTCCACCTCTGTGGATTCTCCCTCCCGCTCTTCTGGCTCAACGTCCTCCCCCACAGACGCCACCCCTAACCAGCTGTCCTCCTCTTCCTCAACCGGTGCTTCCCCGTTGCCCGGGGCAACCATGGCCCCCCTCTCCTCACGCCTCCCGTTGTTCCCTCCGACCGAGGAGCAACAGGACGACGATGAAGATGGAGGCAGGACTTGGCCGTGGGCGTAAGAGTCTTGAAACCTGTCTCCGCTGCGGTTCTCCAACACCAATCGCGTCGGTGCCGGCTTGGATACGGCCCGCGTCATGTTAGACGGAGGACATGGGAGGACGGCGCCCCCAGACACCGACAGGGGTGAGACGGCTTCCTCTTCCAGGGAAGTGGCGTCTGACTGGGGAGCCCAGCTCACCATGTCGTCCCTCCCAGAAGCACAGCTCGGCGGGAGCGCCCCCTCCAGCTCACTCTGGAAGTGGCGAACAAACCGGTCGGTGAAGCGCCGACAGAAAGCGGCGGCTGAGTCTGGGGAGTAGTGGGGGTTCTCCAGGAGAAACGCCCGGAAGTGGCGTGCAAAGTCACCAGCTGCGACGCGGGCGTGGAGCTCACAGAATTCGGTCCAGCTCAGGCAGGGAGAGGGGGACGGCGTGGGGGTGTCGGACAGGGAGGACGGGTGAGCCTGGGGGGGGAGGGCTCACCAGAGGCGGGAGAGGAGGAGGCCGGGGGGACAGGGGCAGTAAGGAGGGAGATGGAGGGGAGGGAGAGGGGGAGGGGGAGGGAGGTAAAGGGGAGGAGTTTGCCGCCCGCGGGCTGGGCGGGGTTAACAGAGAGCCGTTCATTGTGATTGACGTGATGGTCGATCAGATCACTTCAAACATACGACAGACAGCTGAAGTGATTGCAGCCGGGCGACTGAAGGGGCCGAACGCGGCACATCGGTCTAATAAGTTACAAACAAGTGTGAAGTGAAGTGTCGAGCTCAGCCCCATCGAAGAGGGACGACCACCACGCACCAGGCTCCTGCACGACCAGGTCAGATATCTCCAAGGTTTAAATTTTTGCTACATTATTTTGTGAAATTAAATATCTTATCGTTTCAACAAGAAGAAATGGGGTTCAGATAGCCGGTGAACAGATGGATGGAGGAGGTACGATGTGTGGGATTCACGAGGTCGGCCGCTTCTTCACCGTCTGTCAAACGTCCAGAGGAAAGTGGCCTCATCCTGTAAAGACAGAGACAAACTGTGAAAGTGCAAATAACCTTAAAGGTCTCTGGACACTTTACAACGACAGAATTCAAACTACTAGTGAAACTAAAGGGTGACCGAAGTTCACTGAAAAATATGTTTTTTTTAGCCTCAGCCAAAAATGTGAGCGGGGCTTTCTAAATTTGCAGTGGGAGTTAATCCCCTATAAATCTAGAAAGCTTTGGCGGGAGCATCAAGGACATGATGGAGTATAGTTCAACAAATAAAGATATAGCAGGAAGCCAATTTATCAAACGGAGGATTTTAAAATCAGGTCTGGTTTGTGATTGTAGCCAAAGCAGCTGCATTCTGGACCAAATGAAGACTCCTCGTTGTGGTCATGGCCAATTTTGGACGTTAAGAAAGAATGTATAATGATTTCAGCATCTGTAACAGACACAAAATAGTCCCATCGTCCTCTGAGAAACTGTGCATCCATCAAAACTGAAGACAACTGTCCTTTACCTGACTGGACCACAAATTAATTATCAGTTGAGAATGAGGAGGAATGACACGAAGCACATTTACTCAAGAACTGAAGTACAATTTTTTGGTACTTTTACTTCATTACCTCGAACGACGAAACGATATTGTACTTCTAACAAGGCAATGACCCGATGGTACTTAAATAAAGTAGTTAAATAATGTGAACTCCAACTCTACCAGATAAAAACAACACTTACATCCTTAAATTATTATGCATCAATAATCTTTATCCAGTAATCTCATGTATGTGCTCCCCCAACCCGTCTATCACTCCTTGTAGTTCGGTACAGCACACTGGATCTCGTTGTGCCTGTACAATGATAATACAGTTTTTTTTAATCATTATTATTATCAGACATTGACAGGAGCTGCTCTACTTCATTACGAGGACTTTTAATTTGGATACTTTCAGTAAATTCTGATGATAAAACAGGATTTTTAGGATTTAAATGCAGAACTTGTATCTATCTAATTCAGATTTCTATTAGAGCTGAACAATACTTGATTTTTGTGGTCGATACTGATTTTGATCAATACACACATTTTGTTTTTGCACTGATGCCTCAAATGTGATTATCAAACATGTCTGTTAAAGATATGTGATAGAGGATGGATATTTTACAGAATGTAATAATCCTACATTACTCTACAATCTCTAAAAAATACAGTTTTCACATCACACAATATACACACTGATACTGATATAACTGTGAGAGGCTGATACTGGCTGACTGATATACATCTTTGGGCTCAACTTGTAATTAATTTAGTTTTATACTTTCTACTCCATTACTTTTAAATGATCTGAATACATTCACTGATCTCCACAGAGCAGACCTGCATTTTCACTGTTTGTATTTTAGAGGATGAAACTGTTAACATGCAGCTGACCTGATGTTTTCTTCACTGATGATTCTCGCTTGATGTCTGACTGCTGTTATTAGTAATTACTTATAAACCATTAAATCTAGGTGCTGTCTGTGGTCATTAATGAGGCATGTGAGCAGCCTGTCGTTACATGTCATACAAATAAACCAACAACTGGTGAAAATGACAGGCAGCCCTGCAGATTAATGATGCTAACTACTGCATAATGTGCCGAAAGCATCGTTAAGATGAATATATAACCTCGCTAGCTAAGCTAGCATGAACTAGCAAGCAATGTGTGAGTCTTGCTCATTCAGCTTTCTTTAAAGACGTGTAACGTTCGCTAGCTAACAATAGCTACCTCACGTCCACTTGCTTACGGAACTGCTAATAATTAGCATCTTTATTTGTAAATGTTGGCTGAATGTAGCTCGTTTCGTGATGACTACTGTACCCTGTCTCTGACATGAACACATATTGAATCATCCAACAGCAGCTATCCCGAAAGATTCTTTGCGAGCTAAGCTAGCTGTAACCGTTAGCCAGCTAGCTAGCTATTAATAAACCAGCTAGCTAGCTATCAATATTGCTTCACCACAACGTTGTGTGTTTTCTCTACCTGTTAATCACAGTCCAGTGTTTTCATCCGTGTCTTTTGGTGGAACTGGCGCACATTTCACCATTCTTTCAGTCTACATAACGGAATAATCATTATCGTAAAGGTTGTTGTTGTTGCTAAATATGAATATTGCTATGCCTTGCCTGGACCCGTTCTTCTCGCACTGCTGTGGCTCTCGCGATAGTTGGAGGCTCCGTGTTGGGTCCTGACAGCTGCCGTTAACAAACCGCTGGATTCACGTAGCAGAACCGTGACGGTGGACACGGGGACGGACCGGAGACGGACCGGAGACACCAGAGAAGCGGACCGGCACCTTCCACTCGGACCGCCACAAAGCGGCTGACTGACCCGGTGCTGGTGGATCACAGAGAGCCGGATCCGTCCTGAGGGTCCCGCATCATCAGTGACGGGTCCTGATGACAGAGTCCATCTTCTGTCCTGTCATCGATCTGTCTTCTGCACAGCGTCTGAGCCTGATGCATCATGGGGCTGTGATTGATGTCCGTGAGTGATGGTGGTAACGCTGAGTGCCGGAAAGTATCCGAGTACATTTACTCACGTACTTGTTGAGATTCTCGCGGTGCTTCAGCTTCACCGACTGATTCAGATTAAAGCTGCGAAGGATGAATTTCTACAGATCAGCAGAACTACACCAATCAAAACACATGACTGGTTCCATCAAGTCATAATGAAGAAGAATGAATACAGACATGAATCCATTTAAACAAGTGTGAAATAAATTCATATTTCTATTTACTGTTGTATTAATTCACTTATTTATCTTTGTTTCCATTGTATTTATTATTCTATTCATTTATAAATGAAAACATTTATTGAATATTTATTTTGACTCTGAGGTGTAGTGGAGTACAGATTACACGACTCATCTCTGAGATGTAATGGAGTACAGATTACACGACTCGTCTCTGAGGTGTAGTGGAGTACAGATTACACGACTCGTCTCTGAGGTGTAATAGAGTACAGATTACACGACTCGTCTCTGAGGTGTAGTGGAGTACAGATTACACGACTCGTCTCTGAGACGTAATAGAGTACAGATTACACGACTCGTCTCTGAGATGTAGTGGAGTACAGATTACACGACTCGTCTCTGAGGTGTAGTGGAGTACAGATTACACGACTCGTCTCTGAGATGTAGTGGAGTACAGATTACACGACTCGTCTCTGAGGTGTAGTGGAGTACAGATTACACGACTCGTCTCTGAGGTGTAGTGGAGTACAGATTACACGACTCGTCTCTGAGATGTAGTGGAGTACAGATTACACGACTCGTCTCTGAGATGTAGTGGAGTACAGATTACACGACTCGTCTCTGAGATGTAATAGAGTACAGATTACACGACTCGTCTCTGAGATGTAATAGAGTACAGATTACACGACTCGTCTCTGAGATGTAGTGGAGTACAGATTACACGACTCGTCTCTGAGATGTAATAGAGTACAGATTACACGACTCGAACTCTGAGATGTAGTGGAGTACAGATTACACGACTCGTCTCTGATGTAATAGAGTACAGATTACACGACTCGTCTCTGAGGTGTAGTGGAGTACAGATTACACGACTCGACTCTGAGATGTAATAGAGTACAGATTACACGACTCGTCTCTGAGATGTAGTGGAGTACAGATTACACGACTCGTCTCTGAGGTGTAGTGGAGTACAGATTACACGACTCGTCTCTGAGATGTAATAGAGTACAGATTACACGACTCGTCTCTGAGATGTAGTGGAGTACAGATTACACGACTCGTCTCTGAGATGTAATAGAGTACAGATTACACGACTCGTCTCTGAGATGTAATAGAGTACAGATTACACGACTCGACTCTGAGATGTAGTGGAGTACAGATTACACGACTCGTCTCTGAGATGTAATAGAGTACAGATTACACGACTCGTCTCTGAGATGTAGTGGAGTACAGATTACACGACTCGTCTCTGATGTAATAGAGTACAGATTACACGACTCGTCTCTGAAATGTAATAGAGTACAGATTACACGCCTCGTCTCTGATGTAGTGGAGTACAGATTACACGACTCGTCTCTGATGTAGTGGAGTACAGATTACACGACTCGTCTCTGATGTAGTGGAGTACAGATTACACGACTCGTCTCTGAGATGTAGTGGAGTACAGATTACACGACTCGTCTCTGAGATGTAATAGAGTACAGATTACACGACTCGTCTCTGAGATGTAGTGGAGTACAGATTACACGACTCGTCTCTGAGACGTAGTGGAGTACAGATTACACGACTCGTCTCTGAGACGTAGTGGAGTACAGATTACAGGACTCGTCTCTGAGGTGTAGTGGAGTACAGATTACACGACTCGTCTCTGAGATGTAGTGGAGTACAGATTACACGACTCGTCTCTGAGGTGTAGTGGAGTACAGATTACACGACTCGTCTCTGAGATGTAGTGGAGTACAGATTACACGACTCGTCTCTGAGATGTAGTGGAGTACAGATTACAGGACTCGTCTCTGAGGTGTAGTGGAGTACAGATTACACGACTCATCTCTGATGTAGTGGAGTACAGATTACATGACTCGTCAGCTGATCGGCTCATTTTTACAGCAGTTTGATTTCAGATTCATTCTGTCGTCCTGAAATGAAAAAGGTTCCTGTTTTGAACAAACATGGTCTCACTTCCTGTTTCAGAGGAGACGATCGCTCTTTATTGATCTGATGATCAGAAACAGTTTTGGGGAGAGACCTGCTCTCATGTCAACGTTCACTCAGTTGTTCTTGTTCTTCCTTTCAGTCGTCAGTCAGACTTCCTCTGACTTCTCTCCTCTCCTGAAAGTCCTCCTTGTTTCGGCTCACTTCCTGTCCTCACATCCTTCTTCTTCTTCCTCAGCGTCCGTCTTTCCGTGCGTCCTCCCGCGGAGACGTGAGGCCGTTGCTCGCCGTCAGACAGCGGTCGTCAGCTGTAGAGGCGGAGGTGAGCTGGCGCAGAGCTCCTCTGCAGATCAGAGTGAACCAGTAGAGCTGCAGGGGCCACAGCAGGGCGGCGCCCAGGTTACACTGCCACGGGGCCACCAGGGGCACCTGGTGCACCGGGATGGAGGCGTACCTGCAGCACAGAGAGCCGCCGTCAGAGACGTGAGGTTCCACTTTACTGTATCATATAGTGGAGTAGGCTTGTGAATATTCTCATTCATCCAGGTCATAGTTATCTCAAGGAAACTGAATCGAAAGCAACTGGATTTGGTTTTTGTCTTGAAGACGTTTCACCTCTTGTCTTGAAGACGTTTACACCTCTCAAGCCAAGAGGTGAAACGTCTTCAAGACAAAAACCAAATCCAGTTGCTTTCGATTCAGTTTCCTTGAGATACAGTGGAGCAGATTTCCTCAGCTCCTCTCCGCCACTGTAACTGAGGCGCTGGGTTCAGTTACCTGCTGTAGGCGAAGTACAGGTACGGGAAGAGCAGCACCCTGCAGCTGAAGAAGGTGAGCAGCATGACGCCGCCATTGACCCTGTGGAGCAGAGTGTGCTGCTTCTTATACTGCAGGAGGAGGAGGAGGAGGAGGAGGAGGAGGAGGAGGGGGAGGGAGGAGGAGGAGGAGGAGGAGGAGGAGGAGGAGGGGAGGAGGAGAGGGAGGAGGAGGAGGAGGAGGAGGAGGAGGAGGAGGAGGAGGAGGAGAAGGGGGAGGAGGAGAGGGAGGAGGAGGGGAGGAGGAGAAGGAGGAGGAGGATGAGAGGGAGGAGGAAGAGAAAGAGGAGGAGGAGGAGAAGGAGGAGGAGGAGGAGAAGGAGAAGGAAAAGGAGGAGCAGGAGGTGGAGGAGGAGCAGGAGGAGGAGAAGGAGGAGCAGGAGGATGAAGAGAAGAGAAAGAGGAGGGGAGGCGGAGGAAGAGCAGGACGAGGAGAAAGAGAAAGAGGAGGAGGAAGAGGAGGAGGGGGAGGAGGAGAGGGAGGAGGAAGAGGAAGAGGAGGAGCAGGAGGAGGAGGAGGAGAAAGAGAAAGAGGAGGAGGAGGAGGAGAGGGAGAAAGAGAAAGAGGAGGAGGAAGGGGGAGGAGGGGGAGGAGGGGAGGAAGAGAAGAGGAGGAGGAAGGGGGGAGGAGGGGGAGGAGGGGAGGAAGAGAAAGAGGAGGAGGAAGAGGGGGAGGAGGGGGAGGAGGGGAGGAGGAGGGGAGGAGGGGGAGGAGGAGGAGAAAGAGGAGAAGGAGCAGGAGGAGCAGGAGGAGGAGGAGGAGGAGGAGGAGGAAGAGGAGGAGGAGGAGGAGGAGGAGGAGGAGGGAGGAGGAGGAGGAGGAGGAGGAGGAGGAGGAGAAGAAGAAGAGTGAATATCACAGTACGGTGGCTGAGAAGGTTCATTGATTCAACAGTTTAATTTCAGTTTTTCTTCAGATCACCAGGTGATTTCTTCTCTTTTTCTGGAAAAGAGATAAATTGTTGTGGAAATAAAAAGTTGAATCTTCTTATTTAAAGTAACAAAGATGATTTTTTTGTTAATAATCGATCAGATAATCAACTTGTGATCTTCAGAGAACAGATCAAAGGATCTTCAGTCTGCACTCGTTACCCGGATCAGGACTTTCCCCAGACAGACGGACGGCGTGCTGAGCTCCGCCAGAAACAGAACGCCCTGAAAGAAATCACCTCGACCCCGCCTCCACAGCTGAGACACACACACACACACACACACACACAGAGAAGACATATGAACATCTGTTGACCAACAGTGACGCCACATCTGTATAATGGCCGTTGTTGCCGTGGTTACCAGAGAGGCGGGGAAGCAGAAGGCCACCATGAAGACGTGATGCAGCACCATGAGCGCCTCGCTGCGCAGGTAACCAACCACAGCAGCTCCCATCGACCTGACCCCGCCCCCCTCCTCCTCCTCGTGACCTTTGACCTGCAGCTTGTGCCAGTAACACAGGAACATGGCGTAGATGTCGTAGGCGAAGTACGGCGTGGCGAACAGGATGTAGGCCTCGGTCAGCCAATGTCTGAGGAGGAAACAGGAAGTGAGACACACGACAATCACCTGTAAATATGTCAGCTGTAAATCTGATTGGTTGGTTGGTTATTTACTTCTATTTCTATTTTATTCCTTTTCCTCACGTTTGAATACTTTGTTAACATATGTTTTGTATGTTTTGTGTTTCGGCTCATGTTGTCGTGTTCCCGACACAGACAGTGTGAGCTGGGTGTTTGGACTCGGTGTTCTGACCCGACGAGGAGCTGCAGCTGCTCTCACGCTCTGATTTGATAAACAAATGCAGCTCGTCTCCACTTTGACTGGGAAATGAAGGAGCTGCCAGAGGAGACCTGGGATTTACTGACCCCGCCCCCTCGCCTGGTCCTCCTCTTCACTTCATCGTTTCATTTCCCATCATCCTCAGCGTGGAGGATTAGTGAACTCTGGGACCGACTGTGGGACTGAAATAGCTGTGCTGCCGCTGCCGCCCGGCTCAGGAGATGAATTAGCCTCAGATTGTTAATTAGATTACAGACTCATCCACACATCCATGAGTCAGTGCTGAGTCCAGACGCACAACGTCTCATCCACAGACACACTGTCAGAGTTTAAATCACTGAAAAGACAAAGGAAGTTCTGAATGTGGACAGACTGACAGTTTGGACAACTTTAATAAAAGTTCTCATCATGTTCAGACTAAAAACAAGAACATGTCAGTAAATACTGTCACACTTCCTGTTACGGCTCAAAACACCTCACACATTTATCATCTCATTCAGGACACAGTGCGTTTGTTGGGGACTATTTCCACATCTGATGCTCCAGTGTGTGTGTGTGTGTGTGTGTGTGTGTGTGTGTGTGTGATAAAGGTGATTTAATCTCTGAATATGAGATTAAAGTAGAGGAGAAATAAAGACGTATAGATTCTGCTTCATTTTAAGGCGTCACAAGCCAGCAGACGGTGAAGAAGATAAAGAAACAGTGAGAAGGAACAGAAAGGACGGACGAGAGGACGAGAGGACGAGAGGAGGAAGAAGGTCCTCACCTGTCCTCCATGACGTCCCTGCAGGACGAGACGATGATGCATCCGGCTGATGAGGCCATGAGGGCCTGGATGGACGACACCAGGCTGAGAGGAGTTTAAAACAATATTTAAAACTCATCAAGTGATTTAATATATTCTGGTGATTACATCTCCCAGGATGCACTGCAGCGTCATGAACAGAGACAAAAGGGTTCAAACGGCTGAAGGTTTAATTTCATGACGAGAAGTTTCAGTTCTACCAAGTGAACAGCAAGAAGAAGAACAAGAAGAAGCCAAAGACGAAGAAGGAGAAGAAGAAGAAGAAGAAGGAGAAGAAGAACATTTTTCTGATGGTTATGATTTTTTATCACATTACATCTAAAGATAAAATCATAAGAATCCTGAACATAGATCAGTTTAAAAATGTGCTACTCTGCTCCGAGGTAATCTGAGAAGTAACTACAGTGATGATAAATAACAGAAAGCTTTATTTCTGTAGCTCCTCACAAAGTCCTTTACAAAAGTTACAGTCATCAAATAAATGTAGTGGAGTAGAAGTACAACAAAGCTACTGAGTTACAGTCCATCACTGCAAACTGTTTCTGTGTTTGAGTCAAATCAGTTCTGACTTTTTATTAATAAACTGTAAACAGAGCTCTTCATCAGAGACCAGGATCAATACTGTGATCAACACTGTGATCAATACTGTGATCAACACTGTTCAAGAGCAGTAACATTTAGTTTAACGTCTGTCAGGTTTAATCTGCAGGCTCACAGACACAACAGTTCAGTTCAGCATCAAATCATAGAGTTTAGATTTGTAATGAATATCAGTCAGTGTGTGTGTGTGTGTGTGTGTGTGTGTGTGTGTGTGTGTGTGTTCTTACCGTGTGGACACGATGGCAGCGTCTCCTTCGCTCCATCCCATCAGCTGCTTCAGAGTCTGTTTGGACAGAACGAAGAGTCCGGGGAAGAAGACGGAGCCGGCCGCCACCAGGGCCAACATGGCTCCTGCAGGGTGTGTGTGTGTGTGTGTGTGTGTGTGTTTAAAGTGTGTGTGTGAGTGTGTGTGTGAGTGTGTGTGTTTGGAGTCACACACTCTCTGGATGTGCTGCAGTGTAAAATGAGGACAGGTTTCCAGGAGCTCAGCGAGGAGGATCAGGGGGGAGGAGCCTCCTGCTGCCACCTGTCACCACACCAGGAAGTACTCAAGTAAAAGTAATCTATTACTCCATTACAAGTGAAAAGTAAAAACACAGACGTCATTTTGTACTTAAAGTACCAGCTGTGTGTGCTGATTTTCATCTCAGAGATCTATTGTACTCTTTGACTTCACTACATTTATCTGATACTTTACATTTCAGAGTAACATTTTAATTTAAAACAAGAACATGTTGCTGAAGTTTAAACCTGTTTGTCTCGTCTGAAGTACAGAAGTAAATGTACTCAGTTACATTCCATCACTGGGATCATTTTACTGCTGATACTCCAAATATATTTAGAGTTATATCACTTCTGTACATTGACTTAAATAGAGCTTTAAAAGCAGGATTATAAATTGTAATAGATTACTGAACTAAAACACTGTTAAAAGTGAAAGTCACACATCAGAATTGTACTTGTGTAAAGTCTTAAAGTGTCTTAAAGTGTATATAAATATATAGATATATATATATATCTATATATTTATATTAAATGTACAAACGTGTCCTTACATTCAGACGCTTCACTCTGAACCTTCTTGACCCTCCTGTGAGCCCGTAGCTTCCAGGTGAAGCCGTGAGAAAGGAGGCGACCTGAGCGTTTTATCCAGTGTCCATTTATTTATTTGTCATTCACTACTTTAAGTCTAAACATTTTTTTTTTTAAGAAATTCAAGTATTTGTCGGGAACACAAGTCAAAAAACAAACAAAAAACTTTTTGCTAAAACGAAGACAAAACATCTGTTTAAAACATCAGTTTCATATTTAGAATAATAAAAACATCAAGTTTCTTTTCATAGAAGAAAAACGAGTCTAATCTCTACAGATGACCAGCCGTCCTTCTGTCCGTCCTTCCGTCCGTCCCACCTGCTTCCCGTCAACGTCGCCGGCTGAAGACTGAACAGACGCGAGCTGAGACTCGTCAGCTGATCTCTGATCAGAGTGCAGGGAGGGAAAAGACCCAACAGGTCATCTAGTTAAAAAAACTGCTCCTCACCTGGAAGGATCTCTACCAACACAACAACAGAAAAGAAAGAAAAGAAAAGAAAAAGTCCAAGAGGGAAACGTTTTGGTTCATTGTTCCCTGAATCTTTACACTCAGCGTTCCCCAAACCGCCTCCATCCATGTTCTCACCAGCTTCACTTATTCTAAATGTCAAAGACTCGACTCACATCTTCTGGAAGTCACGTGCTGATTTAAACTTCTCAGTCGGTCTGATCGTCTTCTGTCCAAACACACCGACAGATGTTCCCAAACGTTTAACTCCCATCATCTTTCCCTCGACTTCACAGAAGTGATGGAGTTCCCAAAATGTCACAAATGTTAATTTATTCCTCCGCCTTCACAAGAAAACCAAATGTTAGAATTCTTTACAGACTAGATGTTCAGAAGAAAGACTCGGTGGTGGGAACTCGCTGCAGCTGCAGGTTCATATTTTACATCTTCAGATTCACCGTGTGATGAAGACGAGGAGGGAGAACTGAGTGTTAATTCATGGGAACTTATTCTAAAAAAAGCAGGAATTTAAGGGAACTAGTTAAAAGAAATTGGAGGAAATTCATTTGTAGTTTGAGGGAACCAATTCAGCAATTTGAGAAACTTTTGAGGGAACTAATCTAAACAACTTCTGGAGGAACGGAGTCGAGATCTGAGGGAACCAACTCTACAAACATGGAGGAAGTTAATTAGCAGTTTGTGGGAACTATTTCAGCATTTAAGAAGTCATCTGAGGGAACTAATCCATCGAGACACAGATCATGCCAGTAATTCTACACCAATCAGTTTATTTCAGGTCGTAACGTTTCAGCCGTGAAGAAAATGAAACGTCACCGCTGATGAACGAACACGAACGTTTCAACTCGACACACGAATGTTAATAATCGCAGCCGTTCGCTCGCTGTCTGGTGTTTTGAGGGAACAATCATCCAAACGTTCTCTTGGCCTTTTGTAAAAAATCTAATCAGATCACAACAAACAAAAACAAAAGCTTCTAATAAAAATCACTTCCTAAGATGAATTAAATAAAAATTACCACAAAATGTACGTTTGCGTCATCGTCGACAAACTCAACCATTGCACAGCATTCAAACCCCGACGCGCTCCGGCATCATAAATATACACATGCAGATATACAAGTCAGGGAACGTGGCAGCCTCGCTGTGGGTTCCTGGAGAGGAGGAGCTGAGGTTTCAGGAAACTGTCAGGGGCCAACGAGGACGCTCAGGGGCCCCGCGGCTCAGGGGCCCCGCCTGCTGGAGGTTCAGGGCATGTACAAGAAAAGAAAAACCAAAACCTTTCAAACACACGATCCAGGAAGTGAGGAACTGAACCAGGAGCTGAAGCTTCCGTCAGCGTGTTCTCAGGAACAGAACCGCCCGACGTGTGACGAGACAAACTGCTGCGACGCTCGAACGCTGAGGTGAAACCGGTCGACCCTCATCGAGAAAAAGTTCCTGAGATCCTAAAAAAGGTTCCTGCAGTCAAACAGGGTCCGAATGTCTCAGAGACCAGAGGATGGTTCTGATGGATCTGCATGTTTGTCAGAACTCTCAAAGCAGGAACTTCACTTCCACTCAGAACGTAAACCTGCACAGACGGAAACACTCAAGTTCTTCTGGTTCTGCTCGGTTCAGTTCTGAACACTGGTTCAGAACTGAACCGAGGAGTCCAGACTGGAGTTTAAAGGCCGTTCAAATACAAATTCTGCCATTTTTCCTCAGAAATAAAGTCAGAACTTAAATGTGATCAGTCGCCTTCATCGTCGTCTGAATCCAAAGTGTTCTAACAACATCTGTTTTCAGTCAGTGTGATTTTAGTTCGCGGCTTTAAGGCAAATTAGGATCCGAGACAGAATTTCCATATTAGACAAATCAGTTTTAAAGAGTCGGAGCATCTTTGAACGCATCACAGTGGAGATCAGGATGATAACAGCAGCTGGAAACAGCTGGCTGTTCAACAACTGTTTTTGTTTTGGGCTGTTTCAGCTCCTCAAATCTGAATATTTGTGACACTGAACATCGTGGAACAACTGTTTCTAGAGACTTCAGCATCGAAATCTAAAAAAGTTGCAGTGAAGAATAAAGACAGGTCGGTTTTGCCTTCGTGGTCGTTTGAATTTAGATTTTCCAGGTGAAATAAGGAGCACCTGAACGCACCACAGACACTGAGAGATCGATCGATTGATCTGAATCAGAAGTTTCACGCCTGTGCAGGTTCGTGTTTCCTGAACTCAGACGAGCAGCTTGAAAATCAAACATGCAGGATGATTCGTTAAACTGACGGAAGTAAAGTCGACACGATTTAAAGGGTTAAACATGCAAAACCACCAGCACGCTCAAATTCAACCAATCAGACGTCACTGCGTCACCTGTGTGAGGACATTAACACATAATCCATCAGTTTGTCGTCACAGAACAGAAAGTCTCTTCATCACACCGCGACAGAGCCGACGCTCCTCAACTTCTTACAGTGGAGAGTCTGATCATCCGATCCAGGATCAATACCGGAGCATCCTCCCGTAGCTTTGTACAATTCATAGTCTGTTGTAACGGGACACCTGAGCCTTAAACTAAAAACAGGAAGTAAAACAACAAACCGGAGAACAGAAACAAAAACAGCAGCATTTCACCGACAACGTCTCAAAACCTCGCGCTGATTCTGAGCGGCGGCCGAGAGACGAGGAGCGAGCACGAGGTAACACGACCACCTGGAGGAATGACGACAGAGTTGTGGCGGGAGGGTTACAGATCTGCACGTCACTTCTGCTCTCTTCTTGTTTCGTGTCTTTCCAGGGTTTGAGGTAACCGAGACGGCCGCAGACCTGCAGAGGAGTCGCTTCAAATCTAAAAGGGTGGAGACACACACTCTTCAACACACACGCAATAAATTAAGAAATAAAAAAAAGGAACCATCAGCGGCGTCGTTTCTCTCTCCGCTGGTGGGACGAGAAGGTCGAGGAGGTCAGCAGGAAACAACGATCAGTCCACACGGTGTTCGGATGAGACACGATGAGATGGGACGGAGAGGAACCGCCAGACGTCTCAGTTCTGGCGTCTCTCCGTCAAATCAAAACACTTAAAAGTCACAACTTCCTGTCATATTTTTCAAAATAAAACCACACGGACTTGCGGGGGAATGACTTCCTGTTTTGAAGGCGGCAGAGACGAGCGACGGCTCACCGCGATGAAGAAACGAACAGAGCTGAGTGTGTGTGTGTGTGTGTGGAGACCTGCGGTTAGAACCTGCTACATCTGTTAGATTGCATTATTATCGCCGCGCCGACGCACGCAGACGCCGCGCGATGACAGGAAACACAGTGAGTGAGTGAGTGATGCGTTCAAATGCAGTTCGGAGAAAAGGAAAAAAACTTGGAGGTGTTGGCGGTTAACGATGTCGTGTTGGTTGGCGGGTTATTACGTCTGGGAGCTCGACGCGCGCCGACGTGACGCGGCGTCCTACAGCAGAAGTCTGATATCAGTGTGTTTAGATGAAACCGTATTGCACAGGGCTGGAATGACTTCAAAACTCAACTAAGCAACAATCTACCAAACAGTTAAAACCATTATTTCTCTACTAACATAGATGGAAAAACCCAATCTAGTACCGAGTTCAGTTATTTTCCTCTTTCTTCAGCAGCATTTTCTTCTTTTTTTTTTTTTTTTTTAAATTCAGCACCGAAAACGCCTCGAGCGTCAGCCGTCTGGGTCGTCTGGAAAGGAAAGCAGTCGCTCTCAGGGTCTGGAAACTCTGCAGGAGGAGGTGACGGGGAGGATCTTCAGGAGGATCTTCAGGAGGATCTTCAGGTGGGTCGGGTGTTTTTCTCTCTGGTGGTCGGATGAGTCGTTTTCCCTCCGCGTCCTCCAGAAGAAGAGAGACAAAAAAAAAAAAAGAGAAAAAAGACCCAAACTCTTCGGTATTTTCAGATGCTGCGGCCGATGAAATCCTTCCAGACTGCTGTCGCTCCTCGAGAGGAAGAGGAGGAGCGTTCATCTCTCTTCCTTCCTGGACACCTTGGACGAGTGCCACGCAGTCGACCTGAGGACGGACGGACGGACAACACAACGTTCATTACAACGTGTTCAGTTTTATGTTTCATCGCTTCTATAATTTTCCATTATTGGTCTGATGTCTATCGTGCATATAAGGTTAAAATATTTCTTTCTTGACATCTTGTGAGTCTATTTTGTTGACTCTCCAGCTGACTGGCTGTCAGACTATCAGAGACTGGACAGGCTAGCTGGTTAGCATGCTAACTTCAGCAGACATCGACGTCTCTGACAGAAGGTCAACACTGTTGTTTCTTCACTCTCTTCATAATGTTCTTCATGTTTTAAACTACAGTTCTATCGTTACATCGTCGCTGAACATCACACACAGGCATCAGGGAAAACACATCTCTAACTGACACTCGATGGATGAACTACTTTTACTTTTTGCATCCAACATCAGAGACAGAAGAAAAGAATCCAAAAGATTTTAAATCTATTTCAGAACACGCCTGATGAAGCTTCATGTCCTCTGATGAGACAGTGAAGAGTTAAAGACGGTAAATCAATCTGTGTCTCTTTTCTCTTTTAGAAGACGGCTGATTTGCCTCAGAGGAAAGCTAACAGCTAACAGCTAACAGCTAACAGCTAACAGCAGACAGACTGAATGAGAACATCCTCCTCCTCTTCCTCACCTGATGAAGGTCTTGAAGGCAGCACTCTGAGGGTTGATGCACAGCGGCACTCGTTTTCCCTGCTGGTGCTCCGTGATGAAGCGATGGATTAACTCTGTCGTGGGGACAGAAGAGCAGGATTTAATCACCGTGTCACAGAGCGAGGGTGGAGCGGCGGTTACGGGACGGGACGTACCTTTTCCCTGCCACACGGACAGCAAGCTGTTCTCGTAGCTGTGGCTGAACGGACGCTCGGCCACCGGCTCGAAGTCCCGGGTGTAAACTCGGCCGCTGGGAACCGAGTAGCAGCACTGACACATGCAGGTGTGGTAACGCAGGCGACCCTCGTCCAGGTACGGGTGGGACAGAGCGTCGCTGCCGGAGATCCGCTTAGCCTGGAGACAGAGGCGGACAGGCGGGTTGAGACGAGGTGAAAACAGCCAGAAACTCTGTGAGAACTTTTATTTTGTCAGCTGGAGACTTTCAGCACAAACATCAAACAGCGAACAGTGTGAAGAGTCAAAGCTCCTGAACTCACCGGGTCAAAGACCAGCATCCGGCAGAGCAGGTGCACCGCCTCGTGGGTGGCGCCGTCCGACAGCATGTAGAGCACCGACAGCGACGGCTGCAGAACAAACACATTCTTCATCCGTCACGTCAGGAAACTCACATTACATTCAACAGACCACAGCAGAGCGTCTCAGTGAACAGAGGCTCTGAGTCAGCTGTCATCGGTTTATCGATCAGCTGTTCGGCTCTGTCAAATGTCAGAAAATGTTGAAAAATGTCGGCCAGTGTTTCGTGTTCAGTCACAGAGGAAATATCCACGTTTAAGAAGCTGAGGAGAATCTGCAGACGTGTTGCTGCCACCTGGTGGCCAACGAGCAACACGGCAGCTTCACGTGTCCGTTTGTGTTCAGATCTCACGTGATGTTTGTCAGTTTGTCGTCATCAAAGTCAAACCTCATGTAGTTTTGTGTTGAAGCTCAGTGAACGACATCGTCTCATCAACACGGCACCAGAACCAGCATGGAGCCAACTGGGTCAGAGAAGGTTCTGGTTCAGTTCTGTGAGCTGCTGTCGGCTGTGACGTCTTTATAAAGACGTATGTTCAGTCTGATGTTTCATCAGTGTGATGACATCATGTGTGTGATTGATGACCCAGTTCAGACCGGATCAATACTTTATCATCTCTCTTCACTACCAGACAAAGCTTTGACCAATAGGGTCCATGAGGGGAACAGGAAGGGGCGGGGCTTCAGCTGTCAGGTGAAACATAACATCACCTGTCTAATAAACATTAATAAAACATCAGCTGTTTGTCGTCGGGTCAAACTGACGCCGTCACTCAGTCAGACAGTTTACGAGAGGACAGAGACTCACTGTGACATCACCGTGACATCACTGTGACATCACTCTGACATCACTCTGATTGACTTTTTTGCGTCGTCGTCAAGAGAAATGATTAAAGTCTCTGTACATTCAGAGCAGTAATATCACTAAGATGCTGCAGCTGTTGGTTCAAAGTGTCTGATACGTATTGAATCGAGCTTTCACATCTTCTTCTTCTCAGCATTAATTAAACCGACACTCAAAACTGTCTCCGACTCCGCGCTCGGTTATTTTTAGCTTTAATTACTCGCATCTTAAAAAAAAACAAAAAACACAATGTTTCTGCAGGTTGAAGCTTCTCTGGTGTTTGCTGTCGGAGGTGCTGTCGGAGGTGTCGGAGGTGTCGGAGGCGGACTCGGACTCGGACCACGCAGTCACGTACCGGTTTGTGCGGCCCCCTCAGGATGTGGGCTCTGGCTCCTTCACAGGCCGACGCCAGGGCCGACAGAGGAGGCGTTCCCAGCAGGTCCGTGATCAGATCCAGCTGGAGCAGAACGGAACAGAAAGTACTCAGATTACACTTTACTCAAGGAGAAATAATCTCAACCACTAAAGTTCTAGCGTCACAAAATGCCTAAATCCTCAAACATGAAAGTCCTGAAGTTCTCCAGGACATGCTGAAGACGTCCACACAGGTGCAGACGGTTCTGGGCGGAGCTCCGTCTCACCTGCTGGATCGGGCTCTGAGCCTGGAACAGGATGCGTCGGCCCAGCAGCTCGGCGAAGATGCAGCCCACCGACCAGACGTCGATGGCCGAGCCGTAGTGCCGGCAGCCCATCAGAACCTCCGGCGCTCGGTAGTACTGCGTCACCACCTCCTGGGTCATGTGACGCGACGGGTCGGGCTCCTCCACCCGAGCCAGCCCGAAGTCACAGATCTGACGGAGACGGAGATAAAGTTCAGGCACATTTGTCTCGGAGCTGTTTGTGTACTGCGTCATCGAAATCAATCAGCCTCGTTAAACCAGATGTTCTGAACACGACTGAGAGTTTCTGTCAGTCGCTGGTGAAACGAGTCTGAGCTACGACACACGATGAAACCTTTAGTGTCAGACATCGAGATCAGGTCGTGTTCCGGAGACGCGTTTGTCTCGTGAAGCTTTACCTTCAGCAGACAGTTGCTGTTCACCAGCAGGTTTCCAGGTTTGATGTCTCTGTGCAGGATCCCAGCAGAGTGCAGGTACTTCAGCCCTGCACACAACACACACACACACACAAGCTTTCTGCTACAGATCAAACAGGAAGTATTAAACTTTGGCGGTAAATCTCAGCCGTCTCGATCGGTCGGGCAGATTTTTAAATCTCAAATGTAAATTATAAAGTAGTGAGACAGGATCAATTAAACACCTGATCACTGCAGGGTCACCGAAAGTTTTACGTCTGTCAGGACTCAAAATTCCATTTATTTACAGGCGACGAAGCTACAAATATATTTTGCTCAACAGCTTCTACGATCAGAACTTTTGCTGCTCTTCGTCCTCAGCGACAGGAAATTAAACATCTTTGGGTTTTGAGCTGATGGTCGACGAAACAATCGGTCTGAAGAGTTCAGGAGGACGTCGTGGGCGTTTCAATCAGCTGAGCAATCCATAATGAAAATAACCACACACACACACACACACACACACACACACACACACACACACACACACACACACACACACACACACACACACACACACACACACACACACGCGGCTCACCTCGGAGGATCTGGTAGAGGAAGACCTTGATGTGGTCGGTGGTGAGAGGCTGAGGAGACACGATCACTTTGTGGAGGTCGCTCTGCATCAGCTCTGTGATCACGTAGCTGCGGGCGTTTCGCTGTCAAGGAACAAAAACAGCTCGACCTCCGCCTACACCGGCACGCCGCTGCGCCCAGCTCGGGCCTCGTTTTAGGTTTGTGTCAGTACAACAAAGAGCATCGTGAACAGCAGCCTGTTAAATTTACACCGGCAGCCGGACTCACGTCTGCAGCGCCGAGCTGCATTTAGACCTGAGCAGCTAAATTAAGTGGAGGAAAAGGAGGACGTGACGGGACAATTAAAGAAGAGAAAGTGGGACAGAAGGTGTGAGGAAGTGAACGTATGTGAGGAACGCCGTCTGTATGAAGCTGAATCTGACTCCTGATCAGCTGTTTGCTCACATATGAAACCAAGGATACATTTCCTCGAAGCAGTCGATCTGCGGCGGCTGCAGGATGTCCAGCGCTGATAAAACCTGCAGGGACACGAACACATTCAGTTTCATCAACATCCCAGCTGCTGCCAGCTGCTGCTAGCTGCTGCTGGCAGCAGCTAGCAGCAGCAGCCAGCAGCAGCTAGCAGCAGCTAGCAGCAGCTGGCAGCAGCTGGCAGCAGCTAGCAGCAGCAGCTGGCAGCAGCTGGCAGCAGCTAGCAGCAGCTGGCAGCAGCTGGCAGCAGCTAGCAGCAGCTAGCAGCAGCTAGCAGCAGCTAGCAGCAGCAGCTCGCAGCAGCTCCGCCCCTCCGTCCCGTCCTTACGTTGTCATGTTTGAAGAAGCAGAGCATCCTCAGCTCTCTGAAGACCCTCTTACAGGAGACCAGGTTCTGGAAGACATTAGGCATCTTCTTCAAAGCCACCTTCCGGCCGTCGCGTGGATCTGTGACCGCCCTGCGCGAGAACGAGAATCACAGGAAGTTTAGACGCACGTTCACCTAAAACACAAGTTTGGTGTGAAAGTTAACAGACGAGAACTTTTCCTGAAAGCTGCCAGGAGCTCCTGCAGCTACAGCACAGAGCTGATCAGCAGGTCGATGAGTCATCGGAGGTGTTTTCGGGGGGAAGTACGTTTTTGGTGTTTTGCTTAAACAGTCTCAAAATAGTTGCTGATTAATGTTCAGTAGGTCGACTGCAGCTGATTCATCGAGTCGTTTCAGCTCCACTAATTTAATGCAGATTACTGTGAGTTCCTCGGCTACAGGAGTCCTGATTCTGCTCTGTGTGCAGTCGAACTCACATTCAGCTTCTAGTTTGGCAGCTCAGCTCGAGCTGCGAGGAGATACTGACTGATCCTTTAATAAATGTGAGGCCTCGTGTCTTACAGGATAGTGAACTGAAGATATTTGGGTTTCGGGCTGTTGGTCAGACAGATGCAAGCATGTTGAGCTCCAGAAGCCTGTGATGGACATTTCTCATCATTCTTGACTTGATCTATACTCAACACATTGATCAACTGATTGAGAAAATGATTAGCAGATTACTCAGGAATGAAAATTATCAGTCAGAGTCTGAAGATGCAGAAACTCAGGATCCATCTATCTGTATGTTTTAGCTCAGTTTAAAGCGTTATTATGTGTTTACACCATCGTCTTCATCGATACTTGGATCAAATCAACTGACACAAAGGTCGTCGACGACGGTAACCAGGTGCTGTATCGTTGGCAACTGGACCATGTGGACCTCTCATCCAACAGGCTTCTTCAGTTCTGACTAACTGGAGGAGCTGCAGGCTTCTAAGGACTCAGTGAGGACACTCCCACACTCTCAGGACACGCCCACACATGGTGTGGGCGTGTCCTGAGAGTGTGGGAGTGTCCTCACTGAGTCCTTATGGACACCTGTGGGTTGTTGACCCAACTGGCCCTGGTTGGTTCTGTGGGTAGCTAGCTAGCTGAGCCCAGCTGAGCCCAGGTGTGAATGGTGACACTGGACTCTGAGGACGCTCACGATACAGAACCCAGAACTGCTCAGAGGTTTCAGACTCTGGTTGTTTTCCAGCTGGTGATCTGATGTGCTGTGATGCAGTGGAGGTGCAGACTGATGTAAAATGATCAATGACCCGCAGCTCAGCCCGGCGGTGTGATCAGGTCACCGGGGGTGGAGGAAGATTACAGCATGCAGAACATTGTGGACGGTCCTCAATAATGTATATTTACCAGACAACACCAAATGCGCCATAGCCGATGGGTCGGTCCGGCTCCATCTCTGCGGGGCTGGGCACCTCGCTGGCCGGGTTGCTGTAGGGCTGAGGCACCGCTGCTCCGCCGCCGGCGCTCCCTCCGAGAGCGGTCGGGTGACGAGGGGTTCCTGCCGGGGCAGTGGGTCCGGTCAGGCACGGCGTGGCGCTGAGGCCCGTGGAGGGGGCTCCGCAGGAGGAGTTGACACAGAAATACTTGTGGCCCAGCTCAGAGCCCGGAAACAAGTCTCCACAGACGGTCTGCCGGCCTGCGCCGTGAAACGCCATCCTCCTCTCCGCGAACCCGTCCGCGGTGTGCACCGAGCTGCTGCTGCTGCTGGCCGGCTAGGCGCGGAGGAAACTCAGCTCGTCACTCAGCATGATCCATCAGCGTCCTGCGAGCAGACAGCACAGACTGAGCCTGATGTGTAACAGCACAGACTGAGCCTGACTGAGCCTGATGTGTAACAGCACTGATGTAAACAAGCAGATAAAGAGGAGCAGAGCTGCCGTGTTCGCACCGCAGCACGATGCTAATCCATTAAGCTAATACGGACAAAACACATTAAAAGTCCGGAGCGTGTTGGTTTAAACACAGTAAATCCATCGAACACGTCCCTGGATGTGTTCTAGCAGCTAACAGACGGATCACAGATCCACACACTTTAACCACAGAGATTATTTACCTGTGTTTGTGTCGCGCGGCTCTTACCTGGTTAGTGAAGCTGCTCGGTTAACTCTGCTAACAGCACCCAGCTAGCTAACGATGCTCAGCGACGTCTCCAAAATATGAAAAAATTAAAAGTCCCACCCGATGTGAACCTCAGCCAGGCGAGCTGCAGAGTAATTCTCACCAACACGAGCATGTGCGTTAACGATATTGCCTCTTCGTTTGAAATGACTGATTAAAAAAAATCCCCTGCCGTCAGCGAGCAGCTAGCTACCCTGCTAACCAGCTGTTCCAGCTAATAGGTTAACCCGATGATGTCTGTGACCCATATAACGATCATCGGTCGGGGACGGTGACCTAGCTACATATTGCAGTAGAAATCCTTATCCTGGTAACTTAATTTAACCAAATTACAAACACAGCTCGGTTAATCGGTGGAAGTATGGCACGAGAAAATAAAAAAAAGGCGAAAAATCCCGAGTTAGATGCTCGTCGGCGGAGCTCCTGCTCCCCGGCTCCTGGAGCTAACTGGATTGTTAGCTAGCACTGTGATGTAGCCGACCAGCTAGCGGCTGCTAGCTCCGGACTGCTCGCCAGCTGGTCATCGCTTCGTCATATCCACTGAATATCAGTCCCATAAAGGCAGCTTTCTGTGTTCTCTGGATGAATCTGTCTCATCCAGCAGGCCCTCGGTGTTGCTTTAAACCAGCCGGGTTTCTAGTCGCGTTTGCAGCGACAGCTACAGCTAGCTGGCTAGCTCATGAAGGAGGAGGAGCTGGTAAAGCCGGGTGGGGGAGGGTTGGGGCTTTTCACCCCGCTGTAAACAATGCTAAGGCTAAGTTAGCTTCACGTAACCACCTGAGGCAGTTTGAATGAAGTGCATAATCACCCAGACACCCATGAAGATCATCTCCACTTGAGTCCACACATGCATTTTACTGCCTTTTAATACAGTAGTAACGAGGCGCTATGCATCAAGTACAATCAATATGCACAGCCACAGAAATGTGTCACCAAGGTAGCTACAAATTACATGTACCTGTCCAAGAATTACAAATCAGCATCCAGCGTTAAGAGCAAAGATCATAACTTATGAAGCAGAGAAGTTATGCACATTCAATGTTCATGGAGAATATACACAAACAACTAGTAGTTTGCCTTTATCAGCTTTATAAAAGTGTATTTACATGATGGCCCGTCTGAAACACTTGTTCCCTGTCAGGGTCCGTCAGGGTCCCTGCTCCCAGGAGTCTGACAAAGGCAAACTGGAGACTGTTTTGTCATAAATTAGGGGAGAAACTGAGATAATTCTTACTGCAGGTCTTCAGCTCAGTTTCCTCGTTATAACCAAACACAGATATCATGAAATATAAATGATCTAAAAACAGCAAACGGCTTTACAAAATCATGACGGGCTGTGCAGGTCAGCTGGAAAATAAAACAATGACATGATGGCAAATACAAACAGCTAACCGCTAAGCCATACGGATAAAAATACACATTAATCTTCCTTTTTAATGAATGAGCAGAGGTTTCCTTATTGTCTGATCCACAGTCTCTTCCCTGGCTTTGACTCGTCCGGTCTGCAGGACGTTGTACGGTATGAAACATGTACAGTGTTCGTGGCAGGTGAGCTGTTTAACGCCGCTGACGGAGCCGGAGACAAAGGTGCGAGGACGCCGCCGGCCTCATGAAACCAGGAGCCACGCTGAGGAGGAGAAACAGCTCGTCCCGCTCGGCGTCCTCTGTTGGCAGTCTGGTAAGAAAAAATCTGGAAGATGGAAAAAGAAGCAGATAATGGAAATGTGACGTTTGTTTCATCTGATACTGTCGTTCAAAAAAAACAATACACGTTACTTTTATGAACAGAAGTTACAGTTGTAGTCTGGTCGGCTAAAAGGTGACGGCACAAGATTCAGTCCAGCACACGGAGACTAAACTCTGTGATCGTGTTCTCAATCAGCTGATCGTCAGCAGAAGTGGTTTAAGAAGATTCTCAGAGTGTTTGGATACATTTATTCAACCTTAAAGGAACAGTTCACCCCAAAAAATACAACTGGAGGAGTTCATGTGATGTAGGAATAATCAGAAAAAGGTATTTCCACCTGTAAAATGGGAAAATTCACATGAACGCCGCCTCAGGTCAGAACAACAACTGGGAACAGAACAGTTCTGCAGCTTCACAGTAAAACAGAGTCGCAGCTGGAGACTTGATTTAAACATCAGATGTCTCCATACAGCTCGTCTGCTGTGATCTCAGTCTGCAGCAGAGACACATCACTAACTGATCTGAGACCAGATTTACAGCCTCAACTTGCTGCCGAGCTCGTGCCAACACTTTCACCTCAGCAGCTCCAGTGAAGGTTTCAGGTTTGTTCAGAAGCTGACTGAAGCACAGAAACACGGCAGACTTCACAGCCTCCTGTCGTCTCTGCAGGGCGTCTGAGTGATGTGTTTAAATATTCCTTCTCCTCTTCGTCTCTCTGAGGAGGCAAAGTGCAAAAATACAGCAGACTAAACGCTGAACGGTGCCGGAAACATCTTGTGATGAAACGAGGAGGGAGCCAGGATACGACCACCGACCGACATCGAGACGCGTCAGTCAACCAACAGCAGGCTTTATACCAAAGCAGTCAGAGTGAGTCAGACTACCCACAATGCAACCTGAGCACTGACACGTCTGTTTCACCTCCACAGCAGATTTATTTCATTCTCAAACTTTTAGTCTTCAACCGACACAGTTGGATTCTGCAAACAGAAGAAGAAGAACGAGTTTCAAACGCACCTGGATTGGACGCCGTCTTCTGTGTCCTCCTCCACGCCTCCTCCTTTGCCTTTGCCTCCATTTAACCAACTCCCCCGCCTCCACCCCCAGCCCCACCCGTCCCCCCCCAGCCGCCCCCCCTCGCCCGCCCAGCGTGCTAGCTGTGAGGCTGGGGGGCGATACTGGAGCAGTCAGTTACCAGCAGTCCCACTGTGCTGGCGCTGGACACCGTGACGGCCACGCTGGTGGTGCCCACGGGGCCCGCGCTCGTCTGGTCGGGGGCGGGGTCGCCCTGGTTGGCGTGGGTGCCCATGTGACCCTGGAGCTGCGTGGCCGTCTTGCACTGGACCCCGCACAGCTGGCAGAGCAGCACGCCGCCGGCCCCCGTCCCGCCGAAGCCCCCTCGCGCCCCGCCGCTCTCCTTCCACTCCTGACCGTGATGCTTCTGAGCGTGGACACGCAGGTAGGTGAGCGTGGTGAAGCCTGGAGCGCACACACACACACACACACACACACACACACACACACACACACACACAGTCAGATGTGTTTTGACCACAGAAGCACTGGCAGCTGGACACAGAGCGGCGCTGCGACTCACTGCGGTTGCAGAGGTGGCAGGCGTGGTGCTGCGACTGGTTGTGGACCCTCATGTGGTCGGTGATGTAAGCGGCGGACAGCAGCTTCCCACAGATGTGACACGGCACCTTCTCCTCGTGACGGATCAGGTGGGCGCGGAGACGATCCCGCGTGGCGAACGCTGACGTGCACGTCTGTGGAAAACAACCAGAGACGTGTTGGATTCATTCAGGGAGACACAAAGACTGACAGGTGTGAAGTCCACATCAGACCAGGAGAGACGACAAACAGGACACATGTGAGATCTGATCACTCAGACCACAATCAGAGGTGGAAGAAGAAGAAGGAGAAGAAGAAGAAGAAGAAGAAGAAGAAGAAGAAGAAGAAGAAGAAGAAGAAGAAGAACAAGAAGACGAAGAACAAGAAGAAGAAGAACAAGAAGACGAAGAAGAAGAAGAAGAAGAAGAAGAACAAGAAGAACAAGAAGAACAAGAAGACGAAGAACAAGAAGAAGAAGAACAAGAAGAAGAAGAACAAGAAGACGAAGAACAAGAAGAAGAACAAGAAGACGAAGAACAAGAAGAAGAACAAGAAGAAGAAGAACAAGAAGACGAAGAACAAGAAGACGAAGAAGAAGAAGAAGAAGAAGAAGAAGAAGAAGAAGAAGAAGAAGAAGAAGAAGAAGAAGAAGAAGAAGATTCACTTGGTTCACTTTAATGAATATAACGTGTCTGACCTGTGATGTCAGCATCTGTGAAAGCACTGTGTCTTTAAACTAACCTCTGAACCAGTAACACAACAGCACCAGACTCCATTAACAAATGTGGTGATTTTAAGAGTTGTTGAGTTAAAACAAACTTTCTAACGTAGTGAAACTGTGTCTCTGACAGATTCTAACTCGTTGTGTCCTTGTTGTAAATTCAGCATTAAATGTAATACATGAAGCCAACTATTAACCACAACATCACCAGACTCCCTTAACAAATCAGCTAATTTTAGGAGTAGTTGAGTTTTATGAAACATTATAACGTAGTGAAACTGTGTCTCTGACAGATTCTAACTCGTTGTGTCCTTGTTGTAAATTCAGCATTAAATCAGAAGTTGTTTGTCTCCTTGTATAATTGTTAACTCGGCAAATGTTCTACATGAACTTCTTTCTTTCTTCTTTGTGTAATCAACATGGCGTCTGTTTGTCCTGGTGAGGTTTATCTGCACAGAGCGGGGAAGTGAGATCTGATCCAATCTGAAGACGTTACCGTGCACTTGAACGGCCTCTCTGTGGAGTGAACCTGCCGGACGTGGCTGTTGAGGTGGTCCGGTCTGAAAGAATCAACACAAACAAAACGAGTCACACCAGAACGGTCGGATGTTAAAAGAGACAGCAGCAGAGAGGTGTGATGTCGTGCAGAGATGAAGGTTCAGAGGACGTGGATGCAGGTCGTACCGGGAGAAGGCCTTGGCGCAGTGCGGGCAGATGTAAGGTTTCTCCACGCCGCCCTGGTGCGAGCGCACGTGGTAGCTCATCCTGTCTTTCCTCTTGAAGCGCTGCTGGCAGATGGGGCAGGAGTACGGCTTCTCGTCCGAGTGGGACAGGCGGTGGCGGTTCAGGTGGTAGACGTCTCTGAAGGCCTTCCCGCAGGCCTCGCAGGCGTGGTTCTTCCTCACCTGGTTGGTGTTGGGGTTGGGGTTGGGGTTGGGATTCTGTGGAGCAGCAGAAGTCATGAAGCTTCGTCCAATCAGGCGAGAGAGGAGATCTCTACGTGGTGCATGCAGATGAATAAAAAACCCTGAACTGTCCTTTAATGGCGGTCTATAATGAACCCACCGTTTCCATGGCGCCCACGACCACAACAGCTGCCTGGATGGGTTGAGGCGGTGCAGCCATGGTTACGGTTGCCGGGGCGATGGACACAGAGACCGGCTGGCTCTCCTGGTCGGCGTGCTGGCCGGGCTGGGGGAGGGTGTCGGGGACGGCGGCGGCGGGCGGGGGAGGCTGGGTGGGCAGGGTGAGGTGGAGGAGGGAGAGGGGCACCATCTGCTTCTCCACCCGCGCCACCTTCCCCGCTTCCTCCTTCTCTCGGGCGGCGCGGTCCTTCATCTTGATGCCCGTGTGCACCGACTGGTGCCGCCGCAGGTTGTAGCTGTTCTTGAACTCCTTGTTGCAGGTGGCGCAGATGTGGGCCGGCCGGCTCGGCTTGCTGAGCGGTTTGACTGACAGACAGGAGAAATATCACAGTTTGACCTCAACTTAATATTTCAGTCGGGTTTAAAGTCAGAACCAAGTTCACGTCACCGTTTTTAATAGGGATGGTTAATCAGCCCAATTTCCCGATTCGATTCGATTCCGATTATTGAAGTCTCGATTCGATTATTAACGATTATTGATATTCCATTTAACATCAGTCAGCTGCTGAATTATTTTACTTCTCTTTTGACTCACACCTCACAGCACCTTCAATATTGTATAGTGTAACTGTAATATCCAAATTATTATTGTTTACTTTGTTTTAAATGTCGTCTTTCACTGTTACAAAAATGTCCACACTTGTGAATAAATGTCCAAATTCTATTTATTTATGTTATTCTCCATATAACAAAGATGCAGATGCTTTGGAACTTTCTGTGGTCACAGGACAGCTGTGTAATACCTTGCACCTCCGGGTTAAATCAGGTGTGACAGCCAGTAAGAGGAGGACTCCGGTTTGTATTACAATTTAAAAAATTAAAAAATTAAAAAAAAATAAAAATTTAAATAATCGATTTTTGGAAATTTAATAATCGACTCATAATCATCAATATTATAATCGCGATTAATCAATAATCGATTTTTTTCACCAGCCCTAGTTTTTAATCCATCGATCTGCTCCTTTCTTACTCAGTTTATCAATCAGTTTGTCTCTGTCTGATCTCCCACAGTCCACTGAGATGTTTCCAAACGCTTCTTTTATTCTACGAACAGTAAAGTTTTTGTCTTTGTGCCTAAAAATGAATCAAGGAGGAATCAGTTTGAAAACAGGACTAATTAACTGATAATTAAACTAAACTCACAGGTATTGTTACGATCATCAGATTACACGTTACACCAGCCTGTCGTTTTACCTCCGACACTGATTCTGGTGTAACAGACACTTTTGTTGGACGCAGTCATCAGCTGTTTCCTGTCTGACGATCCATCAGGGTAGAAATGAGCCCAGAGAACAAACAACAACAGAACTAAACAAAGTGGAGCTGAGTTCGGACCCTGCGGTGACGGCGTGAGGCCCCGCCCCTCTCACCAGGTAGCGGCTCCTCGCTCAGGGCGGCGGTGTCGACGGTGGACGGCGGCGTGACGATGTGCTCGGCTGGAGGAGTCTGAGCGGCGCCGGTCAGCTCGGGCAGCAGCTCAGACTGAAGAGGCGTCTCAGGTTGGCTCTGAGTCGACGGCGTCTGCCAGGATTCAACAGGAACATATTTATTAATCCTCAGACACACAGCTGACTGCAGGCGGGCAGCACCACAGGTTTGAATCCAGTTTATGTGTAAAAATACAAAAACAGGAGGATTCTTAGACGGACTGTTTCTGCTCCACTGATCACCTTATTGATCAGAGTGCTGAGACATGAGAAAATGAATCGCCATCAATTCTGGTCATCGATTCATCATTTCAGTCATTTTCAAGCAAATACGTCTAGAAACAATTCTGCTTCCAGCGTCTTGACGAGTTTAGACTGATAATATTGAATATCGCGATATTTGACATCGTAAGAGATATTTTTCACAGTATTGATCTGAATATGGAACAGATGTGTGACTCTTCACCTGAGACGATTCTCACCTGGCTGACCTGCAGAGGTCAGAGGGGACATGAGCGACAGGTGAGCAGCACTTACGTTCCCACGTTCCTCTGTGGGATTATTGAACTGTATTCTGGATTATTACAGAACATAATCTGAAGGTTCTGATCCGTCCAGGTTCTGCTGATCCAGATCGTCTCCACAGATGAACACCACTCTGTGACGTCTGAAGCTAAATTAAATGTGTAGCAGTAAGAAGCTAATGTTCGGCTACAAACAGACGACATCACGGTCACATGACTCAAACGTCTCCACTGGAGACGTTTGAGTCATGTGACCGTGATGTCGTCTGTTTGTAGCCGAACATTAGCTTCTGATCAGTGTACAAGTTGTAAAGTCAGAGTTAGAACAGTGTGGAGCTAAAGTGGCCTGTAGAGACGGACGAGTGAGGAGACGAGTCTCCGTGTTCGCTGTGAGGACGTTTAATGTCCCCGACAACCTCTGGAGTCTCATTCAGACACTTGATAACCGTGCAGGTAAATATCGTGATATATGCTTGTGAATATTCTCATTCATCCAGGTCATAGTTATCTCAAGGAAACTGAATCGAACGCAACTGGATTTGGTTTTTGTCTTGAAGACGTTTCACCTCTCATCCAAGAGGCTTCATCAGTTCCTGCTCGCTTGACTAGGCTGGGACTAGTCCAACTAGCCGGTGTGGAGGTCCAGCTATTTAACCTCTCAGGAGGCGGTCACATACGACCCAGAGGCCTCAGTGGCCTTGTGACCGCCTCCTGAGAGGTTAAATAGCTGGACCTCCACACCGGCTAGTTGGAGCGAGCAGGAACCGATGAAGCCTCTCGGATGAGAGGTGAAACGTCTTCAAGACAAAAACCAAATCCAGTTGCTTTCGATTCAGTTTCCTTGAGATATCGTGATATATAATTGAGCCAAAACAAATGAAGCGTGATTGTGTTTTGAACCGTTTGTTGGACAGAAGAAGCAGTTTGAAGACGTCACTTTGGGCTCCGAGAAAAATGTTAAACTTTTTACAGACTAAACGATCAATCAGGAAAAATAATCTGCAGATGGATCGATGATGACAGTGAGTGTTAGCTGAACACTGAAGGAGCCTGGTTTGTATATTCACAAACTAATAAACAGTTAATAAAGTTAGAAGCTTGTGAATATTCTCATTCATCCAGGTCATAGTTATCTCAAGGAAATTGAATCGAAAGCAACTGGATTTGGTTTTTGTCTTGAAGACGTTTCACCTCTCATCCGAGAGGCTTCATCAGTTCCTGCTTCCTTGACTAGGACTAGTCTCAGCCTAGTCAAGGGAGCAGGAACTGATGAAGCCTCTCAATGAGAGATGAAACGTCTTCAAGACAAAAACCAAATCCAGTTGCTTTCGATTCAATTTCCTTGAGATAGTTAATAAAGTTATGCCAAACCATGAGCAGGGGTCCAGGGCCTGGTGGGCCCCTGAGGGTCCCAGAGAACTACATGTTTACATGATCAATAAGTGATCAAACATAAATCTAAAAGGGGGAGAAAACATGAGGAGCAAGTCCTCCTGAGCTGGAGGAGACCAAACCAGGATCCAGCTTCTCCCTGACCCCTCTGTGACCTGCTCCATCTCTGTTACCCCCCCTCCTCCTTCTTTAACCCCACACAGAAATGTCAAACACCCCCCTGCTGTCTGCTGCCTCCTCCACCAACACCCCAACCCCGCCAGCAGCTCCAGCACCAATTAACACTTACCTGAAAGAGGAAATTACTCCAGGAGGTGTCCATCCTGAGCGCTGCGGGGACTGAGAGCTCAGCAGCCGGGGAGCAAAGCGGGGCGGGCGGAGGGCAGCAGAGCCGAGCAGCGAACGCTCCGGCCGCGGCTCTGAAAGCTCAATGTGCGGCCTGTATCGCAGCTCTCCTGCGCGGGCTGCTCAGTGGAAATATGTGATGACACCGGACGAGATTTAGCTCAAACTACCCGACACTTATCAGGGATCAGGCTGCTATGAGTTATGAATTAACATGGCGAGCTGTTGGCGGTAAACAGGCGCTGACAAGATGGTTTTTGTAAATGCGACAAAATGGTTGGTATCATCATGCTTGCTTCTTTAATGGTGCGTTTTAATATCATTTGCTTATGTCTACTGTAATCAAATCTGGTGAATTGCATGCAAAATAGAGAGTATTTGTATACAGAAGATGAGAAGGATGTAGTCGAAACGTGCTAATCATAGTCAGCAGCTGTTCAGGAGTCATTTATTTGCGATAGCTCCAAAAAAGGCCGCAGCGTCGGGTCCCGAGCCTCGGCGTTGCGTACCGCGCGTCCCCTAACTAGAGCGCTCCCGGTCGGCCGCGGTCCATGGCTCCGCCTCGGTGTTTCAATCGACAGGATGACATCTTTCTCTTTTTTTCACCCCCTCTCCTCACTCCCTCTCGCCCTCCCTCCCTCTCGGTCTTTCTTCCTTTTCTTTTTTTATCTCTTCTTCACCCCCTCTGTCCCTCTCCGCTTTAAAGGGAAAGTATTTTGTGTATGCACCCTCCTGGCGGACCCCGGCTCGTCTCGTGCCGTCCCTCTCGCCCCCGCCGCCGCCGCCTCTTCACGGTAGGCCGACAAATAATGAAATCCGACATTTATGGAATCAGCTCGGCCGTTATTTCTCCCCGCGTCGCCTTCGAGAGAGAGACAGTCCGCCGGTACCGCTGCGAGCACACGGCTGGTCGTCCGGACCTCGCTCGGCGGACGCACCGAACTCTTAGCTAAAATGGTGTCGGGTTTAGCTAAATCAAGGCTTTATCCTCCAGCATCTTAAAGGTAACGATGCGCGCAAGTGCAACAGCTGGATCTAACCCCGATCCACATGACGTCCATTCTTCAGCGGGCCGGACGGCACGACGCGCCAAACTCCATTCAGAAAACCTCCAATTTCACGACGCTTGCTTTACGTCCACAGATAAAATAATAATCAGAGGGCCAACGATCTGTTATTATATTCAGTAACAGTCGCTCATCAATTCGGCGTTCATGTAAAACACCGAGCAGTGTCCTATTTGAGAAAATGTCAACTTTTGTATTATGTGACAAGCTGAAGTTGGGACTTTTGTCTGTGTTATTTTGAAGGTAAATTAAATGAGAATTTGTATAAAATATTGGAGGAAATGAATGTATGGAAAGCAGGAAAATAAATATTTTGAATGTTTGTATATTTACATACATGTGTGTGTGTAAACGCAAGTATGTTTTTAAATTCAGATTTTTTCATTTAATTTTACAATCACACACAAGCAAAAAAAACAACAACAATAAAATGTGTTCTAATTTTTTCCATTTGTTTTATTTTCACAGATACATCTGCGCATGTGAAATGCATCTATTTCTATGAGTTAATTTATTTTATTTCGACCCCTCATATACACGAAGCTGACCACCTGTCTGAGTTTCTTTAGAGACTTACAATGTTTACGATAATTACACTGATCAATAAGACCGATTTCTTTCTGACAGTCACTGTTTACGTCTGAGGAGATTAATATCAGGACAGGATATTGATACGGCCTCTGGGAGACGACTCCATACAACCATTTTAAAGACCTGCAGAAACTCAAAAGGACAAACGTGGTTTTCATTTTCTTTATTTTGTAGCTGCTTTTACAGTAGATTCAAACCACTTCAAACAAAATAACCATCAAATATATTAATAACAACAATTGGTGTCTTAAATACAATATAAGACTTGGCTTTGCTGTTGATATACATTTATAATTCATAATAATACATTCTAGGAAAACGAGGCAAATCTTTACGTTAACACTTTTCACACTCTGCGTCGACACTCGTCGATAAGCAGCACAAACGTGTGACGTTAAAATGCACAACGCAAAACCATAAACCGTAATACTTGGTGCTCTTCAGGTGAGGTATAACTTATGACCTGCATAACTCTATTTGATCCTAAGTGACTGATACAAACAGGAAACACGTCTCGTCTACCACAAAATAAAACAGCATCATAAATATCAAATAAGCAAAATCCCTCTAATGTGACAATCACCGTTTCAACCGCACAAAACATGAGCAGGAATCTCAAGAAATGAACAAGAACAGCAAAGAATAGTGGCTCGGACGTCACAAAAGGAATATTAGAGCATATTCAAACCGAGTGCTTTGTTACAAAACACACAGCGAGTAAACGACTGTGAATAAGAACAAAAAGACGTCTGAATAAACTGAACATAGCTTCAGTCTTTTGGTCGGTTTCGACGCTTTCAGGGACACAAATTCATCTTATTGATTTAAACAAACACACAAAATAATAAGAATAAAAGGTGATTTTTTTTTCTTAACTAAGAACAAAAAGACGTCTGAATAAAGTGAGCGAAGCTTCAGTTTTATGATTGGTGGTGATTTCAGGGACACAATTTCATTTTTATAATTTAAAATATTAACAATGAAAAAAAGACAAATTAGGAATAAAGGTGGATCTTTCTTGTTTTTAAGAGTTGATAAGAGTTTGTCAGTAAAGTGACAGCTGGTCAATAAATCTTTTATAACTATTCAGTCATCAGTTAGAAACCAGTAATCAGAAACACTTCAGGGTTGTCGGGTTCGAGTCGGGTCGATCCTGAAGACGACGACCTCGGCACCAAAATCTGACTCACCATATTTTTCTTCATCGATTCATCTGTAGATTATTTTCTCTGTTGAATATTTGGTCCAAACACACGAAACTCAGAGATATTAAATTTAACATCACAGAAAATGAAAACAGTGATCGAATATTGATTTGTTACGATGGAACCAGTGAGTTTTTGTGTTTCGGTCGATAAGAGCAGCAGTGATTGGTTTCTAACTGATCAATTAAGCATCATTTAAGATTTATTCAGCATGAATAAAGACGTGAAGGCCGTCAGTGTGTGGGGACACGTCAAACCCAGAGAAGATTATCCGTCCTGTTCTGTTCTGTTCTGTTCTGCTCTTGTGCCTGAACCAAACACAGCGTTGTGACGAGAGAAGCAGAGAATTCAACCTAAACAATCTTTAAGTTGCAACACGAAGAAACGTCCGGTTTGAATTCTTCTGTGGTTTTGCAGAATCGTACTTGGCTAACATTTAGGGTCGGTTTAATCCCACAACAGTGTTTAATCTACATCTACAAACACATTTCTGAGTCAATGTGATTTTTGTGTTGGTCTGATTGTCTTTTTCTCTTTGACTGAACAAACTGGGCCTTCGGACAGACGCAGCTCGAGTCAGAAGGTCTGATGTCGTCGTGTCTCTGAGCTGTGTGATGACTGTGAACATCTTCATGATTATTGTACACACAGTAGATGAAAACAGACTTTTCTGCTGAGGCTTCTGATATAACTGAAGCTTGTGAAGTTTTGCCGCCTGCATTTGGAATTTTAATTTCGTCACATCTGGTCGTGACTCTTCCTCTCAGATGTTCTGAGACGAACTGAAGTGTGTTCTCGCTGTTTCACGTCTTATTTAAGTCACCTTGGTTCAAGTGTATAAAGTCTACTGTTACCTCTAAAATAAAGATAAATAAAACATTAAAACATGGTGGATTTGTAGCTGAAGCTCTCACTCGCTTCTCTCTCACTGCGTCTTCGTATTCTTCTCTCGCTCGGCGGCGTCGAGGGCGGCCATGTTCTGGGAGGCGGTGATGAGGTGCAGGAGGCTGATGCCGGACTTGAGCAGGCAGATGATCCCACAGAGACCCTGCAGCCAGTAGAGCCACGCTGCAGCACACAACACAACACAACCACAGGTCATCACTACCAGCTGCTCACAGTGGACGGGTTTATTTAAAGCCGCTGAGACGTGTGGACGTCACGTGAAGAGGAGGAACATCTCACCTGCTGGCTCCTCGATGTGATAGAAGAGGTAGAGCAGACAGAAGAAGAGCTCGTTCCCAGCGCACATCACGAACAGCACCGGCTGCAGGACAACAAACATTCAGTCATCAGTTCCACTGACAGTTACATTAACAGGTTCAATATACGACTGTGTGTGTGTGTGTGTGTGTGTGTGTGCTGTGTTCACCTTGGATGTGTAGTAGAGACGGAGGATGGGGTTGCCGGAGAGGTCGATGGTCTTGTGACTGGCTGATCCCTGAATTGTTGAGCTGAGAAAGAAAAAACATGATGAAAGAGTCGGTTCTCATTTCAGCAGGATTCTTAGTTCAAACACGTGGACATATGAGGCCGTCATCAGACCTCGTATGAACATCCATCCTGAGTGACCACCTGTGACCTGATGTCACTTCCTGTTCTATGTGTAAATAAACCTCACTGAGACAGACAGACTCCATGTTTCTGCTCAAAGACAGAAAGAAGTTCATGTAGAACATCTGCTGAATCTACAAGAAGGTCCAAATAATGCAGAATGAGTCAGAGACAGAGTTTCACAGAGTTTATAAAGTGTCTCCAACTCAACAACTCACTAAACTGACACATTTGTTAAGGGAGTCTGGGGACTTTCTCCACGGGGACAAAGAAGGAGCCTATATTGTTCCTGTTTAGTGTCTTTGTAACATGTGACATGTTTAGATCAATAACATGTTTCTTCTTTCATAAATGGAGTGTAAATGGTGACATCAGTGTAAACAGTGTGTTCAAACAGCTGATCAGTGTTGGCAGGTAAGACTTTAGCACTTTAGACCCAGAAGCAGACAGGCTGGTACAGACATGCTGCCACAAACTGACTCTTTGTACAAGGAGACAAACAACTTCAGCTTCTGATTTAATGCTGAATTTACAACAAGGACACAACCAGTTAGAATCTGTCAGAGACACAGTTTCACTACGTTAGAAAGTTTGTTTTAACTCAACAACTCTTAAAATCACCACATTTGTTAATGGAGTCTGGTGATTGTGTGGTTACAGACTCTAGAGAAACATTTAACCTAAACTATTCAAAAAAAATAACATCCAATCACAGGGCAGAAAATCTGGAGAAATGAGGAGACGCTCAGGAGATGATGTACCTGTGCAGGTGCAGCCAGTGGCTGGCGATGTCCAGACACATGCTGAACTGGAACAGGAAGGTGTAGGAGGGGTAGAGCAGGGACAGGTTGACCAGCAGACACATGGTGGCACAGCGGTCTGTCAGCATGTCCATCATCGCGCCAAACTTGGTGGCTGAAAGAACAAAGTGAAAGAAGTGAGATTAGTTTTATCTGTGAGAAACTCGACTGTTCGTTCTCAGCAAGTTTACTGCAGGTTTAATTCATAAACTATTAAAAACATCTGGAATATTTCCAGATGTTTCTGGAGAAAATCATCTAAAGCAGAATATTAACACATATAAAATACACTTGATAAGCCTCTCCAGATACGTACACTGGTTAAGCGCCCGGGCAGCGTGGCCGTCGAAGGCGTCGAGCAGAGCGCTGAGCAGGTAGCAGAAGACGGCGGGCCACGGGCAGCATGGCATCAGGTAGAAGGCGATGAAGGCCAGAACAACACGGGCGTAACCTGCAGGTACAGACGTCAGGTCACACCTGGATGATGTGTACACTATAAGATCATTCTGCCCTCAATACACAGACAGGAAGTGAGAAAACAAAGATGAAGGGCAGGAAGTTTTAAACCGCCATGACAGTTTAGGATGCACTTCCTGTCAGCTCTCTGCCGTCTGTAATAAAAATGTAAGTGAACATAGTTTCATTACAACATTAAACTTTATGTTCTGATGTTGGGATAAAATAGAGTCTATTTTTTTTTACTTAATATATTTTTTTAATTGCACTTTGGTTGTGTTGTCTCTGTAGGTGTGATTGTGCATCCTGTTGTGTGCATACGAAGCCCAAACCACTAAAAAACTAAAATAAAAACTAAAATAAATGTATCTGATGACTGTATGTCATGACTTTACACACAAGACTGGAATTAACGACAAAAAATTTAGTAGATGAATTGTCTGATTTTGATTCTTCTCTTTCATGGGCAGTTTAAATATTAGTTACCAGGTGAAGAATTATGGAATTAGTTACACCAGTTTCTCCAAAACTTTTTGATTTGTGAGCTGCCAAACATTATCTGTCTGCTAGATTATTTCATTTGAAGGATTTCAGAGGCCTGAACTGCTTTAAGTGTTCAATACTTCACACTGAAGGAAACATAAATCAGAGGGGAAAACAACCAGATTTAAAAACATATATGTAGATAGACGAATAGGTTAAATGTGTTTGATCTATTCGCTTTATTTGTCACTTTTTTGAATGGACTTTGGTGTGACACACTCTCAGCAGCATCCACTGTACGAAGGCTAACGCTAAGCTAGCTCCCTGTTAGCAGCGGCGGTAAAACTCACCGATTAAATTAGGAACGAAGAGGAAAATGTTGTCCTGCGCCATGTTTGATGTTCGGGGAGGTTCTGCGGTGGAGACTCGTCGTCTTCTTGTTTCGGTTCGGTGTGTTTGACTCGTCCTCTCAGACAAACTGCAGCAGACTGACGGTTTGTTTCACAGACGACTTCCGCTCAGCAGCTTCAGTCAAGCGCCTGTTTTCAGACCACAACAACAGCACAACTTCCGGTGGATTTCAGAATAAAGGCGTCACTCAGACCGCGTTAGTGTAACAGAATCTGATATAAAATATTATCGATGAGATCAACTAAAAACCACATAATTCAAAACACTTAATTCAGGACTTTGCAGAGTAACAGAGTATTGTTACAGTGTGGTATTAGTGTTTGAAGAAGTATTCAGTAAAAGTTCTGTTTATTTATCTATGTGACAGAGTTACACATTACACGTATAGATGATTTTTAAAAATGATCTGTTTGTTTAAAAGACAGGAACAGGAAGAAAGAGGAACAAGCTTATATCATCAACCCGTTTTCTTATCATTATTATTATCATTATTTCAGCTAGGTTAAATATTCAGAAATTCAAGTTTGCCAACAAAAAACCTCCTCTATTCTCAGTTTTTCATATAAAGTGTAAACTGTACTCACAGTCTGTTAAATATTGCACGAGAAAAAGACCTTTAAAGCGGTTAATGGATGTATTTTATTGTATGTCTTTATTTCACTTGATGTTTTCATTATATTTAGATTTATAGTCGTTTTTTGTTTGCATTATTTTTATTTCAATATTTTTATGTTTTGTGTGTTTGTGAATAATTAAAAAAAAAAAAAAATAAAAATAAATCCTGGCATTCTGTTTTTACATTGTCTGATACCGAATAAAGATGATTTATTGATTTAATTAAGTATACTAAAATAAATTTAAATAAAAACAAAATAATGAAGTATAATATAATGGAATAAGATAAAATAGAAAATAGAAAAAACAATGTTTTGATTAAAAGAATAGAATAAAAAAGAAATACAATAAAGTAAGATGAAATATAAAATCAAATTGAAAAATAAATCAAAAATAAAATAAGATAAAGTAAAAACATGGGGGAAAGTTGTGCTTTTATTTTAAGACCAAACACATAATCCGGTTTGTGTTTCCTGTTTCTCTCCAGCTTGATGACGACAGCGTCCACAGCGCAGCCGCAGACTCAGTTGGGTCGTGACGTCATGTGAGCTCTCTCCCAGCATGCAGCGCGGTTTACCGGAAGCAGAGAGGACTTGTCGGTTTGTTTTGGTCGCAGGAGAAAGTTTGTGGATCAGAACCGAAGTCGCGGAGCCGCTGAGCGTCTGATGCGGGAGCAGCTCTCCTCTCCGCGGCCTTGTTGATCTGTCTGCGGACGTTCTGAGGGGAAGTCGGGATGTTTTCCTCCAACATGGACACAAAGAGGCCGGAGATCCCCACCGGGCTGCTGGACGACCTCTGCTCCCGCTTCATCCTGCACATCCCCAGCGAGGAGCGGGACAACGCGATCCGGGTGTGCTTCCAGATCGAGCTGGCCCACTGGTTCTACCTGGACTTCTGCATGCAGAACACGCCGGGGGCTCCGCACTGCGGGATCAGGGACTTCGCTAAGGCGGTGTTCCAGCACTGCCCCTTCCTGCTGCCGCACGGGGAGGACGTGCAGAAGGTCCTGGAGCAGTGGAAGGAGTACAAGATGGGGGTGCCCACGTACGGAGCGATCATCCTGGATGAGACTCTGGAGAACGCGCTGCTGGTTCAGGGCTACCTGGCCAAGTCCGGCTGGGGCTTCCCGAAGGGGAAGGTGAACGAGGACGAGGCTCCGCATGACTGCGCGGTGCGCGAGGTGCTGGAGGAGACCGGCTTCGATATCAAGAACCGCATCTGTAAGGACCGGTATATCGAGCAGAAGATCACCGACCAGCTGGTCCGGCTCTACATCATCCCGGGAGTGTCCAAGGACACCAAGTTTAACCCCAAAACCAGGAAGGAGATCCGGAACATCGAGTGGTTTCCCATCGAGAAGCTTCCGTGTCACCGGAACGACATGACCCCCAAGTCCAAGCTGGGTCTGGCCCCGAACCGGTTCTTCATGGCGATCCCGTTCATCAGGCCTCTGAGGGACTGGATCAGCCGGCTGAGAGGAGAGTCCACGGACAGCGACGAGGACTTCACGAACACTCCGGGAAAACCCGCAGACAGCCGGTCCAAGTCCCGCAGACTCACCGGGACCGAGGCGATCCCAGCAGAGGCCTGGAGCAAACAGAAGCCGGGCCGGACTGTGGGTCAGTACGAGAGGAGGAGTCAGGACTCTCCTCAAGTGAAGAACAACAACGGCTCCGGCAGCCAGCAGCTGAAGAAGGACGACAAGAGGATCCAACCCCGCCGGCTGCAGGACAGCTTCGACCGAGACCTGCAGAGCTTCTCCTCCAAGACTTTCCTCAGCTTCAAGTTCGACAGAGACGCCATCATGAGGTGTTTCGACTTCTGAACCTCCTGGTACCGTCCGGACCGGAGCTGCACGACCCATCAGAACATCAGCTGTGGTCAGTTAGTTAGAAAACGTCACCTCAGAACAATTGAACAGATTCTTCAGTGAAACGTGACTCGATCGTTTCATCGTGAAGCTTTTTAATTCTTTGATTTTGCCTTTTTTCTCACCTCGTTTGTCACGAACGCACATTTACAACGAGCAGTGAACGCATCACGAAAGCTTCACTGTTCGATGTTAATCATTTCCCCGATGATTGTTGGCCCAAACTTTCCCCTCAGACGACCAGAACCGGACCTCATCTCTGGACCAAAACAAAGAACCTCCTCACGTGTGTTGATAAGATGCAACATGGCTGCACAGAGTTCAGTACGGAGGCCCTGAGGGGCCAAAAACTCATTCTAGAGATCCATTTTGTAATTTTTTTTTTTTTTTTTCAGGATAATCTAAATTTCCTTTTCTTCTCCCTTCTTTTGTCTCTCCGGGCTTCCGTACCGACCGTAGTTGTCTGGCTTCCTGCTCAGGATGAGGAAAAACAGTTAATAATTCAGCTCTCACATATTTAAAGAGCATTTTACTTCACGAAAACAAAGCTGAGACAACTCAGCGCTTCATATTCTCTATTTTTATGTTTTCCCGCCCGAATCAAACGTGTGGCGGGCCGGTTCTGGTCCGCGGGCCGGTTCTGGTCCGCGGGCCTCATGTTGCTGCTGGAAGCTGTGATGCAACATTTCTGAATTAATTTACCAATTTTAATGCACATGTTGAAATAAAAAGTCAAATACTGAATTAAAACTCTCAAAAATCATAAAAATGTGGTCACAGATGTAAAAGACCAGCTAACGATTATCTTCTAGATCGATTGATCAGCTGATCGATCTATAAAATGTCCATCAGTGTTTCGTCTTCAGAAAGAAACCAGAAAAAAATCACGGCTCAGAAAATGTCTTTTAAATGAAGAAAATGAGAAGTTTTGCGGTGACGGTGATGCAGTCGGCCGTGGAACTGCCCTTTAAATGGATGATTTTAAGATGTATTGATTACGGTGTCGATCGGTTCCCTCGGTCTTCACTCTGGGTCCCAACAAAGTTCTTGTTCTGACTGTTTCTGGCTTTAATGTAAAGATGATGCAGATGTGATCCAGGACCGTCAGCGCCTCAGAGAGTTCTGATCGGTTTGTCTCACAGCGGATCAATAACTGATCAGAATGTTCGCTGCAGCTCCGGTGTGTCGACTCGTCTGTTTGTGTCGAGGTCGTGTTGTTGTTGTTGTTGTTGATTCTTTTGCTTCAATTAAATAAAGTTTTTCACGAAGAAATAAATGAAAAGTTTTCAAACTTCTTTCACAGTTTTGTGGCAGCAACATAAAAAAACTGAGTTAAATAATCTGAAAGTCTTTTTTGGATTTTTTTAAATGCAAAAGTGTCAAAAATTCAATCTTTTTTTAGAAACTTTTATATTTTAATGAGAATTTAATGTTTTTTCTGAATTTGTATGTTTTTGTCTGAACAACATAAAGTCAGTAATCACATCATGTTGTAAATTAAATAAATGTAGTTTAGGTGAAAAGTATAAATGTCGAGGAACAGAAGTAACAGTTGGATGAACTTAAAGGAACAGTTCACCCAAACAGTGAACCCACTCAGGTGAAGCGTCGTCGTCCAGAACAGTTCTGGAGCTTCACAGTGAAACAGAGCTGAAGCAGCTGGAGACTTGATTTAAAACAGAAACAACCAAAGAAACAAAAATTACCAAAATTCCTTTAAACCTTTGCCGAGTTAGCCGTTAGCAGCTCCTGTTAGCAGTGAAGCTGTGGACGTGCAGACAAACATCACTGAGAAGACTTGAAACTTAACTATAATCCTCAGTTTCTCTCCGTCAGACTCAATAAAAACAAACCACGTCGTCTTTTTGTTCTTTTATTTCTCCAAAATTATTTTGTTACGTTTCTGTACAACTCGTCTCTCGGCTCCTCGAACATTTTGCATTGAACCTGAACATTTAAAACTCGTGTTAATCCAACATCCATCCTGCTCGCCACACAAACATCATCATCATCTTCATCATCATCGTCATCGTCGTCATCATCGTCGTCACAGCTGTCAGTTTGTGAACCTGCCGGCCTCAAACAGCCGGTCGGTCGGTGTTTGAGTCTTTGAGAGGGAGGAAGCGACACTGAACATCAAAACTGCTCCAGAAACAAAACGGACCCACATGAAGAAAACAAGGAACAACAACAGAACGGCATTCTGGGAAACGTGCCTGTTTGCCACGGAGTCCTGGAGAAACACTTTATCACATTTTATTGGCTGTAACTTTTATATTTTAAGATTTTCTCAGAAGTTCGTCACAAGTTGGAATCGCACCTTCAGTCCGAACAGAGAAATATTCTTTACTTTGATATCAAACATAAAAACATCCTTTTCTCACATCGTGTAGCTGAACTAAAATCAATTTTGGCTTTTTCATTTGAAAAACTGATTTACAGTGTTTCAGGTGTCTTCAAGTGTCTTTTTTCTGCAAATACTTTTTAAACAATATTATTTTTTCTGTGAAATAACAAAACCCAACAAGTTTTCGTCAGTCAGTGAGCAAATTTCTGCCGTAATTAATTACGGCAGAAATTTGCTCCTCACATTCAAATGATGTCTGCAAATGAGTTTTTTTCACTGAAAATGTAAAAATATTAAAACTGAGAATTACAAAAAGGCATTTTTTTTTCTTTTACTTTCAGGACATTTTATCAGTCAAAACATCAAATAATAAAACTGAACTCCAGAGACGACAGCAAACAGGAAAATCTCCCAAAACGTTCCAGTTTGACACCATGAACACACAGAAATCCTGATGTCAGTGAACTACTCACAGTACGATCATGTGGATCTGCTGCTGGACCTCAAACATGAGAACATGTGAACACATGAACATGTGAACACGTGAACATGTGAACACGTGAACATGAGGACTGGATGGATCTACGTCTACTCGTCAGCGCAGCTTTAATTGGCAGAATTAACAGGAATGGTTCAGAACTGAAGCTTCTTACAAAAAGATGCATTTAAAAAAAAAAGAAAAAACAAAGTTGGCAAAATGAAATCTCACGGTTTGAACATTTTCTTGAAGGATTTTTTGGGGATGGGGAAAAGTTCGTCCACCAGCAGGTTCCCACCAAACGTCTCCATCCGCAGATCAGCAGCGAGCGTCTTTAGTGTCTGAGATTAAAGTCCAGCGTGTCCTGTAACGACGAGTCAGCGGAGGGAATCGAACCCAACCCGGCTTCGCTCTGATGTTTCCGTCCCTCCGGCTCTCATTCAGCATCTCGGCAACATTTGCACAAAAAGAAAAAAAAAAATACGGGAAAGAAACTCAAAGTCTTTGTTAACCCACCAAACATTCTTTTACTATCAGTGCAAATGAGGTAGACATGACAGACAGCATCAGATCACCCGGCAGCGGCCTCCTGCAGCGCCGACGCCACAGCCGCCACGTGACAGGAAGTCAGAGCGATCAGCTGACTGGTGCGATCGCCTGCTGCAGGAAGCCACCCGAGGATTTTTCTACCCATTCGGACTGTGCAAAATAAAATGATGAAGAGTCGAGTTCACAAAGCGTTCAACGGCCAACAAACGGCGTCAGGACGGAAGAGTCGTGTGAATAAACGAGTTCAAGGTTCAAATTCATCAAAAATTAAATTAATTATTAAAACTCACCATTTTATTTTAGCTCTGTAAAGAGTTTTGTTTTTTTCCATAATGTCTCTTTTCATGACGGTGAAGTTATGAAGTCAAACATTATGAATAAAAATAGGAAACAAAAAATGCCGACTTTTTAAAAAAGAGCATCAGTACGGAAGCTCGTCAAGGACAAACATGGAGCTTTGACTTTAAAGTCAGAACTACGTTTTGTTAACATCGTCCCTAATCATCTTCCGTACATCTGAACCAAGAAAACTTTAACGAGGTCAGTTTTAATAATTGTTCTCAATTATTTCACTATTTTTTGGATCTTTTAAATCTCAGAGCTGCAACAATCAGTCGATTAAATGATTCGCAGATCGAGAAGAAAATTAAACAGCAACTTTTTTTTGTACATCGATTTATGATGTCAGTATTAAAGGTGAAGATTTGCTGCTTTTCTTTGTCGTCTTCGTGTTTTTTACTGTTGGACCAAAATAAAAATAGTTTAAAAAGGAGAATCTGAAATAAAAACGACAGAATAACGTCAGTTAATCGTGAAATAATGAGAAGAATCGTTTCATATTCAACACGACGTGTTCACACAACTCTTCCTTCTGCTGTAGGTTCCTGACTTTGTCCACTCTGAGCCTCCGTATCTCACAGGTTACAGTGTGTTTCGGGGGGACAGTGTGTTTCGGGGGGACGTCCTGTTTCGAAACATGAAACTGAAAGTAAAAAACAACATGGCACCAAAACGTAGTGACAGAATGTGGAAACGTGGCTCCGCTCGCCCGACGCTCCACGCTTTAATACTGGCTCAAAAATAAAAAAGAAGAAGTGGAACGCAGCCCCGCCCAGAACTGGAGACTCCTCCCCTGAGACCTCGACAGGAATGCTGGGAAAGGTAGTCCTTTTTGTCCTCCTTAGAAACACTAATATTTTTGTCTTTTTATAGCTCTATCACAGTAACATTGCGCTTATTCACCCACCTAGTGGTCAAAAATTGGCAATTACATATTAAAAAGTAGCATACAACATAAATATTACAGCTGCAGTAGAGGTAATAATAATGATGAGCATCTATCTGTCTGCATCTAGTACAAATCGGTTCGAAGTCACGTGACAAAATAATCATTATTATTACTCTAACACAGTCTCAGTTAGTGCTTTTATGTACACTGGTAAGTACAATGCAAGTCAAAAGTGTTGGACAGTGAACAATCTTCAGCACACCTGCCACACGTACAGGTGTCTTACATTTATATGCATCTCTATAAATAGGTAGTGTGCATGTGGATCCATACAAATGTCGTCTGTACACAAAGTCCATGCACGGAAACGCTCTAATCTGTAATGTGACATGTACATCGTATCTACAGGTGCAGAGCAGAGTGTAGGGGGGAGGGGCCACACACACACACACAGGCACACACACACACACACACGCACACGCACACACACACACACCTGTTAAAGGGGCACGTCGACGGTTTGAGAGTTTCTTTTCGAGTCAGATTCTGCGAGTTCAGAACAGAAGAGAAAATAAAAGAATCGGTGACCTGACGCGTCGCAGGTCTGAGGTCTCTCAGCTCTGACCTCCAGCTGATCGGTTCAACACGCGTTTACATGAATATTTATACTTTAAACTCTGAATCTGAACACGTTTGGCACATCATCATCATCATCACCATCATCAGTCCCTAAACATCCAGAATCTGCGGCTGGATTTCGGGGAACATGGAACGATTGTGGACCAACTAAACATCCAGATGTCTCCACACTGAAAAATCCATTTTTATCTTTATGATTCTGACTTTTGTAAGATTTTGTGATTAATGACTGAAGACTTTCCACTAAAAAAGACATCAAAACTAATGAGAAGTTCAATACTTCATCCATCCATTCACACGGTCTGAAACAGCCACAGGAGTGGCTGTTTCAGACCGTGTGAATGGATGGATGAAGTATTGAACTTGTGTAGACGAGTCAGACGTGGAAACGTTTCCTCTCACGGCGACTCTCTCAGAAACATCTGACTCTTACGGAAGACAAATTTGATAGTCTGAACTAAAAAACAGTTTTCACGGCGGCTCTAATCGCTTCTTTAGTTCCTGCTTCTGTTCTGAACATCCAGAGGATTCGTCTCGTCTTCTGACTCGAGCCGAGACGACAGACGAGCTCAAAGTGTCGGACTGCCCCTTTAAGGAGATTTAAAGGGCAGTGGTCGAGTCGTCTTGAGATGGCAGTGTTTGTTCAGTTGTCATATACAGAATCTTATCACTACAAATAAAAGAAATGTGTCGTCAAGAAGTCCCCCCCGCCGCCCGCCCAACGTACGAAACACTGACGGACCAGAAACAAAGGAAAACTGGGTTTACAATTGACTGTATTTACATAGTTACAGTGGTTTTTAAAGCACCGCTAGCCAAGTGGAAGCTCCACACCCGTCGCTCACCTCCACACAAACTGAAAATAGAAACCCGCTCGACTTTAAACCTGAATCTCAAACTGGTCCAACAGGCGACTCAATACTGTGCAACGGATCAGCGTGTCGCAAAATCCACAAGTGGACTCGAGTGTTTTATCTAAATCAGATCTTAAACGGTTCGACTTGTTCGTTTTGCGACACGCGGCTCATCTTCACGCGTGGACGTGTCGTTAGTTTTAGTTTCGTCACCGTTTCTGTGCAACTGTGTGACGTGTGGAAGAGCTCAGTGACGCTGAGACTCGCTCAGAACAGGGACTGGAGAAGGCTTCTGCTCTCTTTCTGCAGGAAAGGAGATTTAAAATGTACACTTTTTAAAACTGGGTTTGGTTTGTTGGACTTTTAAAACATGCTAAAACAGAACTCTCTCTAACGGGCCCGGTTCTACTTCTGTTCTCGATATCTGAAACGCGTCGTAGCCCTGTTTGTTTGTTTGTTTGTTTGTTTGTTGACAGAAGCAGAAGGTCATGGGGGCGGAGCCTCTCAGGAGTAGGACAGGTGGGAGCCGTTGGAGATGTGGGAGGTGACCGAGGTGCTCCGGCTCAGCCCTCCGTCGCTCCCCCCGCCGCCCGGCCCCCCGGACGCCGTCCTCCTCAGCGGCTGGGGGCTGTTCCTGAGCGCCATCAGAGTCGGGCCCCTGACGCTCAGGCCGCCGCCTCCGTAGCCTCCCTGCGACGACGAAGAGGACGAGGCGGAGGAGGGAGGGGAGGAGGAGGACAGGGAGATGGGGGGAGGAGGTGGCGGTGGAGGCAGGAGAGCCAGGGACTGGGAGGAGGCGTGGGTGGAGAGGTGGTGGTGGTGGTGGTGGTGGTGGTGGCCCTGGGAGTGATGGGGGTAGTGGGCCCCGCCCCCCACCCACTCCCTGGCACGCTCGCGCTCCCTGATGTCGCGCTCGTCGCGGTACAGCTGCGGCGTGCTCTGGTGGTGCTGGTAGTGCTGCGGGAGGTAGTGCTGCTGGTGATGGTGGGAGGAGGAGGAGGAGGAGGTGGAGGAGGAGGAGTGGACCCTGCCGCTCTTGTGCAGCTCGCTGTCCCTGCCGAGGCCGTGGGAGGAGCTGATGGACTCGGCCCGGCTGAAGCTTCCTCCGCTGTGGTTCTGGCTGCGCCAGGACGGAGTGGCCACCGAGTTCTGGACGCTGTGGCTCCAGTGGCTGCCCGAGCGCGGGACGGGCCGCGACGGCCAGCCGCTGGAGCCCGAGGACGGGCTGGGGGTCGGGTAGCCCTGGTTGAAGGCCTCGGCCGGGATGCCGGTCAGCGCCATGTTGCTGAAGCCGAGTCGCATGCTCTCCGAGTCGAAGGCCTCGATCTCGTGAGCCTGGCGCTCGAGGAGAGTCCGGATCCGCTCCGAGCGCTCGTTCTGCAGGGAGAGCATCTCCTCCTCGATCTGCAACACAGACGCAGAGTCAGCGGGCGATTCAACGCCACAAACCTTTCCTCTACAGCTGCAAACATCAGCTGATGCTTTCTGCTCATAAACAGTGTCTGTTGATTTGTTCTCTGGCTCCAGATGTTCCAGAGGATCTGAGGTGTTTCTGTGTCTCATGAGGTTAACTGGAGATATCTGGGGTTCATTTCACTGTTGGTGGGATAAATCTAACTATTTAAAGACATTCAGTCAGAAGCTATGAGCGACCTTGAACTTGACCCCGTCTCCCTCGTTCTGGGTCTTCTGGTGTTCGTGTAACTAATATGTATAAAAAAAAACTGCATAATGTTATGACATTCTGTGCCAGGAAACATATTCTTCTGCACTGGATCTCAGATAAGACCCCTCAATGGTGGGATGCATCAGACAATAATGGTAATATATATACCTCTGGACTTTCTCACCTGTCTTTTGCACTCCAAGTCTAGTGACTTTAGAATAACGTGGAAACCATTTCTTGACTATATTGATGTGAATATCTCTGCTATTCTGACAAGAGGATTTGTTTAAAAAAAATAATAAATAAATAAATTAAAAAAATCGGCTCCCACTGTATTTTACTTTATTTTTTATTCTATTTAATCTCATTTCATGTTGTGTGATGCAGCTGCCATGTCTACCTGGATCCAATTGTTTGTTTGGGTTTTGTTTTTGTGTTGTCATTCCCAGTTTGTTGTTGTTTTGTTGTTTGGTCCTGTCTTTTGTTTGCTTGTTTATTAAAAATTAATAAAAAAATAAAATAAAATAAAATAAAAAAAGAAGCTACGAGCAGATTTCACTGTTTCTAGAAATAAAGGAGCAGCCTGAGGCCTCCTGCACCATGAAAATAATGATCAGCTGCATTAGTTTTATTCTGATTCAGTTAGGTGAATCTACTCGAGCCAGAAGAAGCAAAATCCACTACAACAACCACGACAGTAAAAAGGTGCTGGTGTGTGACGGCGGGTGTTGTACCCTCTGCTCCAGCAGCGCCCGGCGGATGGACACCCTCTGCTCCAGGTCCTTGACCTCCCGCTCGTGCTGGGTGTCGGTGTGGATCTTGATCTTGCTCTGGTAGGCGTTGAGCAGCTCCAGCTCCTGCTGCAGCTGCATCCTCAGCACCTGGTACTCGGCCTCCTGGGTCTCATCGAGCCGCAGCTGTGGACAAACGAGGACGAGCGTCAGCAGCCGACAGCAGGAAACTCTGTCACGTTTATTTAAAGATGTGAGGCGACGTTTTGCTTTTTAAATTCTTTTCCTCCTTGAAGACAGAACAGGAATATTTTAAGAGAGGAACTCCGTCTTCACGAGCTCATCCGACTGTCATGTTTGAGTTTATATCCTGTTGCTTCACTGGATTATTTCATAAAATCAATGAATCAACACTAAAGCTACGTCTGCTTCAAGGGACAGTTCAGCAACACATTCAGTCAACTTCAAGCTTTATTTATGTTCTTATTCTAAATCAGTAGTTTTACTCTCGAAGTCGACAGTTTTATTGATTATTGAGGTTTATATTGGCGTCTTTGCTGCTGATCAGGAGAGCTGTGCTTTATTCTCTCTGTCCAAACCTTCAGATCACAATCAAATCAGAGTCTCTGTTCTTGTTTCTACATTTCTGTTCTACTGGAAGATAATTAAATCAGTTTGTGAGGAAAACCTGGAGCTAAAGTTTGTACTGATGGTCTGTAGAAACGTTCTGATGATTCATCTACACAGACAGATTAAAGGTTTGTCCTTGTGGATGCGTCTGCTTCATGATGATGGTGCAGGTGTAGCAGGTGTAGCAGGTGTAGCAGGTGTAGCAGGTGTAGCAGGTGCGCGGAGGTTTCCTTGCCTTACTCACAGCCTGTGTGGACAGCATGTCGTTGATGGAGTGGTCGTACTGCTCGGCCAGGATGGCCAGCTTACGTGTTTGCTCCTCTTTGAGGCGTTTGAGGACGGCCTTGTGGTCGGACTTGGGAGTGCTCTCCAGCAGGTGGTTCCTCAGGGCCTTGTACTGCCGGGTCTGGATCTTACAGGTCTCCTGGAACTGACGCTTGATCTGCAGCTCTTTGGACTGAAAACAGGTTTTAATACAGGCTTGTGAATATTCTCATTCATCCAGGTCAGAGTTATCTCAAGGAAACTGAATCGAACGCAACTGGATTTGGTTTTTGTCTTGAAGACGTTTCACCTGGTGAAACGTCTTCAAGACAAAAAACAAATCCAGTTGCGTTCGATTCACTTTCCTTGAGATAGGTTTTAAAGGGATATTCCGGTGTAAGTTTAATCCATGGTCTAACACACCTTGACACCGAGTAAGACTCCCCCTCGAGAGGTCAAGTTAGCTGACCGCTAGCTTAGCTAGTTTTAGCAACCTCAGAAAAGACCGCACGATAACAATACACTGCAGCTTCTGTCTCCAACTAGAAACCGCCATCAAAAAGCCACAATTAATGGTGAGAACAGCAGCAAACTTCAGCAACAGTACATGTACAGTCCCAGCACACAGTACGAAGCATCAAACATCTGCTAGCTTTGCTGGATTTGTATTAAAAACACAGCACAACTCACCCTCTCCTCCAGCAGCCTGCCTGTGTGGGGAAGCCCTGACGAGTCGATTACCGAGTGCAGTAGATTTCTGCAGCTCAAGGATGAAAATGTCTGATTATTACTCCATGGAACGCTCAGTTCTTATTCTCTGAGAGCTGACAGGGAAAATAAGGGAAGTCAATGGAGTAATAATCAGACATTTTCATCCTTGAGCTGCAGAAATCTACTGCACTCGGTAATCGACTCGTCAGGGCTTCCCCACACAGGCAGGCTGCTGGAGGAGAGGGTGAGTTGAGCTGTGTTTTTAATACAAATCCAGCAAAGCTAGCAGATGTTTGATGCTTCGTACTGTGTGCTGGGACTGTACATGTACTGTTGCTGAAGTTTGCTGCTGTTCTCACCATTAATTGTGGCTTTTTGATGGCGGTTTCTAGTTGGAGACATAAGCTGCAGTGTATTGTTATCGTGCGGTCTTTTCTGAGGTTGCTAAAACTAGCTAAGCTAGCGGTCAGCTAACTTGACCTCTCGAGGGGGAGTCTTACTCGGTGTCACGGTGTGTTAGACCATGGATTAAACTTACACCGGAATATCCCTTTAATACAGTTTAATATTTTGTGTATTAAATCAAATCTTTCCGGGACGCTGTGCCGCTTCAGACGTTACCTTGAGGCTCTTGGGCTGCTGCCGGACCTCTATGGTGTGTTTCTGTCGCAGCTCCTGCTCTCGGCGCTTGTTGTACTCCATCTGATTGGTCAGCTCCGTCTGGTGCTGCGTTCGGATCAGGTCGGCTCGAGTCCTCTGCACCGAGCTCAGCTGCCTGAACTCCAGCTCCTGAGTGGACTCGTGGTGCCGCAGCAACATGGCACACTCCAGGTCCTTCTGGGTCTGCTTCTTGTTCAGGTCCTGGAGGAGGACGAGGCCGAGGTCAGAGGAAGAAAACACGGGTCGCTCACAAACTAGATCATTTCTGACTGATAGTGAATTTATGGTCCATTTAACAGAATGTCTAGTCGAAAAGAAAGAAAACTCTGATCATTAATGAATCGTTTCAGTGATTATTTAAACAGAAATGTCCGACAGTGGCTGTTCCAGCTCCTTATTGTGAGGATCTGCTGCTTTTCTTTGTCACTGCTGACAGTAAAGGAAGCGTCACTTTCAGCTGTAGAAGACTGTGACGAGCTGTTGACCTCGTGTCTCCTTTAACTCTGTTTCTGTGCCTCCAGAACGAAAAATCTCTCTGTTGTTATGATTCAGCAGCATTCTGACACAACTCTCACCAACATAACGGCTCCGACTGAAGAACACGTCTGCCAAAAAGCTGTAAATGTCACCGGTGAAGAGATTTCCCTTTTCTGCAAAGATCAGAGGGATTTCTTCCACCGAGCCGACGTCAGTTCTACCTGCTGAATCAGCTGAAAGCCTTGTTGTTTGTTAACAGTGTGAGACACACGGCTCAGACCGAAGCCGCAGACACTCATTAGACCCTTTCAGATAGAAAAGGCTGCAATGTGCCTCCTTGTCTGTCTAAAAGGGAGGTGTAATATTCCTCCTTTTCCAAACAGCCTCCACTTTTCCTCCTCTGGTAGGCGTCAACATGTGACGTGACGTGAAGCAGGAAGTTGGGCGTGAAGAGAAGCAGGGCAGTTTCTGCTTTTCTCCCAAAATCCTCTTCCCGTTTAACATTGGGGCTTATGGGGCAGTTGCTGGAGTTTGTGTCGGTTAGACGCAGATAATTCAAAAACCGTACATCCTCCCGATAAAGTGGACACGTTGCCAGACAGAAGACAAGTGTGGCTACGTTCTTGGAAAATATCACTATTGTAGTGTGAAATCTGTGGCTAGGATCGTCATCTAAAGAAACATTTTCGGAGAGTTTTTTTCAGGCTCCCCCACTCTGCCAGTTGGTGCTGCGCGAACATTCCGCAATACACACTCATTGAAAATCCTGAATTTTTTCGAAATCGCTCACGATCAATTAAGGGTCACCGTTCAAAAACTAAACATCGTAGAAAGAAAGTTCAAATACAACTCAAATAGATGAGACTTGTGCCTACATTTTAAAGTTTGAATGGTGTCTCTAGGTCAAAGTCTGCCAGAGCAGGAGATGTTTGAAAAACGTCCATGATTTTGCGACTTTTTTGACCCCGTCCCATTCATTCCTTATGGGACGATTTTT